>OZ024893.1:52346914-52786914 GCA_964017195.1 Siderastrea radians | reverse complement strand
AAAATAGAGAAGAATTGGATTTTATCCATAAAGTGCTATTGTTCAGGTGTAAAATAAGATGTATTCATGACAGTTTGAAATCACTGATGTTTTCAGAATAGGCAGATTATCATTGATTGGTATGTAGTAACATTCATGGGAGCTGGGATGTCTTTTGTTGTGTTCAACAAAGCAATTTTTAGCAGATGAATACATGCAATAGAAATAAGGTTCTCAAACGTGCAAACGAAAACAGATATTTTCATAACTAAATGTCTCATGCAAATTTCAAGCTTGTTGGTGGAGCCATTTTAGGAGGTGGGTGTGTCTTTTGTTTTCTGAGCACTTTCACACAAAACAATCATATTAAAAAAGCAGTGAAAAAAAAAAAGACAAAGCTGTGCAAAAGAAACTTGTTTCTAAAAGATAAGCTGCACAGAAACTTGCTCCTATTAAAAAATGCCCACTAAAGGGTGTCCACAGGACACCCAGGAGCCCTGACGCTACATCTTGCTGCACAGGCCTCCATGTGAGTGCTTCATTAAAATTAACATCCTTGTACTCTCATTTAGGCTGAACCTTTTGACCTCACTAAAAACAACCAACAAACTCACAAGTTTAGAAGACCATACGCTTACAACAGTGAAGATGAGGAGACTGTTGGGTCTGATGATGAGGAGGATGTTTTTGAGATTGACAGCACAGCCTTGAAAGGAATTTTGAATGACACAGGAATTAAGGTGCTGTAAATACGATGTAGTGCATTTGCATATTGTATAAATATTGCTAAATAAATGCCTGTTTTATTTTTTCTTTAGGATGAAGATCTTAAAATTACTGGAAGAGCAACAATTGCAGCAATACCTTCAAGGTAAAGAACGTTAATTTTTGCAAAAAAAAAATGGCTGTTGTTTGATGACGAGTTTAATACTCCTATTGGAATTGAAAAACAATTTGAGAACACTTGGTTTTCAGAGATAAAGCCTATGTCAAGAATTCCTCAGTTTTGAAATATCAGCCCTTGTAACTATTGTAAGGTTATAACGTAAAAACAAAGTTTGTTGTTGCTTGCAGCAAGTCAAGTGTGCTTGGCCAGTCAAATGTCGGGTTGTTAAAGCGAACTTCAATTTACTACACCGGACCAACTACCCAGCATGCGCCTCCGCTGAAACCACGTAACATTGACACGGCTCGGTCCCAGGCTAGTTCTTGTGCGAAGAAGCAGGTGGCCTGGGCAGACCAAGGTAAAAGTGTGTCAATCTTCAGTTTTGCTCTATGTTAATTAGGGGTGGGCTATTTATTCAGGAAACGTTTTAGGTGGACTAAGGCATTTTCATTGTCGGAAATTTTTAGTCGTGCAAGTTCTTGACCATTTCGTAACCTCTTCAACTAATGATCTAGCCGGTGATCTGTCTTTGAGAATCTAGTTAAAGGGGCCGTGTCCGGTTTTCACTTGAACGCTACCGAGACACTGAATAAAAAAGGTGGAATGTCTCAGTTGTTTGGTTATCGCGCAAAACAAGGTCTTTACTCTCACACAAAAATTGGGATTTGTCAACTGCTTTGATAAAGTAAATTGGACACTGCAAAGAAATTGAACTGGCTTATTTTGTTGAACTTTGTTTTCAGCTCCGGAGAACGACGCATTCGACTTCCAGCCAGACTTCAGCTCATTACAAAGTATTTTGAGTAACACTGGGATAGATGATCACCAGATGCGCGTTCAAAACACGAGCCGAGTAACTCTTGCTGGGGGAAGGCTGACACCTTACCGCAGATGCCGGCAGGCGTTCAGGGAGGTATGCACATGGTATGAATGCAAAGAAAGTTCTGAGTTCGGAATTAATACCAATCGAAGCTACCGACAAAAGTGTTGAGAGTCTTCTATTCCAAAATAATTTTTGCGAACTTTTTTCTAGGCTCAGTCTCCAGCCGTGAGTGTCTCGATGCACCCGCGATTCTCGCCACCTTCACGGCTGGGCGCACGGGTTTGGTGGCATGTCCGTGACGTCATTACAAATTCAAAGCAAGACGCTGTTGTTCCTTGAAATAATCAAGACCAAACTCATGAAGAGCGTATGGCAAGCATTCTGATAATTACGGTCAACCCTCGCAGCGTCCACCAACTTGAATAATTATCGAAAATAGCGCGAAATTCCGCTAAATTATGCCCGCATTCTGCCCCGCAAATTTCAGGGGGCTTGTCTCTGATTGGTCAGTCTAAACAATAACCAAACCCGTGCGCCCAGCCGTGAAGGTGGCAAGAATCGCGAGCGCATCGAGACACTCACGGCTGGAGACTGAGCCTAACTTTTTTCCTGTATCCCGCAAAGATTAATTATCATTCATAGTCAATTTTTTTTTTCCAGCACTTTGATTGGTCAACAGACCGTTAAGTTACGCGCAAGTAACTACCTGTTAACCTTTCATCGCATTACAGCGCGAAGTTGTGTTGTTGCTGCAGTGCGGTGCGACATTGAATTATGGAGAGTTCAACTCTCTTCTCCAGTAATCAATAACGACCTCGTCTACGTTTGTCGCTTTTAGTAGAATGTGCTATTCAAAATAAAAATCCCCACGACGCCAGTTGTTAGAACGCAGTAAAAGGCCGTATTTGACTGTCCTTTTTCAAACACTTGGGATCTTAAGCAACAAAAACACTGACGTCCCTTAACGTTTCGTTCGGCAACCGAAAGTCTTTTTTCTATTTTTTTTTTTATCACGTAATTTTGCTCCCCACTTTGCATAGGGAAACACTTATTTTGGCCTCTGTGGCTTGGCCTGATGACGTCAAAACGCGCTCGTGACATAACACAAGCGATGAGTGAAGCACCTTAATGTGCGAAATGTCTCTTCACCGGTAAAGGAACTACACGACGTATAGAACAGCCTGGAACCATTGACTTGCCCATTACGCATAATATCTAACGTGTTTTTTGTAACTAGGAGCCCAGCAAAAGGACTTCCATTTACTATACGGGGCCCAAATGCACGCGGCCAAGTCCCAGGCCCTCTGGACTCGGACGAGCATCTGTTTTGAGGACGAGGCAGGCAACTGAGGGGTCAGCGGCTACTAACAGTACTTACAATCCTTTAACAACAGTTGTTGGCAGACAGGGCAACCTGGAACAAGGTAAGTGCAACAAAGGTAGCAAAGGTAATGATGTTGTAACGAAATTTAACAGTTTAACCAAATCCAAAAAGTAGCGACCTCGGAAACTACTGACGAATAACAGAATAAGTTGACATATACCCTGTACCAAAGTGCCTGATGAAACGTTAAAAGAACGCTCGAGAGATTCTGTATTAATCCGAAACAACCTCCTGTTCTACCGCTAATATTCTGTTTGTCTTTACTCAGATGAAAACGACCCAATCGCCACCTTAGCTGCCAGGCAGTTCCCCTCCAGAACACCCGCACCAGACTCGCAACCTCTCGGTAGCAATCCAGTGCTAACGCCCGGGCGGAAGCTGGTATTAAACTCTCAGCCTTCCTCGACCAGGGATCAGCCAAGTTGGGCCGACATTTTCACACCACAACGAGCGCCTGATCTCCAGGAATCTGCAAAACAAGTAAATCGTCCCCAGCCCTCGCTCGATCCTTTGCGGACCCCTGGTAAACAACAGCCTTTTCAAGAGGAGATGTTTACGCCGCAGAGGGTATTAGCTGGCGTTCAAAACCGCGTTGAATCCCAAGAAACTATTCACTCAGCCCTCGCAAATTCTTCTACGGCTTCTGTGCAGCAGCCTTTGGTTGATTCAAAGCGGCAGCTACATTCAACATGTATTTCGACTCCACAGTCTACGGCGCCCAACATCCCGCAGTTTTTATCCACTCGGTCTGTAGATTTCCAGTCCCGTCATGCACCTTTGACCACACAAGACTGGCAAGGTCAGGCTAGACCCCAGGCTCAGGCTGTCAGTTACCAGTCTCCTGCAAAGACTCTGTTCACGCCAGCGCGACAAGGTCCGTTTGTTGCCCAATCCATTGACTCAAATCAGCAGCAATGGTCGGATATATTTACCCCACAGCGAGGCTCCTTGATTCCCCTAGGCTCAAGACAGCACACTACAGCTCAGGTTGCTTGTTCCTTTAATGAATCTCTTGTCACGCCATTGCGTCAAGGAGTGCCTGTATCCCACACCTCTTGTTTAAGGAATCCGCCTTCAACGTCCGCCGTCATGACTCCGAAACCTGGTACATCATTCCAAGATCTCGGGTCCAGACTGCGATGTTCCACGGTTCAAATCACTAGGTTCCAACCCTCTCCCAAGAAGGAAGTCTCTGGTTCAATTGAAGTCAGGTTGCCACAGCAGATACCTGAGACCCAAAACGAACATTTGAAATGCATGACAACAAAGGTACTTTTGTAGCTTGATAATACAACCACCTCTCCGCTAGGGGCATCCCTTGTGGCCTGGGGGGATGAGAGGCAGATCTATTCTCGTGCTAGTGTTTATTATAAAGGGTTTTTTGGCCAATCCACCCAACGTTTTCTATTTTCATCATGTAATCTTTTTAATGTTCTTCTTGGATTGCTGTAAGAATGAAAACTCTTGGGATGTTTGCCGGGGGCGGGGGGCGGGGAGATATCCGCGGGGTTTGTAATTTTTTGGTGATTTGGAACTATCTTCTGGAGCATAATTATATTTGATTTTTGTGGTTTTCTAAAAGCCTTGTTACCGAAAAACAACTAGATTTTTCAACGTATGATTATCTTTCTAACATGCAATTATAAGGCCATTGATTTAAGGACTGGTTTGCTTTATATTGCGCGCGAAAAACGCCTCCTTCACCGAGGGTAGGTTATATTCTTGCAGTGGAGGGAATTTTTGTCGAGATCCTTTTTTTCCGGATAGTTCCACACACCGACCTCTGGTTGTTCATAATTGTTTTGTCTTTTTTTGTCCCCAGGAGGAGGAGGACATCGCAAAACTTGAGCGTCAAGCGTTGGAAGACCTGGGATTACTTCATATTACTGAGACATCACACACAGAAACTCCCTGCGAGACTCGTGGCAATGTCGACAAGGACTCGCCGTCTTTGCATGTACCCAATACGTGGATTACGGGTGATCACTGTGTCACTGATTTCCCAGAAAATATCACGCTCGTGGAGCCAAGGTCGCGACCGGTACCTTCCGGTAGTTCTAGCGAGTCAGTGGTTCCCACCCTTGAACAGCACAGGACTTCTTCATTTAATGTTGCTTCGACTTGTCCTGAAGAACGCTCGGGCTTTTATTTGGTGGCACGATTTGCCAACCCTACTCCAGTAAAAGGCTATAGATCTTTGACTGGTATTTGCAGTACACTTAAGGGTAGCTCATCTGTACGTGAAGGAAGGGGACTGGTTAATTCAAGAGGCGTGCATGCGAACAGCCTTTCTCTCAGATCGGCAATATCCTCTTCTACTCCAACCAGCCTTGTCAAGAGAAACACTACACTCCATTCTGAGGGAAGTTTGCGGTTTTGTTGGGAACCAAATATTGCCGATGATTTAACAAGTGCATCCCGACCGACGTCGTCCGCTTTCCAAAAAACACCGAGGGCTTTAGCCCAGGAAGCACTGCTAGACATGGAAGTCTCTACATACATGATGACCAGCCATGGCCGCCTGATGAGGTCAGAGGGTTCACAAAGGCCGATGAATCCGCTGGCCCGAGTGTTTGTTGAAGGCGATTCCACGGTGAGTAAACGTCCACATACCTGACGTTTATATACACTACTTCAATTAAGGTTGCTTCAGTGATGCGTGATGCATGATCCTTGTTTCATAGAGCGCAAAGCACCATGTTTGCTATAAATAAATGTATTGATCACTTTTCGTACTGAAGGCACTCCAGAAGAAAACCAAATCATAAAAAATATATACTTTTGCTCTTGCTTTAGGACTAAATAGCTAGAGAAAAGCAGCCATAAATTTAGCGAGCATGATGCACTGCGGTCTATGAAACATGCATCACTGAAGCAACCTTTTTTGAAACAGTTGTATATACTATCAAAATATGTCTCTGCTTGTTTGTTGGTTAGTGTATAAATAAACTGAAGAAATAATATGTGATAGTGAAGAAATAATATATGACAACTTCCGCAGAGCGATTGAAAGCTAGTTCAAGTGTCGAACATTAAGAACATCCAAAGTCGCAAAATCAGTGGTCGCTAAATCTTCGGGGTGGAGTTGACTGAATCAAGGTGCCGAAAAAAAGGTAATTACAGAAGCGGCTCCTGGGAACGAGGTTTGTAAAGTGGTTTTACAAAATTTCCGAAAAATTCTCTTTTTCTTGTTATGCTAGTGATTGTGAGCAGTTTCTTCTCCTAATTTTCTTAGCGCGAGAAGATCGCAATTAGATCGAAGCGCCAAGCGCGAGCGGCAAAAGCAGCGAAGTCGCAAGTGTCCTCCCTGTTTCCAATCCCTGCTCGTTTTTATCGCTGATTTTCATTATTTATACATTTTATTTTGTCTCCACAGCACTTCCTGCCAATCAGCTAGTCATCAAGCCTGACGTGAGAACCAGTCAAGCACTGTCTTCTCGGAGGAAAGAAAGCGTGAAGCTTTACACTTTTATGTACAGTATGGGAGTTTTTCAATGCCTTAGCGTAGCAGTGGATTCTGGAAAAGAGTCGACATTTGCAAGTGCGTGCAAAAACATGGACCAAAGTCCAAGTCCCAGAAGCCCACGCAAGGGTCTGTCAAGTGACGTCACCCTTGTGCCTTCGAGCTTGAGCAGGAGAGAAAACCTGTGTACAGTGCAGCTTTTAGAAATTAGAAATTTAAATGTGACTGCGAAAGTGTTGTTAATAGGTCTGGTGGTGGTTGTTTTTGTTTTTCTGGAATGTGCTGTTGGCAAAATGGCAACCTTGTTCCCAGGGTCTCTCTTCTTCCCGTCCCCTGGAGAGAGAGAGAGACGTTCCCAAGGGACGGGAAGCAGAGAGAACCTGGGAACAAGGTTGCCATTTTACCAACAGCACATTCCAGAAAAACAAAAACAACTGCTGTTGGTAAAATGGCAACCTTGTTCCTAGGGTCTCTCTTCTTCCCGTCCCTCGGAGAGAGAGGGAGAGAGACGTTCCCAAGGGACGGGAAGCAGAGAGAACCTGGGAACGAGGTTGGTAAAGTGGTTTTACAAAACTAGTGAAATAAACAGTTGAAGACTCTGGCCGAAAAATTCTCTATTTTCTTGTTATGCTACTGATTGCAAGCAATTTCTTTCTTCTCCTAATTTTCTTAGCGCGAGAGGATCGTAGCGCCAAGCGCGAGCGGCAAAAGCAGCGAGTCGCAAGTTTCCTCCCTCTTTCCAATCCCTTCTCGTTTTTATCGCTGATTTTCATAATTTATACATTTCTGCTCTGGTGCAGGATCTGAGGAAAATAAAAGGGCCATTCGCAGTCTATTTTTATCTCGAACAATACGTAAAAAGCAAGTTTGAGAAGGGTTTGGGGGGGGGGCTGATTGACCGTTTAACAGTTGTATTAGTCTAAACGTGGCAATATTTTGACAGGAATTTCTTTCGCGATGGAAAAAGCCGAAATTCTTGAAGGAAAAATAGCCATAAAGTCACTTGGACGTTTTTCCTTGAACTACCCTGGTTTTTCACTTCCCCTTACGTAAATTTATGAGGTCCACATATTACAGTATGTTTGTTGAAATCCCCCTTAACGTGGTTTTATCCTTATACTGTAAGATGTTTTTATAGTGACGCGTGGCTTTATGACCAGTCAAATACCGAATAGTGTTATGGCTCTTACGTTTTCTGGAAATAAAAAAGGAGCAACAATCGCCTGCTAAATAGATAGTCATCTGTTATTTGTCTTTGACTCAGTAATTTGGTTTCAGGTGTTGTTGTTGTTTATTTTTTTTGAACGAAGCGTATACCAATAAAAAGTCCCCACCTGGAGTCCCTATTCTCTCCTCTGCAGAGGCTCAAAGGGAATTTTGGAGAGGGGGATCTCTTCTTTCTTACCCCTGCACTTGCCGTGCACAGCGTAGCCATTCTAATTCCACACGGAACCTCTGCGGAGGGTCTGAATAGTCAATAATAATGATAATAATAAGCGATTATTTTTTTCTCAGCGCGTGAGCGGGCAAGATGAACCAAATCCTGCAATCTGATTGGTTCCGGGAGCGGGCGGAATTTTCCGATCTTGACCGCGGTCAACGGAACGGGCCGCGGGGAATTAGCTACATGTATCGAAATTTGGGAAAATAAAGGGGTTTCTTTTAGTTATATTGCTTCCTGTGATTTCTGAGTTTTAACAGAGTAAAAAAGCGTATTTTGCTGCTCTGGTGTCACAAACGGCTTCGTTTCATGGTTCATTTTACGCGCGCTTGCAAAACGTTGCTTTCCGAAAACAACAAGACACGTTTAACTTTTGAAAAACAACAAGAAAAAAATAAAAATATTATTTGCCGGCCTTGGTCGGTCCGTATTGAGAAAAACTGTGCCCTCGGTCTTGAGCACGGCCCTCGGCCTGCGGCCTCGGGCCGTACTCAAGACCTCTGGCACAGTTTTTCTCAATACGGACCGACCAAGGCCGGCAAATAATATATATATATTTTAACAGGATAACCCTGTTGGAAAACTTAGATCAATTTTACTTAAGCCGTGAAACAGATACTAGGCAGTTAGACACTATTACTCACTAAAACCCACCCTGGTACCCAGGCGTTCTCTACTCGCTCACACGACTTGGCACGAAATTTCGTGACGTCACCGAATGGCATACCGGGGACTTCATTCGGTGACGTCACGACATTTCGCATTAAGTCGAGTCGAGTGAGCGGGAGGAGAACGCCTGGGTACTAGTCTGACTAAAACCTTGTTTTCTGTTAATTCGTTTGACTATTGGACACTAATCAGCTACTGTTTCACAGACAAACTAGGAAAGACTGCAGCCAGCGAAAGGGCCGAGAGGGTACCCGCCTTTCCCCCAGTTCTTCCTAGCTGGCACGATTTCGCGCTTGTTCGACTACCAAGAAAGTTTATCTAGTAAAACCCCTCCCAGCAGCTGGCATATATCAGGGGATAACGCCTAAGGCTGAAAAATGAAGTTTGTAACCCCCCGACTAATTTCTACAATGTGCACGCTTTATTGTGGTAAAGAGAAAACATTCAGTGTAGGTCACAGGAGATTTGCGGCTAAACAAACCCAAGTTGGTTAGTTTACTGGATTTTGCTGCACTGTGATTAGATCTGAAAAGTTGAAACATGAAAAAGTGACTTCCTGGTCTTGTTTTTCTCTATATGGGCCAATAAAATCGGACAACAGATATCAAATCGGACACCCCCCGCCCCATTTTGTACCACGTGATGTGTTTTGTGTAATGAGCGCTATGGTGGGTTAAAATCACAATTGTATCCCTTCAGCTATAGTGTTGGTCCATAGTGTCAATTTATCGAATACGCACGCCGACCACCGCAAACGTCGAAAGCATTTTGACGTCACTTTCTAACTCTATATTTCCCCA
Source organism: Siderastrea radians (assembly GCA_964017195.1). NCBI lineage: Eukaryota > Metazoa > Cnidaria > Anthozoa > Scleractinia > Rhizangiidae > Siderastrea > Siderastrea radians. The sequence goes on along the minus strand of OZ024893.1, from coordinate 52,777,469 downwards.
TCATGATCCTGGACTATTTCAATTTATCAGATTGAAATGGTCCCGAGGGCCAGCGGGAGTCAAACCTAGCACCGGTTGGATTCTATAACCTCTGATTAGAACTCAGCAATTTTGTGTGGCTTTAGCTCACAATTTGGCCGTGTACGTTGTTTGTGTGTGGTTTGCCAGTTTTTCAGTACCTCCTGTTACAAATATAAATTAAAATAAGCTCATAGCTTACGGCCCCAGAACGGTAAGAGAAAAACTAGGGAATGTGTCGTTTACACTAAATTATGTGTTGAGTGCCCTTGATGGAAGGGTGTACGATAGTTCAGAGGAAACAGCAGATACGCCACAGAGTTTAGACGACTGCATCCTAGAAAAGATAGCAACAAAAATTTGTCACCTTGGCCGTTGTCGATTTAGTAAGTGGTGCTCGTAGATGGCTTTTTTCGCGTTTGACTGAAAAAAAATCACTTTTTTCGGGTTTGACTGAAATAAAAAGTCGTTTTGACGGTCAAAACCAACAACCAGTTTGAATGACAATTAGTTCCAACAGGTGATGACGGGTAGTTTCCCACCTCACTTAAAAATAATTCCGCCATCAATAACCAACATCAAAACAACGTCTGAACTAAATGAATACGAAAAAGATAAATGCATAACGACTATTTCTGGATCAATAGGGAAGGCCGAGAGCAATACCATCTTACAAGGATTCGAAGAAAAAAAGAAATATTTAGCACTGGTTGACAAGACTTCGTCTTATCTTGTATTTAGTCAAGAACTGAAGCGTTTCTTAGTCACTTCACAACAGGAAGCTCAAAGCTATAACGTTCCTTATTAAGGTCAGCAAGTTGAATAATTCAGTGAACTTTGCGACCAATATAAAGTTGATCGGTAGCCAATTTATCAAACTGTAGTTTGGTAAATCGAACGACAAAGTGAGAGTGGCGCAAACAGCGTTTAATGTGGCTTAGACATCGCTGCGTGGATGAAACAAGCATCGCAAGGGAAAGAGATATACCACAGCTTCAGACTACCCACAGATTTCACCAAGCTTGAATAGAAGTTGGTGGAGAGGAAATCTGCTTTAACCGTTGCAGAGGCCAAAGTGAAGCGCGAACCTCATAACCGGAGTTTAGAGTTTTCGGGGTCATTTTACTAAGACCTTTGTTCGCAATAGCACAAGCCATCATCTAAGCTGGGCCATCTGCAGCCGAGTACGTTTTCTGACCAATTAATCCGAACTTTACTTTACCAGGCAGAATGCCGCTATCTGGCATCGTTCTTGTCATAGGAATATTACTGGGTATCACTACGCTAGTCGGTATCATCGGCAACATCTCCGTGTGTCTTGTAGTGTTTTGGAATCGCTCCATGAGAAATCAACTCCATCTCTTGTTAGTGAACTTAGCGATTGCTGATGTTGGAATGTCTGCCTCCTGCATGCCGTTTGCCGTCGCCACGGTTCTTTTCCATGAACAGGTAAGATCTTAACTGAGACTCGTATCCAGTCGCTATTTAGTTGTTTAGGAGCGAGAGAAGATTGGATACGAAGGTCTTACTTGTTTTATCACTCACCATTCTCGAGATTACCACAGGCCTACCATTTTCGAAACTACCACAGGAATATCATTCTCTTTGTGTGTTAGACTGTCTCATGTTTTGAATGGGGAGGTAAAAAACCCGAGCCTTTGTAAAACGCTATGTATTGATGATCATTGTTTGTAAGAGTGGTCAGTTACCATCTACTCTCTAATTCTGACTCAAAACTCCATATCGAAAAAGTTCTCTTGTCAACTTCAGATCAAAAATTGAGAATAAACAATGAAAAATAAAGCAGAACATTGCATAAACCCTTTGTGCACTTTTTCCCTATCAGATACCGTTGAGTCACCCAGTGATGTCAGTAATGTGCTAACCAACGATCTTTCAGCTTTTGAACTAGAGACGTCTTGTTTGAATAATAATCTTTCTTTTTTTTTTCAGACTATTGGCAAACCATTCTGTTATTTCAATGGCTTCATCAACACGTTGTTTGCCATGGCTAGTGTTCTCACCATCTGCACTCTGTGTGTTTATCAATACTTTTCCGTGGTGCTCCCCATGAATAAAACTCTAACCAACTTCCGGTGCCTCGTTGTGGTGCTGTGCGCATGGGTGATTTCCGTCTTCCTTGCAACCGGTCCCACGCTGCACTGGGGGCGTTACGAGTTCACGTCAAACATTTTCAACTGCGATTATTATCAAACGACAAACAACGCGGAAATCTCTTACAACATCACTTTGATGTTCTGCGGATATGTATTTCCTTGTACTTTCATGCTTTTCAGTTATGTCAGTATTTTACGAGCGCTAAACAAACACCACTCACGCATGGCAGTGACGTCATCAATATCACCTGCACCTGTGGTGGGTGCTCCTGTCACCTTGGAAACGAAATTATGCATGACCATGTCGGTTGTATTTTTGACTTTCATAGTTTGCCGGACTCCGTTTTTTGTGTTCTTGGTGCTTACGACTTATGATTTGGGACATTCACCTGATTTTCTCGGACAGTTGTCTTTCTGGGCGATTTACTTACACAGCGCATGTGATCCGTTTATTTATGCTTTCAAACACACAGAATACCAGAACACCTTGAAGGAAATTTTAAGAACGTTTAGGCTTGCGTTCATAAGTGGTTTATGTGTTTGCTCGTCAAGAAAAACTTGTGAAGATGAGATGAATGACAACAGATAACAAAGTACAAGCTTACGACTTTTATTCACAACAATCTAAAGGCAAGCGAAAGATGGCGAGAGGCAAGTGCATGCATGTTTCTAGCATTACGTCATTCCTGCTACCTTACTGTAAATAAGCCCAAATTAATAAAAATCACATATTGACTTTTCATGGCATGTCCTTTCATTTTTGTATCTTTTATCTCTTTCTTTTGTTTATTCTTTGTTTTTGGTTGTATTGAAATCTTTCATTTTGAGGCAGAACAGCCACGAACCTTGTCCATATCTTAGAAAGTTAGGAGGGCCACAAGTTTCAGTAGTGCTTCGCACTATTTCGTGCTACCCTCATTAAGTAAAGTTTTTGTTATTATTATTATTCCAGTTAGCAAAGCGAAAAGTGGAAATTCAACACCAAATAATGGTGGTAAGAAATGAATTCCCTCTATTTCAACTCATGGACCTTGGCATTTTTAAAAACTACCTTCACCAAAGGTATTTTCCTTTTTGCTGTAAACCCAATTTAATAACCAGTTACTTTCAAGCCTGGAGCTTTTTGCAGGCCTTCTTTTTGCAGCTGCTTAAGTTTCTTACATACTTGCGAGGGGTCGCCCTGTATTAAATATTTCATCCGTAGTTCACATGTATGATGTTTCATATGTTTCTTTTCCAGCCCGGAAACTAATGGTTCCTGGGGGGCCTGTTTCTCGAAAGTCCCGGTAATTTTTCGGGCCCGGAAAGATATTTTATGAGCGCAAGGTTTACCTTAAAGATTTACAATTTTGTTGGCTTTTAAAGCCAAGCATTAAAATTGAAGTTGACGAAACAAGTGGAGCTGGTTTGTGGGCTAAAAGCTATGCCACTATTCTATAGATTTTGATTTTAAAATGTAGCTCCGGGCCCGAAAAGTTACCGGGACTTTCCTGGGGAAATGTCCCGGTAACTTTTCGGGCTCGGAGCTATATTTTAAAATCAAAATCTATAGAATGGTGGTGTAGCTTTTAGCCCGCAAACCAGCTCGACTTGTTTCGTCAACTTACAATTTTACTGCTCAGCTTTAAAAACCAACAAAATTTGAATCTTAAAGGTAAAACGCGCTCATAAAATAGCTTTCCACGCCCGAAAAGTTATCGGCACTCTCGAGAAACGGGCCTCTGGGGCGCGTTTCCCGAAAGCCCCGAAAAGCTACAAAGCTGTTATTTCACTTTGTCACTTAAGATAAGAAATGTTTAACTTATCAGTCAAGGTGTCATGCTTGAAGACTTCTTTGTTTACAAGATACAGTGTGAATTATATATCGTGCCCGAAATCGACCCGAAAAGTTTCAGGGCTTTCGAGAAACGCAAGTCTGGGCAGGATTGATGATTCTCGCGCGCGCAAAGAGGCAAAAGAGCTGTTACTGATACATGTCGACATCATATCGTTTGCATTCGACATATCTGCGCGAATAAATTTGTACTCAAGTCTCGAATTTGGCAACAAATTTAACGTCCAAGGTGCAATATGGCAAGGAGAGAGATGAAAATTATAGCCTTTGTCTTGCCAAGTTTTTGTTGACATCACTCATTTTTCGGATACTGAGTGGATTACAAAGCAATCACTTCAAACGTTCGCGCATGGAGCAAAAACTTTCAACGCTCCTTCGAGCTGCGTGGTTACGCGCAAAATGGATGGGGTTTATAAAATCAGGTAAGCATGATTTTCTTTGGTTTTTGATTTGTCCGTTTATTGTTATTTAATTTATGACACGTTAAATAGGTCTCTTTTATGCCCTCCCTCAAAAAGCGCGCGATTTCAAAATTCAAAGTATTGCGTGGGAACATCAGATTACTGAGAACCTGGTCACGTTAGCAGTGGTGTGATGACAAAAAAAAAATTCATTTACATTGAAATTTAAGATCTCTTATGTGTCTGGGCAAAATCTTGGCATAACTTATCTTAGTCAAGCTAGTGCCAGTTTGCAAACCTTCAATAAGCGCATATTCTTGTTTTACCGGTTTTTTAAGTGTGCGCACGCGTTTGAAGGAGCGCTCGCGCGCTATGACACCACAAACGTGCAACCATAGCAATAATAAGAACGAAGGATAAACAAACCTTTCAATTCGGCTAAGCTTTCCGTGCGGCAAGGTTTTGCTTTGTAATCGAGGAGAGAATATGGCTGACTTTTAAGGCTATTGAGATTTGTAAACTCAGTACTATAGTTCAAGAAAGCGGAATTTGTGCCTTTGAAGTACAAGTTTAAAAGACGTAAGAGGCTAGCGGCGAAAAAAATAGTATTTGAACCCAAGTGAGTGGAACCTTTTGTTGCAGTTGTTGTTGTTTTTTTGTTGTTGCTGTAGCTGTTTTTTCGTGCACATTAAAGATCTTTTTATGGGTTAACAAACTCCCTTTTTTGTGTCATTGACAATGTAAAAGGCATTACGGAATTTTTTTTTCTAATCTGGAGTGAAGATTGAAAGCAAAACATTAAATTAATACCAATGTTTTTGCCAACATCGCAAAGACGCTAGGCAGGGTTTTTAAATTATTCTGAGATAATTCAACGATCATCAAACATACGGAAGCTTCAAAGTTACACTTAGTTTCAGTTATTATAGTTGTGCGAAATTAAAATCTGGAAAGGTAAACCTATATGGAGTTTTTCGTATTACGCCAATTGAAATATTTTGTTTATTTGTTCATCCACTTGTCACTTGTCAAAAATATCTCTTGTTCTTTTCCAGTCATGTGGTACGACTCGTTCGACAACAGCGAACCATCACAGCTGTGGCAAGATAATGAAACAGCTTCATATCAGTTTGGGACGCTTAGCGAACAGCTGTCCCAAGATGACTTTGACGAGCTATCATGCCAATACATACAACAACCAATGGAGTATAATACGCCTCGCATTCAAACCGAGGCTTGGCCTGACATGGGTTGCTCACTTTACATCCGAGAGATCCCCTCTCAGTACAATGTACCTGGCAGCAGTTACACGGCTCAAGATGTTGGGCATGCGCAAACAACTCATTCACAACCCCCTGAAGACTTTGATTCAAGCGTTACTGTAAACTGTCCTGTCCGTGAGGTAAGACAGGGCTCTCAACACTTTCTTTTACTACAGCTATATGGGAGGATGGCTATTCACTGAATACACTTAATGGCGTATGAAATAAGCTGCGATAGGGGATGTAGATCCAGACTTAGGTTCGATATACATCAAATTTGGGTTTATGTGCACACCCCACAAATACCAAAGCCTTGCTGGTAGCTGCCTTAACTTGTAAATATAGTTTTAATTCCCTTCATTCATTTTTTTACAGAGTAAGAGCGTGATTCTTAATAAAATCCAGAATTTGCAATCTACAAGCTTCGCATTGGACGAGGAAATCGAAGAACAAAAACGCCGAAACGCTTCCCTTGAGAAGCAGATAGCAGAGGCCAAAGAGCAACTCAGCAAAATTGAGGCACAGAAGACAAACCTGCTAGAAGAATTCAAGGCCTTTGAAGAGAAAAACCGAGAGGAAGAACTCAAACTTGATGAAGAAATCGGGGAACTGACAGAGATCATCGCAAAGAAAAGAAGGAATATCTCTGAGATCAAATACGACGCTGAAATGGTGAACACTCTTAGAGAAGAGAAAGACAAAATGGCTGAAGAACTGAAAGCGCTTCGAGATGACATCGTAGATGTCGATTTGGACGTCTTCTGGTTGGAGTACACTTATAAGCAGGAGTTCGACAAAATGATTATATTTCCTTACTGGAAGTTGGAAGAGGACTTGGAAAGAGCCCTTCGCGGTGAGGACCCAACACTCCATAAAGAAGAAGGACCACCCGAGAGAAATGATGAAGATGGTGATGGATATGATTATGAGGATCACGACTTTTATGATTGTGAAGGAAATGATGACACAAAAGAAAAGGTTAGTCGCTAGTCTGATACCACGTTCGATATATAACTTGTCCAGGAGGTGGAAAAGTTTATGTAAAAATTTTTTTCCATCGTCAGAACTGTTTGGCCAACCTCGTCCCCCGGGCCTTCTCCGCGTTCAAAATGGCGGTCGGAGAACCCCTGGCCAAGGCTGCGGAAATACTCCAAGAATCGTGGAGTATTTTTGTCACGTGACGCACGAAGAAATGGCTTTTTCGGAGGTTGTTTCTAGCGTCTGGCGGCCCCGTTTGTTTTCTGCAATTCTGCAATTTGGTCAGGGGTTTCTCCGACCGCCATTTTGAACTAGGAGAAGGCCCTGGGGACGAGGTTGCTGTTTGGCCAGAAAGTTACGCATGCGCACAGACAAATTACTGTCAGTTGCTTCTGTCTCAACCAAACTAACGGCTGAAAGTCCCATCAGAATAGAAATTTTCATTTTTGAACATCCTGTCACAGCACTAATGAAATTTAACGAATTGTAATCCACTTCCATCACAAAAGGGCTCCTGCTTCCATCCATACCATACTTTATCCCACATTGTTGTTCTGGTTGATCTGTAGAATCTTTTCTTTTAATCTAGTAGTTATGATTTTTACGTCATTTGGCAATATGATAGGCAAAATGGTAATAAGGTGAGCAATATTTTGATATTTTGGAGGGATGTTGTCCATCTTAGTGACAAAGGTACAACGTGCATTCAAAGGAAAACTACCAAAAAAAATACAACTACTATACCTAGCTCACCTTCACTTCTTTTTAGGACGGCATGTAATGTTTTTCGTTTTAATCTTATTTTTCTCAGTCTTCATCGGACTGCCACGAAGGCCTTGATAGTGCATGTGAAACCTCTGAGAGTGACAGCTGCCAATCCACAAATAAAACCTCCAACAGTGACAGCGGCCCATCAGCATCAAGAAAAACAAAGGGGAAACGTGGTCGCAGATTTGGCAAGAAGAAACAGGGAAAGGTACACTAGTTTACAGATTTGTGAATAACATGTATCATGACGTGTAAGGTTAAGTGAACAATTACCTTTATTGTCATTTTCCACCTTTTGAGTCAACCCTTGAAATGAAAGTTATTGGGTACTTTCCTATGATGCTGTTTATATTTTTATATAAAATGGTCTTTGTCCGGTCTGTAAATGAAATCCCAAAGTGTAGCCATTCGAACGAAACTACATATTTTCTCAAAAAAAAGCTTGGGAATTTTGTTCAGTTTCAAACGTTCACGATTTCTGAGAGTGAAAAACTAGTGTAACTGATTCTGTCGCACATGCGTACTGGTCTCAAGCTTGAACAGAATCTTTGACTTAATGTTTGAAATAAGACAGAGAAAGAAAGACATAGTAATTAACCATTTAAAAAAACAATTGTTTCTCAAATGACAGTGAGAAAAATAAACTGACCTACTCTACAGTTTTTCTAAAGTGACTTAATGACTTCATTTGAGTATACAAACTGACAATAGGCCATTTCCGAGTTACCTCTAAGCCTCTTTTTAAAACGAGGCTATAAGTGCGAAGGCTTTGATATGAAAATAATGAAAACTCATTTTCACATGAAAGGTTTTGCACTTGGCCTCGTTTTGAAAGTGAGGGTTTTTGGAACTCGTAAATTGCCTATTTATCGACTTCCTTACCTTAAACATTCATGCAGATTCTTTTCTTTTCCCTTTCACAGACCAGCAAGTTCTCTCGTTTTGTTGACTGGTTACGGCGCATGTCGTGTATACCGAAAGGATACAAGGATGATTGAACATTTACCTGCTGTATAGAATTAATACGAAAGTCGTTTTTTAGTAGTCTTGGCAAGACAGCATTCCTGTGTATTAGTTCATTAATTGTTCTTATTCGTGCGTGCGAAGGTGGAAAAATGTAAATGTTTATGTAAGGTCACAAAGCTACTGAGGTAGCAAATTTGTGTCATTGTAAATGTATGTCGTGTTTATGGAGATAGATAAACGGTAAAATAAATGTTTTTTAATTCTTTAAGTGGTATTCCCTGTATTTTTCTTGGATTTCTTGGTTCAGTTATCCTGCGAGCAAGGCTCATTTTGTTGGGTGCTCAGTAGGATTCTCTTGGCATAAAGTGGCCTTCACATGCTTTTCTGTGAGCAACCCCCGCCCTCCCCCAAATCTTTCCTAAAATGTAAAAAAGCATTCTGGATACGCAGGCCATTTTAAGAGGAAGACGCGGGAGGAAATGTGGTTGATTATTTCAAGTAAGATGACAGATTGTCTCCCTATACTTTTTCAACATTGCAGGATATGTAACCTATTAGAAGTTATAGTATACAACGCTAAATTTTGGCGTGCTCTCATTGGTCGAAATCGATCACGTGACGTGATAGTGTCTCTCCTCAGCTTGCATATCTTAGCGTTTACGTAATTAATGACCTTTTAACGGGAGCAGTACAGTCGACATAATATGCAGTCAACACACACTTAATGCACTTGACAACGATATTTGAGCCACGTTTTCACAGTGTTGATGCTTCTTTTCGGTTTAGATTTGTTTTTATTTTGATAGTAAATGGCCAGTGGGGCATGAAGTTTGGCCATCCAAGAGTTTTCTACTGAGCTAGCAAAACTGAAACATACTGGTGAAGGACTACGTGTGGGGTATTTTGGCCTATTCCAATGAAACGTAAAACTGCGTTCTTTTTAGCCACGTGAATTGATTAAATGTCCTGCGATGGGTTATCACGATATCATGTTTTAAAAAGCATTGTTAATTTCAACATTAAATGACCTTAGAGTGGTATTTTCGGCCGTACGTTTACTGATCAAACAAGTTCAAGAAAACATATCAGACAGCAGGCAGAAACCTTCAGCGAATAAGATGCGTCATTGTATACACAGTAACCTTCAGCTAATTGGCGTCGAATTCTATATATAGTACCAGGTGATAGTCCCACGATCCGAGTTGGAAAAAACTGCTCATGGCTGTAAAGAAACAAGTGTGGGGATACAAGCACCGCAGATAGTTGAGGTATCGTTTAAACGCGGCTTTCCTAAAGCAATCTTGAAGGGTGGAAATGCAATGGGGCACAAAACTAAAAACACTTTTACACTGTACCAGACCTAAACAATGCCACTATGTCTGAAGGAAAACAACAATTTCGTAAAACCTCCGAAAATTTCCTTTACAGTTCTTTAAAATTCATATCCAAAGCAGCGACAAAATGTCACGAGAAATGCATTTTTTCTTTTCTCACTAGTGGTCGTTCAATTAACTCAGGGCACTTTCTCTTTCAAAAGAGCTCAGTTCTTGTCACGCTACTGAAACAAATAAGCGTTAACTGTGCGAAGATACGCATGTTTTGAAATATTTCGCGCAGTATGATACCACTGATATCATTTAGACATAAACCGCAAATCAGGGAGTCAGGGATCACAGCAATTAAAAAAAAAAAAAAAAACGGCGTGAGAAATCGAGGATCTTTTGATGTTGCTATTCGGGAATCATACCTCAGAAGGTTATTTTTTCACCCTCCGGATCAATCAAGTACGTTATCATGGGTGAGTATTAAAATGAGTGTACAACGTTTTTTTTAAAACTCTGCCCCTAAGTTGAATCGCGGTGAAATAAACCTACAAATTGTTGTTGTAAACCTTTTGAGGCAAACTTTAATGTGAGAGGTCCTGACCCAATCGCTGACTATAGCTTTTTTTTAATAGAGGCGATAAAGCGGCTTTCGTTTGTTTTAGAATAAAAAAAATGTGCTTTGCTTTGGCATTATGAATTGTTGTTTTAAAGTTTTCCTATAGTGGTCATGGCTTACTTAGTCATCACAGGGCCAATTTTGAATGTATTTTTCCTTTTACTGGTTAGATTTTAAGGGACTTGAAAAACAGGTGGGTTCGCATTAGGCCCAGCAAGTCCCACTATTAACAAAGAAACTGATGATGATGATGATGATGATGATGATGATGATGATGATGATGACGATGATGATGATGATGATGATGACGACGACGACGACGACGACAATGATGATGAGTTTGATCCACGGTTCGATTCCTCAACTCAATGTTTCGTGGCACAAAAGTATAGGAAGCGGCATCTTATTTCAAGTTGATGATCTTGTCTTGCCATGTCCGCTCAATACACGCTTCACTGTACTCCGATCCTCAAATGAAAGGCTTGAAGGAAAATTGATTCCTTTGTCCGCAACATGACATCTAATTTCTAAGTATTTACAGACGGTCTTAATCTAGCAGAAGATAAAGGGTTCTGCTACTTCCGCTCCTTTCAAATTGTGCTGTTTCCATGCAACATTCAGGTTAGAATATGACAAATGCATGGCCTTAATAAACATTCCATCAAGGACAACTTCGTTGTCTGGGATACGGGTTAAGTGTTATTTTATAGCTCAAAGACGCTAATTTCAGTTCTTCTTCGGTGCCTAGTTTACTTTTCACGTCTTATGTGAGCACTCGAAGATTAAAGAAAAAGAGAAAAAGACGTAAAATTATTACTTAGCAAAATAGAGCAAATGTCTAGGAGCTTAATGGTATTTGATGTGCTACTTCAAAGCCAGTTCTTGGTCATCCGATGAAGGGAGTTTGGGTTAAGGCAAAACGTTGTTGTGACAAAAGAAACAGTTTGCCTTGAATGAAAAGCAACTCAACACAGAGGTGGGTAAAACAAAAGTAGTTTAATCAATTCTGAGACTTCTTCAATACTATCACTTAAATGATTACTTTACCAGGAGTCAATGCTTGAAAGAAGGCTGGTTGTTTCATTGAGTTAATTTTAAATTTCAGGAAGCCTGAAAAAACCGAACGGATGTGACCATAACTGGTTCCCTTTTTGTTAACACAAACGTGATATATTCAAAACAGAAGTGTTGTAAATTTGTTTAACTAGCACTGAAATCTTCAGCGAAATCAGAACGCTATTAGTGTGGTTTGCTTGCTTGCTTGAGCAGAACAACACCAGCAAACCAAATTCGAGACACATTACGTATTTTGAATTGAGCTTAGAACTGAGTACACGTTACAACTGCAAGGCAATCGAATTTAAGGTATTCTGCATCTTGCATATCTTTAATAGTCTTAAATAGCTCTGACTTACCTGTTTTACGAAATTAAAAAAAAAACGGTAAATTGCAATATAAAGTGAAAAAAATAAATCAATAACTCAACGATAAATCACGACCTTTCGCCGGCGCTATTACATCGCAAGTAGATTTTCTTTAAACTTCGTCATGGCAGGTGCAGACGACGATAAATATAAAACGAGATATTTGGCGCTCTGTATTTGGTTACAAGCTCCTATGAATATTTAATGCGTTTCGTTCACAAAGAAAACAAACAAAATAAAGTTATGGTAAGATTCTATTCAGTCTCAGTGAGATCCCAACTCGATTCTCTACAGCACATAAAAAAAGTTTTTTTTTTAGATGCGCCTCAGTGAACGTTTACGTGGAAGTACGTACTTTATTTAATAAGGAAATTTTCTAGTAATAAAGGTGTTGAGAAGCAAATTTTGCATATTGCATACAAAGTAAAAGGCTATAATTATTCTCAAAAACTGATAATGAAATTGACGTAAAACGTTTCAAAATTGTTTGAGATATATCGCCGCAACGCCAACAACAACTCAAATGTCTAATTTTTTGGCGTTGTCTGTAGTTTCAAACTCTTTTCTGTCCGAGCTGAAGTTAAACAAACAGACAAAAAAACAAACAACCAAACGAACGAACAAACGAACGAACGAACGAACGAACAAACAAACACAAACAAAAAACTAACCGAGAAACTACGATACGACTCTTTACGGATATTTGTTTGGCAGTGTGGGAAATCTGCTGGAATTGGCTATGAGCAGGGGGCGCGCTCTGATTGGCTCCTTACTAAAAGGCCTATCACCTCATATCTTTCGAGCAAAAAAGACCACGAAACGTAGTATTTTTTTAATTTTAAAAGACGACAAGAGCGGCAATTTTGGTCCAGTGACGTCACACGCTACGGTTTCAGTCGACAGTACCGTTTTTTTAGAAGTAGTAAATCTAGTATTTTCGTTGTATATTAGTGTTCGGATCATCAACATTATCCGGCTTTATCATTTTAAACATAAACTACGGAGAATACAGATTCTTTTAGTATATGGAAGACCATCACAGTTGTGTACGCAATTTCGCAGTTGCAAAACGAAAGCCTAAGAAAGAAAAGAATCATGAAGACAATAATTACATTGAGTTGTGGGCGTGTGGTCAGGGATCTGCACTTGAACTTCAGAGAACCCGGATTGAAGGCCCACTCTGCAACGTTTGTAGTTAGCCAACCGGTCTACCTCCTTCCTGTTGTTATGTTCAATTTGAGGTGTTTGACTCAAATTGTTGAATGCTCGATCCCATCTGCACGTTTTGCTATAACTACTCGCCGATGGATATTTATATTTTTCCAACTCAAAACTCAAAAACAAAGTGATAAACTGCCTTTTGGTAAACACTGTGAAAAATGTTTTTAAAAAGTTCTCAAAACCATAATAACGCAAACTGCGTTAATTGTAAAAGTCGTTAGCTTGTTCGTGTTCGTTGTATTACACCATGCAGTCACTGCATAATAATTTACGTATTCCACAGCCTGTGTACAAGCTAGCCTCTCCCCACGGGCGGCTGAACAAGGGGCGCGTATTCCACGTTTGACCTCAGCTGTTCCATCACCTTTTTGTTATTGTAATATCTAAATAACATCATCCTCGTTTTCTATAATCAAAAACAAAATAAAATCGAAATCGTATTCATTTTCCAGGGAAAAGTCTCAGTTGAAAGGGCGAATTGATTTTGCTTGACTGGTAAACTACTTGTGAAGTTAGCGACACTTTGGAAGGCATTGCTAAAAATGTATCATTCAGTGGTTTTCTGAAATTTTTAAATCAAACTGAAAAACTTTTATTCAATGCTCAAGGTCATAGAATTGAAGATAAAAGGAACCGCACATCATTGGTTTAGCTAAGTGCATCGTTTAAATGTTGTTTGCCTTTTGAAACAAAAGAACTCGATCAAATTTGTATCTAGAGCGACTTTTGAGAGCCTCAATTCAGGATTTTAATAACGAATCGCCGGCACTCATGATCAGGTAGTGATAACAAGCAAGAAAGAAGACGAAAACTCGTCAAAAAACGACAAATTTCTGAAGAATGAACCCGATGAAGGACGAGCTTCTCCTGTCAATTGTATTTGAATGTTCCTATAAACGGGGAAAACAGAACCCGTCTAGAATTCGGGGTGTACTTTTATTTGCAATAAATCAGGTATTTCCTTCTTCTGAAAGTGAGACTTCAGCCGAGTTACCGTCGTATACTCTAGTCCGCTCTCTAAGTATTTCCTAAATTTGGCCTAAATGGTTAAATATTGATAAGCAGGCCTGATTGCCCTCTGAATAAATTGACAGTTCAAATCATGTCGAATTTTCCGATAGCCAAATGACACTGAAACACAATGTGGGGAACAAATAAAGCTTAAAAATTTATTAAGTTGTTAAAGTTTTGTAACGCTTAAATTATTGTTTAGAAAATCACGTACTAATTTTTTATAGCTCAAAATGTAAAGGTTTTCTTTTGTAATTGAAGGGAAAAATTCCATTTATTGCTGTTTGTTACATTCGACAGAGTAAAGACTCGTTGAATGCGCTTATTAAGTGGACTAATGATACTGAAAAATATTACTTTCAGACAAAATTTTATCTAATGTATTCAACTAATGCGTGGAAGAAAATTCTTTTCCCTTAGTAGTCGGACTAAGTTATTGGCAGTATCGTTATCTCAGTGCATGAATCTTGTTCATCTATAAAAAAAACATGCAGTCTTACATGATCAAGAAAAAAATTAACCGCTCAGTGTTTAGCGACAGTCAGTTTCCACGGGGCGAGATACACATTGATTCCAGTTTTATTGATAAATATGTAATAAAAACAATTATTTCATGACCTCAAGGGTTATGAGGGTCTTAACAGCTAAGCTGTCGTAATTGATTACTTGTTCCAGAGAACATTGAATGAAGAGAATTTCGCCCAGTTTTATTACTAAAAATAAAATTGTTCTGAGAAACTCGACTTTGTTTGGTTGATACTAGCCCGGCTACTTTGCATTTATTAAGCTCAAAGCAAAAACCAGATAAAAAAGATGGAAGCTACTAAATACTCCGACGAAAAAAAAGCAAACAAAGAAAGAAACCTCGGGCACGTAGTCGTACTAATTTGTCATCTCCCAACGTAAGATGCAACATTCTCTTCTCTAAATTTGTTGTCGGCCAAACTACAACAAAATATATTTTCTCAGTGCTTTGTGCCGTTGCATTGTGTTTTAGAAGGCACCATCATAACGAGAGAAACTCTCGTCCTGACAAACTTAAAAATCCTTTACGACACTCACAGAATGAGCTAAAATTCATGTACAAAAAATTTCTTATGGAAACTTATCTTAACCAGTCCACGCTTTGCACTGCAAACATGTAGATATGTATAGTAGTTTTTTGGTTGTAAAAATTGACAAGGAGTAACTTATTTGAATACCAATGTTGTTCATTTCATGACGATTATAAAGATATCTAAATGTGATATTTTAAGTAACATTACCGGTGATATGATGATAGAAAATTTAAATCATCACTTAAAAATTCAATTTGCGTGCCTTAAAGCGACAATGTATTGGCGTAGTTCATGACGGCCTGTTGAGCAAAACACAAATAAATCCACTAAAACAAGAATAGAAACGGCTACTGAGCACAAAACAGGAAAGTAAAAGCTAATATTTCACTGAAACAAACAGCGATATTTTTAAAAAGTCGTTTCTATCATCAGGTTCTAAGCTATCGTTTGCCGGAAAGTGAAGATGACAATGGAGATTGAAAACTAAAACATTTTTCTATTAGCAATAATGGTTGAAAAGAAATACCAGTTTGCAAATAATCCGGTTCGCAAAAAAGAACAATCTTTCTCCCTAAAACAAAATGTAACTTTTGAAATATAAAAGTCCATATTAAAAAAGCTGAATTGTTTCCCTTTCAATGAAAAATATAAATTGGGTTCTATTTTTCATTAGCCTATCACGTCATCGAACTAACTTGATAGAATAAACTTGTCAGTATTAATAAGTCCGTAAAAAGCCGTACAGAATTGTTATCAACCGTTCGATCACGCAATGGATATCTGTGTTTTAACAGCTGAAAGAAACATTTTTGTGGACGATCAATATTCTCACACACTGGGATGGTCTGTTTTTAATTTGAAAGAAAAAACTGCGGGAGTGTTTATTCAATCACTAGAGTAAAAATCAATTTCTGCACAATTCAATAACGCAAATAGACGTTTTGAACGACGTTGGGTATTTGAGTTTTTATCTAACCAGCCTTCAACAAAACAAAAAATATTATGGACCGCCACCACCGAGCAGAAAAGATTAGATAATTTAGCACCAAGTTTCCTCTTCATTCTCATTCAAATGAGACAATTTATAATTCATAGAAGTTTTTGCTTCAGTTGTTTTCCGGTTCGTCTGCCCTTAAGGGGCATTATTGTAAGAACTTCTGTCATTGAGAGAAGGGTGATTGAGAAATGAATGCTTCAAAAGCTATTTCTCCCAGCTGTGACTTCTCAGTCAAGATGCTGTGAGTTCCAAAGGCTTGATGCCCGTATCAGATACAATTTTCAATCGAGAAAATTTTCCGACAAGGTTACCTATTCAAATAATCACCTGAAGCCAGACTTTAAACGATCCATACGTGACTTTAATCATATAATTTCTTATTGTTGGCGGAGAAACTATTCAGGATCAACCCGTTCAAAGGAAACGCCGATACTTACTTGATGTTTATAAAAGCGGGATAAAAACCTGAAAAGCTACGTCGACTGAAACTGTGTAGAGCCAGCTGTAGAGCGCAACGATATCTTGAAAACAAATCAAGACCACTGGTTTTCGAGCAATTCCTGCGGTGGAGGCCTCAAACTCCAGGACACCACAGAATGCAAACAAACCGCAGAATACCAAACTTTAACATTATTGTTCTCTCGACATTTGTGTTCTTGGGATTTATGATTGTAACTATCGAAGGCAGGGAGTGTGATACATACAGGGATTGCTTAGGGGACTACGGACAGTGCTGCAGCGGCTACTGCCGACGGTTGTGCAACCTTACATGTTCCCGAGACGAGCATTGCGGTTCTCCTGGAAGCATCGAGGAGTATTGCTGCAAGGGAAAGTGTATTTCTACATCTACACCTTGTGAAAAGCCAAAACCTAACGAAGATGAAGTCCTAAGCAGTCCTGTAATCGCTGTCATTGCTATATTTGGTGTGATGCTGTTAGTGGCGTTATGTTTCGTCTTCAGGGCGCATTTGTGCAAATTCCGCGCGCTTTGCCGTAACGAGAGGGGCTCTCAGCAAGCGGAGATTGGCTCCAAGGTTCGTGGCGGTACCGGATTTGTGGAACTCGGTAGAGGGTCTGTCGGAACAGAAGAAAGTTTGAATTTCACAGAAAGATTTTCCGTGCAATCCAGCACCACTTGGGTTGGACAGGACTTTCGGATCGTGCCTCCAAAATCAGGGAATGGCCACATGTAACTGACCATGTAGTCGTTAACTACATCAAATCCACTTTTTAACCTTCGATAAATAACAATTACATGCAAAATTTCAAAGATAAGTGTTGTTACATTCTAGCCGGCCTAGAGGAATCAAACGACGGGAAAAGGCAGGCGGGAACACGTTAATTTATGCGACCAAAAACGGTTTTTGCCTATATTATCTCTCTACAGAGACGCATTGCTAACAGTTTTAGTAGCTCTCGCAGGCTGTAACTGTCAAGCAGCTCCTCGCGCGATACGAGTGCTTTGGCGGCAAAATTCTTCCCAGAATATTTAACCTGTCATTTGACGAACTATTCCCTCAAGAAAAACCTTCAAGACGTGAGCTTATTTGGGTAAACATATGTTTAAAACAAAAAAGAAATCCACAGTAAGTGCGTTTGTTTGGGTCAACGGTGTGTCCGTATTAAACCTCCAAAACATATCAGACATTTACACTTACATTAAGGGACGCATAAATTACCCAATTTAAAAGTAACCTGGATATTGACGATACTGGAGAAATATTGCGACAAAAAATAAAACACGCAA
Source organism: Siderastrea radians (assembly GCA_964017195.1). NCBI lineage: Eukaryota > Metazoa > Cnidaria > Anthozoa > Scleractinia > Rhizangiidae > Siderastrea > Siderastrea radians. The sequence goes on along the minus strand of OZ024893.1, from coordinate 52,759,726 downwards.
ACCACTAAGGTTCGAAAGTTAATACCATGCAATAGAATTAAAAAAACACTGTAGGAAAGTATTGCTAAATGTCATGGATTTTTTTTCCTATAGAATCTAACGTAGAAGAACCTTATTTACATACGCCAACCGAGGTTTCACTCTAAGATCGAAGACTAAAAAGATTAATTTGCAAAATATGCGAATCGTTTGCACGTAGTAAACTAATGTTATCCTGACACACGGTGGGTTCATACAGACAGATATAGCCTTTCTTTCAGGATTACACTTACAACCAATCATGATAACCTCAGCTGGGACGACCGTCGTTACATGTAAACCGAACGGCTATAGCATATATTACATACCTATATTTATCAAGATAACCCTTCTAGAACATTCACTTTATAATCATATTTAGTGAAAAAGTTCCGTTTATTTATTTTCTATTTATTACCAAATATATATTTTTAAAGTAATGAATTGGTCAGAAAGTTCGAGTTGCAATATCAGTTTTTTTTTATGACGCTTACAAACGAAGGTTAAATTAGTTTTATTAATCGAGTTAAGCAGGAGAAGCCCTTGTCGGTTCGAAATATAATTACAAAGAGGTGTCTATTTATGGGGAATTGCTTCGGTAATTCAATTTCTTTTTTTAAACTTAATTTCTTGCCACTCATCTCTTAGATAGTCTGTTTTAGACTCGTCTAAGCATCTTGCGAAAAACAAAGGAAAGGCGACTGTACAAGCAAAGAAAAAGAATAACGTAATAACAGACAAGGGAACCAGTCTTTTTAGTTCAGTGCATTTAATCTGTCGTGCTTGATTTATCTGTGTTGCCGCAATGTCAGAGCCTAAAGTATTGATTATTACTGCTGTAAACCTCTAGCTATTTTGAGGATATAACTCTTTACATAAGTAGTTCCTATGTATACATTTTGTCGGCGAAATGTGTTTGTTGTTGTATATCTAACGATTACTCTTAGATGATTTCCAAACAAACCTTGACAAAGATTGATATTATCAGAAGCGTGGCGCACCTGTCCGCGTGAGCAGGGAGTGGATGTCAGCGGTTACTATCAGATTGTACTTGCGTCGTGACTGGGGGCGGAAGTTGTACGCATAAAAGAGCTCCGCTTTATTTCAGAACAATCTCAAATTAGACTGTTTATTTTTCGAGAAGTTTACTTCCCGATAGCTCGTGAAAATTGCACAACACCATTCAAGCGGTACAATTTTCGGGTCCAATTTTTCGAGATATTAATTGATCGATATAGTGAGTTTCTTGTTTAATAATCCATATAACTGTAACACTTAATTAATAGCAATAACGGTGCATATATGCCGGTAACATCATCGGCTTTTTCTAAAAGAAGGCACAAGAAATCCGGAGCGGCATGTCGTTAGCGTGATTGAAAGACGAAATTAAATTTGTGCCGATTTGGCTCGCCAGTCACGAAACTTGGGAGATCCTTCACGCTTTGAACTTTGAACACCATCCTGAGCTGGAGCAAACACGGCACTAAATCCTGTGTTTGAAGGAAACTCAAAAGATAAAACAGTTTCATCAGAATTTTTCTAGGAAGTATTCAAACTCAATCTTGATGGTGTTAACAACAGCATCGAAATACTCAAAACGTCCACGTTCCAATTTTGAAATGCTAAAAAAGAAAAGAGAACTTATGTTTGTCACCTCTACTGATGGCGCTAGCTAACGATGGAAGATCTAAGAAAAGCAAAACCAAGCCACGAAGCCACGAATAGTAAATAAGTAGAAATTAAGAAAATCAACAAAGAAACTGAAGAAAATAAATTTGCTAACGAGTACATGCTGGTCAGGAATGACACATGGCTTTTGCATTTTTTGCTCCAAGAGAAATCCATAAGATTTTGACGAAATACTTAGAATTAGCCTTTGAAAAATGTAATTTGGGAACTACAAAGTCAGCCGTAGGGAATTATGTAAGAACATTCTATTAAGCACCATTTTGCAAGCAAGTTCAAATTATTTTTCTTGAACCTTCTGAAGATTGATTGCCTTTATGATACCAGAGAGAAAAAAATTAAGGACTTCCTACATCACTTTTTGGAAGAAAAATTAGTCGCTGGAAATTTCTAGAAATCTAAATGGTTAATTAATGGAAAATCCCCCTCTCTGTTACATTTTGCTACACATTTATCTTAAAGCCAGTGAAATGTAAGGATTCATAGACTGACCTATCAGTTATAGGAAGACCTGTGGTCTACACGGAAATTTCCAGTTCGGAAATGTGATCGATAAAATGTTTTTGCGATACATATCTTGAGTTTCTGATTTTAATATCTCATGATCAGTCACTCACTGAAGTTGCTTCTACAGTGGAAATGAATTTTTGTCCAGCAGAATATTGCTCTGTAAATATTCCCGTTCGTTTGTTTGTATGTTTGTGATTGAAAAAAAGAACCGATTCAAAACAGAAGAATATTTGTGTAGTTAATTCATGATAAAAAAGCTTAACTTGATAAATTGCAGTTAAATGACCGAAGGCTTTTCGTTTTCATCTTCTGATGTGTCAGTCGTCTCACTCACTGTCATTTTCCAAACACTGTTCTGTAAAATTAAACCAACTGAACGAATGAAGTTGACATCAATATGAGTGGTAGCTGGGGGGGGAGGTTATATACTAGTAGTAGAAAAGACAGGTTGTTTTCCCTTTGATCAGATCAACCATTTGGTTGGCTGACCCTTGTGAAATGAAACTACACTGTCTATTCAACCAAGCCATCTAGAGAGGTATGTCTCTAGTAATTTATAATGGTAATTTATAGGTTTGGAAGTTTGATTGTTTCCAGTGTGGATGATTAAGTCCAGTTAGGTTGGACCAATATCACTATCAAGGTAATCGATACCACAACATTTCGGTATATGGCCATGGAGAAGGTAAACGATACTTTTAAGCGGTATTCGTTCAGTTTCGATCCTGCACGTGACCAGGTGACCAACCAAAGCAGGTAAAAACTTGTAAACGTCCCTGCTCTCCTCTATGTAAGTCCTGTTCTCTCTTTCATCGATTATTGGTTTCGTCGATCCTTTTACCACCCCAGGATGTTGTGTTATCTTCCACTGAGCCTCAATCGGCTTTCATAGTTCCATTTTTCTAAAGCCATTTTTGTAAAGCCTTCAATGATGACGTCAAATTACGAGCCTTGGAACTGACGACTTTACAGTATCGATATATTTAAACCGTCAATACGTGAAAGCGGGATTTCGTATTATCGATATTGCAGCCACAAAATCGCGGTCTCCAAAACATACATAACGTCTTAACATGGTACGCATAAGACCTAACTACCGTGGGGGGGGGGGGGTACTCCCTATAATGGCCTATACGGGGAGGCTCCGCCCGAAAGGGGTATCTTTTTCAGGCTTCATGCAGGTATATAAAAGGTAGGGATTTCACGAGCTGAAGTATATGAAAGGGTAGGGAAATCTGTCATTTAGGTATCTAAAAGGGCCTTTAATTTTCGAGTAGATAATAATATTGCTTTTTGGGTAACATCTCTTCCGATAATACTGTTCTCCCCTAATATCGTTCATTAACTGCATTCCAAGGGTTTAGATAAGGGATGCAGTGTTCTTAAGTAGGTATGTGAAAGGGGTACCATTTTTCAATGAAAGGTGTACGAAAGGGGTACCTTTTCTGTCAAAACTGGTATATAAAAGGGTAAGGCGTTGGACATCGGGGAGGAGCCTCCCCGTATAAAACTTTGTTGAAAGTCCCCCCGGGACCTAACTAGTGCTCTCAATACATACTAAAGCACGTTAGTGAAGCACAGATTGCGTGAGTCACGGAAGAGAAACGGAAGTGGAATCCTTTTTCCGTACTATGCTGTCACAACATTTGAACTGTTTCGTAATTTAGAGTAACGTTGCCGCACAAAGTAATGAAGTTGTTAAAAAAAGAAAGAACTTATGACCGAAATCGATTGTTTCAGGGTACCAAACTAGTACTGTTGAACCGGTGAAAACCTAGTAACCCAAAGAAGAAAAGTAAAGAAGAAAGCTTGCATATTCACTTGCAGAGAAACAGTTAACTGGTTCGGATTCCTTTTAAAAAGGTTCGGTTGCCCCATTTATGCCAACGGACGGATCTTTAAAAAACTCTGTGGATACTAACTAATATTTTGTTGACTTTTTACATTAAAAACAAGGAGTCTCGGAAGCTCGTGACAAATTATTCAATAAATGTGTTACACGAACAGGCTTAAATTCATCGTTCCCTTGATCCTTTTCACATTTTTATATTGGTCAAAAGACAAAGAGTATGTAAGCTAAAGGATGAAAATTCCATGCAATATTGGTCATGGCGGTAAAAGAAACCGACTGTTTGGAGGCGTTCTCGTTTTTAACTTTCAGCTCGATTCGTGTTGCCATGACGCGTGATCGCTTCACATTTTCATTGTTTCAGGGATTAAAGAAAGCTTTACTGTTCTTTGCAAATAATACGTCACACTGATGGTACAGCATAACAAAGGCGTTTAAACCTGTACGCATTCATGAGATACAAGACACAAACCACATGTGCGAAAAGGACAGCTGAATCATCAGTGTTCGTTGCCTGAAAGAACAGATATTTCGCTATAACTAGTGTTCTTCGAAAAAACAGTGTGTATAAGCTGAATTTAAATCAATTCTGTCGGCCGCGCAGAACGCAAAAGGAAAGGTTCGTCAGTCTGTAAAGGTAAAAATACATGCAGTGTTAAACTTCAACATTGACAACTGACGACAAATGAGGTAGGTACATCGCTTCGATTTTAAAGAACATTGCAGGTTTCGAATAACTTATCTGAAGCATGTACTGAACTAAAACTGTAGGATTTTTGGTGACTTACAATCGTACCCGACGTCTGTTATTTAGAGTTCTGATTCCTTTTATGAATTCGGCAAAGCTTGTGCTCTATTTAAAGAAGTATCTCGGCAAATCACATTTCAGTGAAATTTGTAGTTTTAGCGAGATCTTTAGGTAGAACATGTTGTATCATAAGGCATTTGCGAAAGGACTGTGGGTGAGCTTTCAAGCAGAGCTCTAAATTCACTGACTGTTCAATGTGTACATTAGTAATATCTCACTTGTTGTTACATTTAGCATGTTTTGAACAATGGGTGCGCGAGATTAGTCATATGTTCGTGGGAAGCCAGTTTCCGGATAGTGTAGTTAACCGACTTTACAAAAGTCTATTTTTACGTACAAAAGTTTGTTTTTACTGAAATGCTTTCTACAAGACAGTTAGGAAAGAAAATGCATCGTGCTTGTCCAGATTTTTCTAGCTATATGAGTGAAACTCGTTAAGCTCATCCGCTTAGAACAATGGTTTTATTCCTGTAGTAATATCCGCTATTGAGCCAACTAATTTTCGATACCACAAGACTTTGTCTAAACGGGCCGCCATTGTCACCTTCTCCTCGCTATTAGACAAGGAACCTCAGTTTTTAAAAGGAACAAGCTAGCTGAGTTACAGTTTTTGCCGAGTCGGAAGAATTGCGAAAGTCATTAGCATAGCCAACTTTACGTAAGCACACAACGAGTTATTGACGAAAGTTCGCACCTTTATCGAGGACTGAGAAAGGCGGGCCATTCAGTATTGAGGTGCTAATGTGTCCAAACGCCAATGAAAGGCTCGTTTAAGCAAACGTCCTTGATCCCTCTTTTATAAACCAAGTTTAATGAGGAAATAATCAAACTTTTGAGCGCAAATGGCACATACAGTCATTGGATTTTTAAAGAAAGTTATTTCCATCTCTGAAATTAAGTGATACTGGAATTAGGAAGTGGACTTTTTCGCTCCCAAAAAGCCAAAAAAAAAAAACGCCCTAAAACATTGTAATGTGCAAAATATTAAAAACCAGTCTCAGATGGACTAACTGCCTCAAAAGCGACAATCTCAGAAGCTAGAACCGTATAATATTTACACCACACAAGCAAAGGGTTATTTTTAATAAAAGAGAAGGACTTACAAAGAAACCATAGAGGACAATTTCAACGATTTCGTCAAGAGCTCTCTTGAAAGTTCAATTTAGCTCATGACGTACAAAGGATTTAAGGAGCCTAATTTTGGAGAAGATTTTTAAATAAACATTTCTGAGGTCCATCTTTCTAGAGTGATAGTGGTATTCAGCAAAACGGCAAATATTTGCTGTAAGCCGGGGCAGTAAAAACAGCGCATGGGTTAATTAAGTGAAACGTGGCAAATTAGCAAGAAGGATTAAAGGCCTGAGAATGAGGGCGCTGAAACGTGTTTAACAGGAAGACGGTCTTTTTGAGAGGATCTGAAACAAAAGTTTAGCTCTTAACAAACAAGAATCAACTTAATTCCTAAGTCTCGTACAAGTTAAGATTTGCTTCAGCAGCATATGCATTAACCCGGCCTTTCATTGCTGACACGGCTAAGTCAGTCAATTTGTAAACTTTAGTATTGCAATGCTCGACAAATGAACACCACAGCCTTGAAGTGCTGCACAGCAGCATTCATCATTTGATGCTTACTCTTTTTGTCCACGTATTGAAAAGTTAGAAAAACAATACAATTCAAAGTTTACATCTAGACTAGAGCTGTTTAATTTGCCCGGATGGCTGAAATTTGACAAAAGTACACTTTGTAGTGCGTTTAGTGGTAATTCGAGCATGTGATTGTACGAAAACAGAAAGGGTAAGTTGCTTAAGATTGTCTAAAAGCAGCACCGATTGACAATTTCTTTTGTCTCTGATGCCTTAATATTATCAACAGAACAGAAGATTCATTTACAAGGCCAAGCTTGCACAAATCTTCAAACAATTACACAAAGAGTAGCAAAAGCAAACAGTAAGTTTAATTAAAACTCATTTTGCTAGGATTTACGTCGATTTAATAATTCATTTTTAATCTTTTTCCAATCTATTACTCGGTCTCTTGGATTTCAAGCGATTAATATCGCTGTGGATTAGTATTTGAGTACCGTCAAAGGCAGGATAACAACATTTTTAATTGCTTTCGTGACAGTTATTCCCCGGCGAACTACAAAACACGGGGGCATAGGTTAATCTTTTTTCGCGCGTTTACGCACGGTTAAAGGCGCTTTAAAACGCACGCGAAAACTGAGTAATCTCAGCTGAGTTGCTATTAATTAATCTATCATTGGCATATACTTAATTTTGGACTTTAACAAAAATTGCTTTCAAGCCGTCTGCTTCAGTGTTGGTTGTCGACGAAACAAAACCGTAATTGACGCTGATTTTGCCGAGAACCAATCAAAATTGACTTCCTTTGTTTCAGTATTAGCGTCGTGACGACTATACCTAACTATACCTATTGAAAAGACCAAATCTTTTGAGAAAGGAAAAAGACGCCTAAGAGACAAACACCTGCAAATAAGCAAGGAAGACTGATATCCTGTCGGAGTTTCGTTCTACGCTTTGATAATATACATCTCCGCGCGAACCATGTTTTCGTTTCGGATTGAGACGTCGCGTCATTGTGTTGTAGTTCAAACAAATTCTGTTCCTTTGATTTGCTTTTTGACATGATTTTGTCAGTTTTTTTAGGTATTTTATTGGCTTGTGTCAACGAGATTTTTTTGTCTTGTAATCTGTGTTTTTCTTGCATTTGCATATTTGCATTTAACATGCGATTTCTTTTCTTTCTTGTTCTCTTTCAGGCTCTTCGCTTGAGTGTGTTTTGGTGGACATAATGCTCTCTGGATATTGAAATCTGCGGCAGTTCCTTTGGTTAATGACTGAGAACTAATCAGCAAAAAACTTCCTTGTTAATGTCCCCCGCGGTGGATATTGCTTACTTAAGAATCGTAAACATCGTGGCTAGCTACGAAAACATTATTATTCTTAAGTGGTTTAACCGACTTACCAATATTCAACTGTGAAACTGATGTTTCACAATTCAAATCTTCGACAGTCCAGCGAATTATGGATCGTGGCAAATTTTGCGATTTGAACGAGGAGATTTTGAAGAAACGATTTTACGATTGTATGATGAATTCGTTTCTCCCTGATAACATATCGCAGTCCCCCGGAGCGCTCCTAAATGGTTATTTTGCGGAAATTGTTACGATTAACACGGCGAACCCGAAGTATCTCCGTTCGCCGCCCGTTTACCACAATCACCATCGCAAGACTCACAAGTATTCTAAAGACTATGCGTTGCACCATTTTCAAGATCAGTTTCTTGAGGATATCCCAGAAGAACAACCCGAAGTAGCGAGTGTGCTCGGAAGCTGCCCCGATCACCAGAGAGAGAAATTGAGGTACTTTTGTGAAACGTGTGATGAGCCGATTTGTCTTGACTGCACGTCGACGGAGCATAGAAAACACAGGTTTTCCTATTTGAGAGACGTTTATCACAAACAGAAACACAGTATGGCGAGCTTGCTGGGCGAGGGAAAATCCCAAATAGAGAACACGCGAAAATCATTGAACGAAGTAAAAAATTTATTGTCAAAGCTTCAAGAAGAACGAGCGCAGGTGGAGAAGACTATTCGCGAAAATACGCAAATTTTAATGGCGGCTCTTCAACAACAGGAGGACAAACTGTTGGATGAACTCAACGACGCTTTCAAGAGCAAAGAAAGCTCCCTTCGAAAAGAGCGACAGCATTTTGAATTAATTCTAGAACGATTAAGCGGCAGTTGCCAATATACAGAGAAAGCTATCAAATTTGGCAACGAGTTGGAGATTTTAGTCATTCAAAAACACTTGAAAAGGCGTATAAACGAAATTTCGAATACTCGAAAGGATTACAATACGTCGAATTTGAAGAACGTCTTTTACTTCCCCGACCCGAACTCCCCCGAAAATATCCGGAAGGCACTCGGTAACATTGTCGTTTCCGACACATGCTCCGATTTGTCGACGGCCAATGGCGATGGACTCGTGAGGGCTCACGTTGGCGCAGCTGCTGAGTTCCTTGTCACTGCGAAAGGTTTCGACGACCATCCAAAGACCCGAGGCGGTGACTTAATTGCGATCGATGTCCGAAGTCCAAGTAAGGCAGCTGTTACGTCGGAAATCGTGGACAAAGGTGACGGAAGTTATGCTGTCGCCTTTACTCCCAGTGTAAACGGAGAACACGAGGTTGGAGTCACCATCCATAATCAACCCATAAAAGGAAGTCCGTTCAAAGTCTTAGTCACCAATCCACGCGTTTATAACAAGATCACGCGGCCAGTTTTGTCCATCGGAAACCTGGGAGAAGTTCGCGGGAAGTTTAAGCTCCCTTGTGGCGTAGCAGTTGACAGCGAAGGGAAGATTCTTGTAGCGGATTGTCATAATCATCGGATACAGATTTTTGATCCTCAAGGGAGGTTCCTCAAGAGCATTGGCAACCTTGGAGATAAAAACGGACAGCTGAACAATCCAACTGACGTGGCGGTGGATAAACAGGGGAACATCGTTGTATGCGATAAGGACAACCATCGCATACAGAGATTCACAAAGGACGGTGTCTTTATCAACAAGTTTGGCGGCTACGGAGAAAATCAGGGGAAGTTAAAACGTCCCTGGGGAGTCTCCCTCGGGAATGATGACGAAATTATAGTCACCGACCGAAAAAACAGTAGGATACAAATATTTAAAGAAGACGGCAGTCTTTTGCGTGTAATCGGTTGCCATGGCAAAGGACAAGGCGAACTGGACCAGCCGTATCACGCAATTATAGACTCTAAAGGTAACATTTTTGTCACGGACAGCAACAATCACGCAGTCAAAGTATTTGATTCGAATGGCAACTTCTTGCGCCATATTGGCAAGGAAGACTCTGGCCAATCAATGCTTAAGTACCCCACAGGGATTGCTTTCGACATGGACGATCACATAATTGTATCGGACCAGTACAATCATCGCATTCAGGTTTTTAACGAGGATGGTAGTCTGGAAGCTACTATTGCATCTGGTCTCAATGGCCTCGGTCAAAAGTGTTACCCTAAGGGTGTGGCAGTAACCCCCGGGGGCTACATCGTGATCGCCGATAGTGACAATCATCGAGTCATTGTACTATGAGAAACGACAGCGAACTGGTTTGCTACTCGTTTAAAACCTTTACACACCCATCCCAGTAGACCAAATGTCAACACGGAGACCATATTGCACATACAGTTTTTACTTCGTGGCAAAAACACAAGCATTGCATCGGAACAAGCAATAAGCTGAAGCATTGGTCAGACCCTATTTTTTAACCGTTTAGTCAAATTAATTTAAACATCGGTACAAACATGAAAAGGCCATTTTCAGGATGATTTTTACAAGGTCTGGTGCAAAACCTTCGTTTGGAAATACCTTTACTTTTAAATTAATCAGATGATGATAAGACTCATTTTCATATGAAAGGTTTTGAGCCATACGGCCTAGCTTAAAACAAAATTCCCTTCCCACACTTCCCTGGTGGGCCTGGGATTTTTTTAAAAGGCAACTGAACAGCTCATTCGATACAAGAGAAGCTTTCTTGAATGAGGAAACTCCTTTGAAAACAATAGCAGGACCATTCCTCACACAGAAATTGCATGTATTAGTTCAGCTGATGTTTGGTGCGAATTTTTTTTTCGAGAAAAATATCATATTAATAAGTATAGGACAGAGGTAGAAATGACAATTAGCTAAGTTATTGAAAAATATACTATTTTATCAAGAAATATAAGTTACTGTTAGTTGATATTTATGCATATATTCTTTAAGAAAGAAACAATTTAAAAATACCACAAATTAAATGCTTTATAAATTGTACTAACCAAAAACGTAAAGAAGACGGGATCTTATAGATTTACTCGGGACGTTTTGCTTTTCCAGCGCCTTTGGATAAAGGGCCAGTAAGGGGACAAATTCTTGAATTGTGTTACCTCTATAAGCTCACCTGCAGGAAATTATGCGGAGATGTATTGAAATGACACACGTCTGGTATGTTCTCTTCTTCAAACGAAGAATTTCGGGCAAAAAGACATCGGAAAATGAATTATGAATTATGTTTATACAACTACCATGATGCACTACAAACGTATTTCATGGAGGGAACAGTGACCATTTTCACACAACGTTTTATAGTACAACGCTAAATTTTGGCGTGCTCCCATTGGTCGAAATCGATCACATGACGCGATAGTGTCTCTCCTCAGCTGGCGCCTATCAGCACATAGTGCCCGTTTTTGGTAATTTTAACTTATTAACCATTTTCAGTGTAAATTATTGGAAATGAAGAACGCGCTTTAAAATGGCTTCCGTGTACACGTCAATCGCCTTGGGGGCTTTCCTTCCTCATTTTTCATGACATGATAATCGCATTAAAATGACAGCATTTTTCGCTCGAAATTTAGCGTTGTATAATAAAAGCAATAGAGTCCTTCTGTCTCAGGCCCCGTGTGTGATAGGTTCCCTCTGAAATTTGATGTTCAAACTTCATATAAGCCCTCGAACTACGTTCTCGGGGTAACGGGTTGTGAACATCAAATTTCCTCGGGTAACCTATCACACCACAGTGGCCTTCGACAGAAGAACTCTATTGTTTAAATAGTGACATAATGACTGCTATTTTTTTCCCACGAAATGGGCTGTTCTAAATAGCCGCGAGCTGTGATCTTCCAAAGTGTTATCTTTCGTGAATGATTATGGATTGCACGGATTTTGCGTGAAATTCCTGTTTTTTTTTTTTGCTTTCTCCGATTCTATGACAGAGCCTTTTAAAACTATGTTTCCCATTAACCGTTTTGTATAGTTCTTAAGCTGATATATAGTAAAGGTTTATCAATATAATATATTATTCATGTGTAAGAAAAGATTGAAGTAAGGCATATTCTATTGTCAGTATATGAATCAAGAAAAACATACAAAGACACAACTAAAACGTGTATTTGTTTCCCTTTTCAAAAAAATCCCTTATTAAAAATATTAGAACGTCATTTGCCATACGTTAAAAGGAGTATTCAGTGGGATGATGGCTATGGGGCTGGGTATTTTAACGAGTGCATTTCTTAGGAATAGTTTAACTTGTTGCAGTTCACTGGAATTTTGATCATAATTTAATCTTTTCCTTTGTATGCGTGAACAGAGAAAAGTTTTTCCTTATGTTCACAGAAAAGTGAAAATTGTCTCAAGAAAGTTAAAGGGGACTTAAAACAGTTGTGGAAACGTAAACGTACAAACGTCTACCGATATTATGTTGACAGAGCACGCTACGGGGAACTGCCAAAATTCAAACAACTGTCTGGTACGGGGGGGGGGAGGAAATGGCGTATTTGCTCACAAATGAATGTGGACGTGTTGTGAAAAATCAAGCATGTACACGCTAATTATAACTACTACAGATTCTGTGATGTCACTGTGACGTGTATGACGTCATTATGACATCATTTGTTTCTCAATGTTTCACTTAGAAGCTCTAAAGCAATAAATTTGGTATAAAGGGCATCTATAATATATTTTCTGAATGTATATTTTTGGAAAACATGAAATTTTGCAGATAAAGTTCATATTAGAGATAAAATGGTCATTCTGGTGTCCGCCATCTTGGATCCGCCATATTGGATCTGCCATCTTGAATTTCTTTAAATTCATCTACTTCACTCAAATGAAGCCAGTTGATTGTAAAAAGTTTACTTAATTAGTTAACATTGTGATACACTTGAAATTTTTGGCGAATAATGAATTTATAGCGAGAAATCACTTTTTCTACCAGTTAATTCCGCCATCTTGGACTTTCACGTTTTCAATTTCACGTTTTCCTCAAAATAGTACTAAATTCCTTTTTTCAGTGAACGGTTATTCCTAAATGATAAACTGTTGCTACAGTTAATGTAAAAGTACAAATTCGATTAGAAAACATTAAAATAGCAGCGATTAAAGCGAGAATCGTGATTTTCTAAAAACATGGCTGTCACAAAGCGGTTGCCATGGCAACGTCAAGTTTGTTGGACACAAGACACTCATGCCAAAATGTTCCCAGTTAAGTTTTAGGAAAAGTCACAAAGTTTAGTGGTACTAGCATAAACGGTTACAAAATTACAGAGCTTCAAAGTTGAGGCGGGCCTCAAAAGCCCCCCCCCCCCCCCCCCTGGTCGGAATAGGGGCTACCCGTCGAGAGGACAGATTTTTTGCTGTTTCTGATGTGCTAACTAACCCGGATTATTTTTCAGTTGGTTCCGTTTTTTGTTTTGGTTCAGGGGAACTTATCCCACAAGCCCAGATTTTATTCCGGCACTGTCTGAAAATTTGTAACGGAGAGTGCGGGGCTGAAACAATTATTAAAAGTTCAAGCAAGCAAACCGTCTACGATCTCCTACCGGTATACGTTGGATCAACTGAGTGATCTAATCGGTTTGACACATAGAAAACTGAAATTGAAAAGCAGAGACCGATACAACGTAGAATAAGAGAATTAGTTTTGTACTATATTTCGGCTGGCCAAACCAGCCTTCTTCAGGTACAATGGAGTTTACATTGGCTATGTTTAAATTTATATGGTGATAATGGAATCTTACGAAATACCGGAAATACGTAAAACTAAATACAGGAAATATGTAAACAGTGTAAAATAAAAAATTTAAAATATGCTAAGCTTAAAAATGACAATAAAATAGTAAAAGTAGAAAAACTAATAGGTTTCTTCGCGCGTGTTAAGGCCATCGGGAACAAGTGTTCTGCCTTTTAAAATTAAAAAAGCTTCCCTGGCCTTACGGATTGAGTCTCGGTTGGAGAAGACTTTTTCGATGGGGATTAATTGTATGTCATTAGCAGTGTGGTTAGGCGAGGAAATGAAATGTTGTGCGGCTGTAGTGGGTTTAGATTTACTGTTAGGGTTATCTATGGTACGGCGAGGTGTCACAAAACCTCATCTACATGATTCAATGTAACCGCTGTAATTTACAATACATAGGAGAAACTAAACGACGTTTAAAAGACCGATTTAATGAACACCGCCGTACCATAGATAACCCTAACAGTAAATCTAAACCCACTACAGCCGCACAACATTTCATTTCCTCGCCTAACCACACTGCTAATGACATACAATTAATCCCCATCGAAAAAGTCTTCTCCAACCGAGACTCAATCCGTAAGGCCAGAGAAGCTTTTTTAATTTTAAAAGGCAGAACACTTGTTCCCGATGGCCTTAACACACGCGAAGAAACCTATTAGTTTTTCTACTTTTACTATTTTATTGTCATTTTTAAGCTTAGCATATTTTAAATTTTTTATTTTACACTGTTTACATATTTCCTGTATTTAGTTTTACGTATTTCCGGTATTTCGTAAGATTCCATTATCACCATATAAATTTAAACATAGCCAATGTAAACTCCATTGTACCTGAAGAAGGCTGGTTTGGCCAGCCGAAATATAGTACAAAACTAATTCTCTTATTCTACGTTGTATCGGTCTCTGTTGAAACAATGGCCGATCCGGCAATACTCAAAACAATGAAGTATAAACCTGTATTACCCTTGGCAAATACCCTTCCACATATTCCCCACGACAAAGTTCCCCAAAGAGAATTACAATATAACACCAAAAAGAAAAAAATAATGCATATGGTTTTATCAATGAACACAGAAAATTAACTAAAACGGGACAATTTTACCAATCGCATTCTTATGTACCAGTCAAATTGAAGCCTGAACATCCCCCCCCCGGGCAACCCCCCAGGCATTTGAACTTTTGAAGATTGGCTTGTTCAAATTCTTTCCCCTTGGGGCAAAAAAGCCGTTCAAATGCCCCACCCATTGTTACTGAAATACCTCTCCTCAAAGACAAATTTCGTCTTCAATCAAACACTGCTTGTTCACGCTTTTCAGAGAGAGATATGCCGTAATGACACCTTCAAACTTCATTTAAAGACCGTTTTGAGTGCGTTATTCACTAAGGAAGGCGAAATTCTATCTTGGAAGTCCTTCAAACCCTGCAAAAACCGAAAAAACCTCACGGGCATATTACGCTAGAACAAGAGATAAATCTGGTTCAAATTCCCCAACGTTCAAATTCCTCCCTCCCCGGGCACGATGCACAGTCAAATGCCCGGGATTTGCCCGGGGGGGGGGGGTTGTTGAAGCTTCAGTTTGACCGGTACATTATACTAAGGACTAAATTGGTCCTGACCTCTCGTAAATACAAAGAAACATTCGAAAGAATCATACCTTGATCTAAATTTCTAGTGTTCAATAATGTAACAAAACTCACTTTACTACTGAACTTGATGTTTTTTCCTTTTACCCTGAAAAAAAAAAAAAGAAACCACCTCTTCATTCTTTTAGATATGATCAGTGACAAGGTTCAGTATTCTACCTGTGAAATTCCATGAATGTGTGAAATATTTCGGGGGCACAGTTTAAGCTAAAACTGTAACCCCAGAATCCTTCACTGTGTTCCTTGCTAAAATCGTCGGGTTAGGGATCCTTGTGCAGGATCCTAAAAGATTTTACAGGATCCTGAGTAGGATCCCATCAAACGTGATCAGGATTATTGCCATAAAGGACCCTGGGTTGGATCCTGTGTAATCTTACAGGATTGTTAGAACCTACAGGATCCTAGGAAATCCTGTAGGTTCCTTATAGGATTTCTACCAGAGGTGACCACAGAAAAAAAGGACATTTTAATGAGGTCACATGCGAGAAAACTGACAGAAATGCATGTTCCACTCCGTTTAATTCAGTGATTATTTTTATTTTAGAAGCTGAAACAAACAAATACAAGTGGCGGTACATAGCTCCTGGTCAGAAAGCTCTTGACAGCAGTCTCGAAACGTCTGAGGATTGTTCCAACACTTTCTCCCTCTAGCGCACGGACACTACACAAATTTACATCAAGAAAAGTTCCTGGTGAAGACAGGTTCATGACGTCAAACAACACAATTTTACGTCAGAATTATTTTCAAATTATATTAACAACATTAATAAGTACTTGTTAAATTATTCTTTAACATTTATGTAAATCGCAGTCTTTTTAAAACAATTCAAAAATGGAGAGAAACAAGGTGAAACTTCCTTGTTGTGACGTCACAGTCGCCTGCACTTGGCCAGTGGTTTTCCGATGGCGGTAAATTCGTGAGGACACCATGTTGGCGTCTTTATCGTCTTTTTATGAAAATATTCGCTCATATTCTCGCACTGGGAGCAAAGCAGGGGATAAAAGACGAAGGGAAAGGTATATTGTTCTATTTCCTGTGCTTATTTGTACTGAAATGGCTAGTTCGCGACCAGAAATGGCGTTTAAAACCGAGAGCATTTCTGTTCTGACCTTGAGTGTTAATATGACTGTTATGCATATATCCTTTTCAAAATTAACTTAACAAGAATTAATCCGAAGATCTCTTTTCTACACTCAAACTGTCTTGCATATCTTCTAATCAGAGTTTAGTTCATGATCTTTGATTGCATTTTTTTTACAATTTGCTGTACTCCATTGATCTATCGAGCTTGCACTATGCGCTGGATGTTGCGGTTTCCTTCATGCAATGTTACTTAAGTTTAATACATGTAACTTATATTTCATCGTCCCTTTTAAAGGGAGGACGAGGATGTTATTATCACGGATGTATTACAGGTGAGACGAAACATCATTTTAGAGTTACTTTAATCAAAGTACATATTACAGTAAGTACATGTAAAAGGGACACCTTATGACGTTTTATACTGGATGGTTCATATGAACAAACACGGGGGTTAGTTTCTAAAGAAACTGTGGTGCTACGTCGGTGGGGACGTGAAACACAAAATTTTGGATTTATCAAATGAGTTGATAAGGTGGATTGGCCACCGTAAAGAGATTGAAAGCTGACGTTTCAAGGGTTAGCCCTTCGTCAGAGCGAATCCCTCTGAGGAAGGGCTAACGCTCGAAATGTCAGCTTTCAATCTCTTTACGGTGGCCAATCTACCTTATCAACTCATTTGGTAAATCCAAAATTTTGTGGTTCATATGAAGTCTAGTCAGTCGTTTGTGTAAAAAACAAGGTCTTAAACAAAATCTGCCCTTTTGAAAATTGACCAACATTGTTTAAAAAAAAAAAAATAACCCTGAAGTTCAAAGATTTCACTTACTTTTAATTTGGCTTACACCCACTGGGACCAACATCAATCCTGAAATCACAACTGAGTACAACAGAAAAACGGAAGAAAATTTCTGGATAGGGATAATGTAACTTTATGTGAGTTTCAATCATTCTAGTATTTGTACATCTCTAAAGTTTCCCTTAATGATGTTTTTTTAAATAAATATAGACTCATGTGTAATAGCCTTAAATTTCACAGTCAACTATATTTGTCTGATCTTTTCCCCAAATTGACTGTTTTTACCCCCACCAACCATCTACAGATGACAAACCAAAAGTATGCAACAGTATACAGAAGAAAAGACATTGCCTTAATGTGCCGATCAATTCAAAAGTTCAATATCCCCCCCCTCGGGCAACCCCCGGGCATTTGAACTTTTGAAGATTAGCTTGTTCAAATTCCCTCCCCTCGGGGCAAAAAAGCCATTCAAATGCCCCACCAATTAGTACTGAACTACTTCTCCTCAAAGGCAAAGTTTGTCTTCAATCAAACACTTCACACACCTTTCAGAGAGAGATATGCTGTAATGACACCTTCAAACTTCTTTTAAAGACCCTTTTGAGAGAGTTATTGACTAGCAAAGGTGAAATTCTATCTTGCAAATCCGTCAAACCCTGCAAAAACCAAAAAAACTCATGGACGTATTTTGTCAGAACGAGATTAATCTGGTTCAAATTCCCCACCCTTCCAATGCAACGTTCAAATTCCCCCCTCCCCGGGCACAATGCACAGTCAAATACCTGGGGTATACCTGGCCGGGGGGGGGGGATGTTGAAGTTTCGAATTGATCGGCGCATAAAGGCTGTACATGTGTCTCATAATCTAGTATTCAAATGCAATATATATGCATTTTGTACCTGGAGATTTGACTAAACCAAATTTTTGTGTTTTATTTTGACACTAGACACCTCCAGCTAAGAGGTTAAGAAACCTTGAGGGAAGTAAGTGTGCGTCTGATGTTTTGATGTCTCAGTATTGTTCCTTCAACTTTTCTTCATTGAAATCTTTTAAAGCTTTCAAAGCTTTAAATCGTTTAATTAAAAAAGCTTTCTGAACTCATCACTAAACAGTCACCTCACTCTGTAGTTTCTGTCTTGTCATCAACAATGACTTACATGTACATGTACTTACAAGTAGGTCTGTTCACCTTGTACACATTTGGATTTTTGTCAGACATGACATGTATTGAACAAGGTGATATGCATGTATTATCCTGTCGCCATTTCTGCCTCTGAGCCAGAAACAACATTATTATTTTAGAAAAACAAAACCCCGACAATTTGAATAATAAGCCCTTGCAAAAATTTCATGCCACGCGGTTAACTTCACTTGTTTCTGTCAATAAATGTCTCTACTTACAACTATTTCTCTTTTCAGCTGCTGGTACAAAGAGGAGTGACAACAGCCCCATCCTGAGTGTTGGAGAGTTTCTAAAGAAAGTGACTTGGTCTGGGAAGTACTTCTGGAACTACGTGGTGCGAGGAGAGACCCGTGATGATGGTGAGTCTTCTCTGAGTAGAGACTTGGGTGATGCTGAGGATGAAATGGAAAAGTTTCAAAGTTCTACGAACACAAGGTTGACAAGTGTAAGTATGAGCTGGTTCATAACTTGTGTACTGCCCTTTTCAGTAACATTTGAACTCTGAAGATTAAACTCCAGTGAACATTTTCAGTTCTTTGTTTGCAGTTTTGTCAGCTGTGATCATTGTGGCAGTTATTGGTGTCCAAAATAGAAACAAACAACATGCCATTAAAACTAGTGCTCAATCTGAACCCTGTTTAACTAAACATCCTTGTTGCTATGTAAAACTGAACTGCTCAGCATTGACTTTCAGAGTTCTAGTGTTGTTGAAAGTTGCACTGACAGTACTGTGCAATGAAACAATTTTCATTTATTTTGTATTAACATTTATGAACATTAATCAATAAGCAACTTCAAGTGGGCTGAGGGAGGGGTGGAAAACCCTCAGAGAACAGTGCGGGAAGCATACAGAGGTGGAAAAATGGCTGAAACTGCTGTCACTTTTCTTAATTTTCAGAGCTCTCTTAACACCAGTGATTGGTTATATAAAAAAAATCCAGGATTAACAAGGAAACCATTAAGTCAGAACAGAAGGCAAGAAACATCTGTATTGGTCAGATCATTCCAAAAAACAGACCGAGCAGCACCCTCATCACCAAAACAACAAAGCAAGAACATGGCAGAAAGTACTGGCAGAATCTATGATCGTGAGTTTTTCATCTTCTAATTTCCCAGTGTCTTGTTTACATGTGGATGGACAATTATATGCTGAAAACAGTGAACAAGTCATGCACATTGTTGACAAGTTCTTTCTCTTTTTCACTTTTTCTAGGCCTCCATTTTTGAAAAGCCAGTTGGCACTAAATCACTACTATAAAACAGTTAACTGACTTACTTTGGATCAAAACAAAAAATTAATAATTAATTATATAAAACTGAATTTAAAGTTGATGCTGATCCTAGAGTACACGCAATGTAGCTTAAACATGCCTCCACAATAAAATATTGTACTTTAAGGTGTTTCGATACAGTTTTTTTGGGACCATACCTAACTTTAAGAATCAGCTCTTAGACAGTCTTCTCCTTGTCAGATCAATGTGAAATTTGCCATACTTGTTGGTTTGCCATACTTTAGTCAAAGAGTGGTTTACATTTTGTGAAAATCAATATTTCCATGACAACGATAAACAAAAATCCTTGAAAACAGTAAAATTGAAATATTGTGCGATCCAGATTTCACTGTGAAAAGCAAATACCAGCATCTTAAACTTTGATGTATGGCAAACAAAATATACAAGAAGAAAAAAATTCTGTATATTTGTTTTGACGTAAATCGCAAAAACATTTTCATCCTATAAGCAGCCTGGACTTTGATCTGATTCAGGTGGAGACCAGCCAGGAAAACTTATTTTTTTAGGCTCCCAGTTGCTTCATGATACAGAAACCAGAGAGCAGCTGCTGTTCTGCAATCATGTAGTTTGATTTGACCCACTCAATAATGTTACATGTATACTTAATTTTCTTGAAGTTACATGTAGGTCTGTGAGGTTGACAGCTCTTAGTTGAGCTTGCAAGAGATGAGGTTGAGAAGTTGAAATGTAATTGTTTTAATAAATTAGACAGTGTATCGACAGCACCTGGAGTGCATGCATGAGAAGGATGTAACTCACCAAAAGAAACCTGTTTGTCAAAAACTTTTCTATCGGTGAAATTCTTTGTACAACTCCTACTTGTAGGACGTGAGCTGATGGGCTTTTAGCAAGGAGCCAATCAGTTGCTGTCAATATAATCATGCATCTAATCTTTTCATTAGCATCCAGATATAAGGACATTCCTGATGGCAGATCAAGCAATGCTTCGCAATACAAGAACAGAAAGGCAGGGGCATTATGGACCCTCCAGGGAGCTACTGAATCCAACAGTTCTCCTTCACGAGCAAAAGGCCATGGGCAGACCCGACAGACTGCCACAAAGAAATCTCCTCTTGATAGAAGCAGATTTATTAGCACAGCAGAGAAGGTAATAAATTACATTTGAGTGGTTTTTAATCTGCATAAGAATATGGTCACACCCACTCAGTCAATCAGTGTCCAGGATTCCGATGCTCTATATTCCATAAACTGTCTTGCATTAAGTAAAGTGGTGGGAGCTCGAGACACTATATCCCATAGAACACACATTCATTGTCTAACCCATATGTACACCCCACTATCTGAAGCCCAGTACAGTGTATCTTGAATCCCTCACTACAATCTACATGTATCTTGCTATCTTGAAAAGATAGATACAAGCATTAAAACTCCAACGGGAAAAAAAACGAGAAGAAATAAACTCCACTCTGGAACTCTCCAGCACTGTTGTTCCCTGAATGAACACAGGAAAGAACATTGTACAGTTACCTGTACATGATCTGTACATGTATATTAAAATATTTTGGCTACAAACTGTAGAAAATATGTTCAGTTTTACACTGTAACTCTTCCACTACCCGAGTTGAGTTTAAACTCTTGTTACACCTTAATTATTACGTATGTGGTTCTCACAAGTGAGTCTGCGGGTGTAATCCTGCGTGTTTTGTAATCATTCAAGTGAAAGTTGCAGTGCTGCACATTCCTATTGTGCTATTTGCTTATAACTTTATTACAAAACCAAATTTGGAATGTTTTTTCCAGTTTTTAATTTGGGTGTTTTGGGGGTGCAGTGCTGTAGTGTTAATGCAGTGACTTCAGATTTTAAGGTTGCTGGTTGTAGGCATGGCCTGTGCTGTCATGTTGTTTCCTTAGACAAGAAACTTTTCTACACATTGTGCTGGTGACATACTGCTGGGGACCCTGTGCTTGACTACATGACTAGCTTTGTGTTATTGAAACCCCCAGGCCCATATGGGCTGCCTGTGGTTTATAGTGTGTGACCACATTTGTACATGTAAATGCATCCACAATTGCTATGAAGTTGGGTGCTCTTATAAGTAACAGGGTTCATTTATTTCACACCCATCACAATGAACTGTTTCTCTCTTGAACAGGTTGTTCGTCTGGATGAACGAGACAGATACAAGCAGCTGTTGGCACAGTATACTACGCTACAAACACCTGACTACACAGGGAGGATATTGAATTCAACAGCAGAGGAACCATTACGAGTGCAAACTGATTTGCTTACCAAGACAAGAACCCATCCAAGGTCAGCATGTATTCTGTTTCAGTCTGTTAGCATGCTAGCATGCTTATTACTGTATTTTATATCATAATGGTTGTTATTACATGCAGTGCTTACTAAAATCTAATCATTGCATGGTTGGGTGGGTGGGTGGGTAAATGGGGGAAAAATACATGTCTTATTCACTGGCTCAGAACTGACTAATGTGTCTGACAAAATAAATGATTAAACAAGTCAACAAAGTTATGTGACTGTCCACACTGTGGCAGTGGTTTTTTTAATGAAAAAAAAAAGTAAGTATAACTAAATAATTAAAAATAAATTAAAACAGCTGTACTGGAGGTTCAACTGTTTTGCTTTCACAGGTCAGGTGATGGAAGCTTGTTATCACCAAGGTCAAGCTTGGTACCTGCTCCTCCTGCATCATTCACTGCCTCCCCTCCCCAGTCACCCACCAGGCTGCGAGTGATGGCATCACCAAGGCAATCTGCTAGCAGGCCCACTGAGCAGACTTCAGACGTTAGTTTGTACTCTAGACCAGGTCAGTAAATCATCTGGCAACATTTTAGTTTCAAATTAAAGGATATGCCAGAACTCTCTAAAGTTGCAATAAAATTTAAAGGTTGGTAGCAAATCCCTAGCCTGAGAAAACAGCCGACGTTTCGCGAGGTCGCCACTTGAGCCCTCGCAAAATGACGTCTGAGTAACGAGCACAGAAATTCCATACTGATGATGCGTCACTACCCAGATCTAGGTAGTGCTTCTGATTGGTTGAAGCGAAATTCCCTCGCGTTTCAACCAATCAGAAGCACTACCTAGATCTGGGTAGTGACGCATCATCAGTATGGAATTTCTGCGCTCGTTACTCAGACGTCGTTTTGCGAGGGCTCAAGTGGCGACCTCGCGAAATGTCGGCTGTTTTCTCAGGCTAGCAAATCCCTAACTGTAGAGGCCTTCATAGTCTGCTTGGTCTGAAAGCTCCATTTTGCTTTTTATGTCTAGAATTTTGGATTTCACTGCTGGAAAAACACATTTATTTATCAAGTAATGTAAATATTATCTGTATGTAAGTGACCTTACTTGACTTTCAAACTTTCAGTATGGAAAACAATGGGGAATACTGCAAGTTGACGGATTCAAAAAGCACTTGATAAGACATGATACAAGCACTTGTTAGACACTATTGCATTTCTAAACCAACCATCTTTTTAACGTATAGCACTTTTCACTTCACTGGCAGGCACTGATTTCTTTGAAAAAATCGTTTACCCTTTGTACATGTATTCTAAAAACAGATTGTTATTATTTGATGGTGTGATTTGTAGGCCCAAGAGAGATGTCTTCTCCATGCAGCAATCTTAGATCAAGGTAAAAAACCAAAGCCTACGAGCAGTCCCTTAGAAGGCTTAGACAAGTGATTGTCAAAAGCATGCAGCCACATGCACATGTACATGCTTTAAAATATCCACTGTGTGGAAACATCGCTTGCAAGAGTAATTTTTCAGTTATTTTAGCGGTCACAAGCTTGTCAATTCTGAATGATTTTGGGAGTTAACAAACCGAAACAAGATCCACTAGAGCTGATGTTTGCTGATAATGTTTATCTCTATCGATTACAGAACTCAATTATAATTATTGATAAAGAAAGTGTTTAGAGCAAGAAGGGCAGATAAGAAAGTGATTATTTTGCACTTCAGAGCCAAGCTGCTCTAATTTATTTGTCTCCATGCTTGCGAACAGGGTGGTTGTCATTTAAGTAACATAGTTCCCAGTGTATTTTTTTATCATTAAGTCTTAAATTTGAAGAATTAGCTTATGCCATTAGCAACACATCCACAGCTGACCCACAAGTTAGAACTACAGTACATGCACCTTGCACATTATTTTAAGCAGCATCACAGGGAAGTGCTGCTCAATGGCTTACAGTGTACATTTGAGTGTTTATTCTCTAGGTTTTCATTGACACCTTGTACAGCATAGTAATAGTACCACAGGAAAATACTCCTCAATAGCTTTCATTGGAATGGTTGATCTCAAGGATTTTATTGACACCTTGTATAACATAATAACAGTACCAAGGAAAGAAGTCTGGTCGTTGGCTTACATTTGAATGGTCACACATTAGCACTGCTTGCTAAAAGTCAAAACTGTGCACAAATTAATGTTTGGTTGTGGGGGTGAAAGGATTTACAGTTGTAGGACTACGTAGTATTGCCCAAAAAAAATAATGTTCCATCAACCGACTCTCTAAAATTTCTTCAGGACTCTGGACACATCTGTCGTGCACAACCCATTTGATGAGGCGTGGACCCAAAAGTGGTAAGTTTAATGGAGGACATATTCTTTTAAATTAAAACTTAAATACTTGTATAAATTACTTTAATTGAGGTTACACAGTGATTAATACATGTGCATGTACTGTACATGTAGTGTATTGTTTAGGCCAAAGCATTCCTCTGCATTTATTACAGCTATAGGTAGGATCAAACACAGATTGTACAATACCGGTACTTTCATTTTCAGATATTGCTTTATGGCAAACATGTTGTTAAAGGGGTCAGTTGCCTGATGTTAGAAGGAAGGATGTCTCTATGACTGTCCAGGTTAATCTGTCCAGGGGGGGATTTGATTGACATCCCTTTGAACTTAAATGTACTTTAAGCCTTAGTCTTTAACTTTTTTTTCTCAATTTATTCCATGTGTAGGAAAGATCTTTTGTCTGATGACAGTTTGCTTAGGCAAAGGGAAATTGCAAAGGAGGAAAGAAAGCTAAAAGAACTAAAACAAAAGGTGATTCTGTTAATTTATTATTAAGTTTGATTATTCATAAACATGTTGGCTTGCCATGGTTTAGAGTTTTGTGAGTTCACTTATGCTAATTGTTGTTGTTGTTTTTATTTTTAATTAATTCTTGTTACAGCGGGAGGAAGAAACACAAGCACTCAAGGATAAGGTACATAATACTTAATAAAAATTTCAGCATTCTTATTGCAATTGTGACATGGTACATTATGTTTCAAGATAGTCACAGGTAAGCACAACTGTGCACTATACTAGTTTCCAGAGACATTGCATCATTGCTTCTCCTGTTGACTCGCATCTTACTCTTGCATCTTGTGTGTACCTTGCAATAATTATTTGTTAATTATTTAAGAAACTGATACAAATCTTAATGTCATTATGGGGTACATGTAAGAAACAGGGAAGATAGAGCAGAACAATACTGCTTCATTTCTAAATTTTTGAATTTCTGGTCAACCTTATCATTTGGAAGAATGCCTATTTAATGCAATTTAATTCTATTTTTATCAAAGGTGCAGCAAAGATTAAGGAAAGGATGGGATGTGGAGGAAGAAGAAGAAGAAGAGGTATAATATTGTGCTTTACTCCTTCCCAGTGAATTGACTCCAGATATCCCTGACTAAAAGGGGCTTAGCCATTAAACTAACTTAAAATTCTACATTTGTAAGTGCTGTTATTTTGGGAGTGAAGTGGGTCCTGTGTTTTGTCACAATGAGGAAACAAGGTAACACATAGTACATGTACGGAAATTCAAGAACACTGCCATTTCAATAAATGTTAACAGTGACTTGCCATTCTGGCAGAATGTGTGAATGGAACAATGCCTGTCTACATGTAGACATAAAGCTTTATGTAAAACATAAAGCTTCAATGTAAAGTTCCTTTACTTATCTGCTGCTTGTCCGGCATTGTGAAAAGTACTGTATATTATTACTGTAACTTGATTGTCAAGAGTATCAAAACGTTTCAGTTAGCGATCAGAAGTGTATTTCTTTATTGCCGCAATTTAGGTGTTCTCCACAGATAAAGAAAAATTAATGTTTGTTTCGACGTCCATGCCTCGATCTGAGGATGTCAAAATATTTCAAAAGAAAGACAAAAGTTCTGGTAGCCACCCTGTTGCTTAAATTTCCCATTGTCTTTACCAGATAGAGGAAGAAGCAGAAGAAGTTACCGATTCATTTGTGTCACTCACAGCTGACATGGAAAGGAAGGTGAGTGGAGAGCAAGTAATACACAAGTCAATTCCAGCAGATTCCAGCCTCGCCTTCCTGAAGCATTAGTGGGAATTCCACATTGTCATCCCAGGGTCAGCCGTTAGTCTTTGAGGTCTCAAGTAATGCATAACACGATGTTTACAATCGGCGCTAGGGTGAGGGGATGGTTATAGAGTATACTGCACAAGTGCTATAAGAGAGGTGATCAGATTGAAGGAAACCACGAGGAGAGACCGTGGGAACAAAGTTGGGTTTGGGGTAGGGGTAGGGGTGGGCGGGGCTGAAATAACATGATATCTAACAAGTCAGGTTATTTGTTTTAGGTGGACTCCGCCCTGGCTCCTGGATACTCTGATGATCCTCTTGTTGAAGGCTTTAGAGTCACTCTAAAACGCAGTGACATATCAACACTGAGTAATCTGAACTGGCTCAATGATGAGGTGTGTACTGTTTTTCATATTGGGGAGTTGCTTAAGCTGGTTGAGAATTGGAGTGAACACTGCTTCTTGTGAAGGGAGTGTTGTTTACAGCATGATGTCTGCAAGTTTTTCCACTTCTAATTCATTTGCATACTTTCCTGAGGGCAACATCCAATGACAATTCAAGGACAGCTGTCAGAAAACCAACTCCAGCTTGCTTATTATTAGTTGGTTTCCTGAATACTATTGTTAAATTCTGATTGGATTGTTGTTTGCATGAAAGTGTCAGAATTAGTTAAAAGTGGCCATACTTTAGTTCCTGTTGTTCTAAGGCCAATTTTCATTAGATTGTATGGCGTTTCGAATTGGGAAAGTTGTTTTAGGCTTGTTAACACAAGCACACTGTACATATGTAGTGCTGTTTAGAACTGCGGATCGCGACAACATTACGGTATATGAATGTTGCCGCGATTCGCAAAGATCATAATAAAAAGCGTAATACAGCTGTTGAGTGTTTTCAACCAACATTGCTACACCTGTAAGGTTAACTTTGTGGGTTTACATCGCGTTCCTTAGACAAGAAACTTTACCCCACATTGTCTTTCTCCACCCAGGTGTATAAATGGGTTCAACATACTGCTGGGGGTCACCCTGCGATAGACTAGCATCCTGTTCAGGGGGGAGTAGCAATACTCGTAGTTGCTTCATGCTACAGAAACCGGGATAAGCTCTGGCCGTTTGGGTCTCCTTGGCTCGTGTGCGACTTTACCTACCTACTTTACATCTCGTAGCCAGAACTGCTTTTATGTGCTTTATTTGCACTTGTTTGGGCTGCTTCAACTTATCAAAGATCACGTTTATTCTGGGTTGCCCTGTTCCTTGTTATTTTCCATTTCCTTTTTTTGCAGATTATAAACTTTTTCTTCAATCTTATCGTGGAAAGAAGCAATCAACAAGGAAAAGTGAAAGTGCACGCTTTCAATTCGTTCTTTTATCCCAAACTTGTCAAGTCAGGATATGCGAGTCTAAGACGTTGGACTAAAAAGGTGAGATGTTTTCCAGTGGAACTTATCTTACCCTTGATAATTTGTTAATAGGTAAAGGTTAATTGGCATTCGAAGCAAAGGAATCCCACAGTATTTGGAGCTCAACCATTTAACTGAGGCCACATGAAGCCCACTTAATTCGGTCCACAGGATTCTCACAATATTCAAAGCTTATCCCACCGGATGCCTACAGTTTTTGGAGCTCAACACTTCCTGTCTGAATTGAATACCTATTTTGCCAAACTATAAACGTAGTGTCCATGCGCATGTGTAATATACATGAACCATACCGAGCATCACCCTGTTTGATTTTTTATGCAGGTTGATATCTTTGCGATGGATTTGGTTCTTGTTCCCGTTCATTTAGGAATGCACTGGTGTTTAGCGGTAAGAATCCTCATTTACTGTGATAGTAAGACGGTTCCCAAATGTTGTTTCCTGGTTTCTCTGCGTAGAAGCACTTACAGCTTGATACTTTCCACTGCAGGCAGTTGATTTCAAGAAAAAGTGCATATCTTACTACGACTCATTGAAAGGTTCAAATCCTCAGTGTCTTTCAGCACTAAGGTAAATTTTTTTGTTTTGCATTGTTTTGTTTTGTTTTTTTCGCATTTTCAGCGTGAACAGTACATGTAGGCCAGTTCCGAGTGGGCGTTGATACATCATACTCCTTGGTGTCGTCCTGTGGACCCTGATATTGTCCTGTGGACCTTGGTATTGTCCTGTGGAGTGTTGTTCTCTGGTTTTAGGCTTGACTGCGGCTCTTATGCTCTTAATTTGACTGGGAAAAACCTGTTGCATGACGTTCATGCCAGTGAATTGTAACCAAATCCCTCCACGTGATGTTACCGCCATGTTAAACTGTGGCTTGAGAAAACTTTAGAGAAGAACACATTCTGTTCTAATATACTTGTATAAAATTTGTTTCTTATAGAGCTTACCTAAATGATGAATCTCTTGACAAGAAGAAAGTGCCGTTCGATATGAATGGTTGGACGACAGCTTCTCCAAAGGTATTTTATTTCCATCATGTACTAACGAGCGTTCTCTTAAAGGGGCATGGTCACGGGGATTTCGAAGATTTCTGGTCAAAACTGTGCTAAAATAATCGGTAGCTAACTTTATCCATGCTCAACATTGCAAATTGCAATCCATTTCCATCCGTGTCATCCGTAGCAACAGACGACAAAAAATAGTTTCAGTGAAGTAATATAGTCTTTGGTAACAAAACTAAACCATTATTTGCAGGCGTCCATTGATGTCAGGACATATTTTTGATTTTTAAAGTGAACGAAAATAGCGTGACTATGCCCCTTTAATATCGTTTGTAATCGATGGAATTCTGTCTTTTTCTATCCCATGGATTGTCCGTGAAACGGGCGTCAGTAAAGGGCAAAGGGAACACTGGAAACAGCGCTCTTAGGGTGACATTCCCCCAATCAATTTTAACTGGAGCCATACATGTATCTCAAGCGAGTGTATTATGTGGGTCGAGTTTGTTTTAAGCTCACCTCTTTTTGTTCTAAGAGTTTATTTGTTATTTATTATTTATTTATTTCTCGTTTGTTAGCGGTATAGACGTTGACTGCTTCTGGCTTGGTGCTGTTTGTTTAGTCACCTACCAATCTGATTATTTCTCTAATTTAGTCTTGTTTTTTTGTTACCATGTCTCCACCAATAGCGTAGCTCATTCCTTTTTATGTGTACACTAGTCACAACCCATAATCCCTTGATTCGCTCTTACGAAGGCCTAACGCTCAAAACGTCTGCTTTTGAATCTCTTGCCGGTGGTCAATTTACCTTGTATTAGCTCACGAGATATCCAGGTGGAATGTTGTGTGTGTGTGTGTGTGTGTGTGTGTGTGTGTGTGTCTGTCTGTGTCTGTCTGTTTGTTTGCTTGTTTGTGTTTGAGGGCAGGGCAGAGACGTGTAGTTACACTGCTCTCTTCACCAACTTACGAGTTGTTATTGGTTATTTTTTTTCTCGTAACATAAAGGATATACCTGAGCAACTGAACGGGTGTGATTGTGGAGTCTTCGCTTGTAAGGTAGGGCTTTTAAATAGTTTAAAGATAAGTGGCAATTCTGAGCAGTAGTTTTTAAGTATTTTTAAACTACGTTTTCAAGTTTTCTCTTTCTTTTTGTTTTGTTTGGAAAAGTAAGAGTAAGAGTGGAAAAATTGACGAAAGGCGGGAAAGTTTAAATTCTTCAAATCGCTGACATACCCCTGGGCGGCTAAGTTGCTAGACGTTGTAGTGGTCTGTTGGTGGGGAGAATCCGTCGCTGGTTGCTTTACACAAAGGGCAGAGTCTCTAACCTTCTTTTTAGTAATCGGTATTATATGAACGCTTTTTCGCTACACCATAACACAGATGATTTGATTTCTGAATTGCTTGTTGACGTTTGTAACTGTTTCTGTCCATTTTTAGTACGCAGAATATTTATCAAGAAGAGCATCTTTCGATTTTGACCAGGTACCAAGCAAATACTGTTCTTTTCTTTTCATTTCTTTTCCCTCTGATCTTTTTGGACTTTAAAATACCATCCTTGACGCAGTTGTATTAAATACAGAGATAATATATTTTTGGCAATTGTTTCCTTTATTGTTGTGAACTGTATATTCTATTTGTCAATCACCGTGTTATTTTCCTCTTGTTCAGAGACACATGCCTTACTTCAGACGCCGAATGGTGTACGAGATTCTGACTAAGCAGCTTCTGTGATGGGAGAATGCAGCGTCCACGTCGTGTGAAGTGGAACCCTTTCACTCCCAGTGTTGGAAAAATTACTGGAAAAAAACTCATTTAATTAGCAGTAAACATTAAGCAGTACCAAAAGGAAGAGCACCTCGAGAGCTTTTATTTGAACGCCATACTCTTAAAGGAATTTTTCCACAGATGCAAAAGGAATACAGCAGCACTTCTGGGAAGTACAGCTTTCATTTCAATGTTCACACTAGAAATACCGAAGCCTTATAAGCTGAATCCACCTGCTGGAACTTTAAATTTCGTTAAAATGAGCAACACCACAAAAAATGTACTGCTTGATAGCTCTCTTTTGACTGTCAAACCTCACATTTCAAATTTAGAATCACCTTGTGCAACACAATAGAAAGCACAACAGGAAAGTACTGTCAGTAGCTCTCATTTGAGTGGTCACAATGGATGTTACCCACTGACATCAGTGACGCCCACACTACATGGACTGAGGCTCGATTCTGGATGTGAAGGGTTAAAGATGCTCGCTCTTCAACAAGGAAGCTTCAGACCAAGCAAGATACTTCACTCATGCATTATCAGTGTCCATGGGAATTTCTTAATTTTTCTTTGTTTTGGATAAAAAATATTTATGATATGACCATCTTGTATAGTGTACTTATAAACCTCAAATCTTGCTGAGATGAAAGACTGTAAAAGGGAGATTTGAAAGACAGATTTGTGGTCGAAAAAAACGTTGTTAAGTTTGTTAAATAAAGAAAAGTATAAGTTTGAAACTGTAAGATTTTCAATCAGAAATGGTTTCCTTGATAAGCTGACGAACCCAATACCAGGTTTCCTTTAAAATTGTGCGAATTTAATTGTGGTCAAGGTTACCCTCTGTTATTGATAATCTGTTGTAAAGTTAAATCATATTATGTCTGGGGCCAAGTGCAACCTTTTGCATGCAAACTGAATACAGAAAACATATGGCGCTAGGATGATCCGCCTTCTAGGATCTTCCTCCCTCTGTGTAAACAGCCCCTAAGTCTGACTGATCGTCACGCTTTCTGTCTGGCGTCGCCTTTTTACATGTAATTGAGACGTTAATGTCTATTTAACTAAGAAAATTTACTCAACGTTTGGTTATCTGTTGAAGCCGAGGGCTAAGACAGATCACACAAACCGAGAACCTTGATAACTCTCTCTACCATGCGAGAGCCAAATCCAGTCAGTTTTATTATGCACCTACTTGAGCGTTTGTAAAGACAAGAAGCCCGCACAGGATACTCAACACCCAACGACACATCAACTTGAAATAACTATATCATGTCCGACACACAATCCTGATTTAATACACAGTCATAAATAAAGGCCAGGGCTCTAAATAAATGCCGGGGGCCTTGATTTAACCCTATTTCGCCGGGCTTTTTTTGAATTTCTGAGCCTGGTGAGGGGGGGGGGGGGTTAGTGGTTTGTGCCCTCCCTATAGATCTCGAAATGTATTCACGCTCTTGTGATGAAACTGGGACGTTTATAGCACGTCATAAACTTAACAGATTGGGTTTATGACGTGTCGATTATGACGTTTCATGATGTCACAATGACGCCACAAAGCAGCTATTTTGAATTTTGAGTCGCCATCTTGAATCCCGTGAATGCAGTCATACAATTGACAGTGACGACATCGAAAAATATATGAATTTGTTCTTGGAAATATACATAATCAAAACAAGCACGAAAAAGTAAAGGATT
Source organism: Siderastrea radians (assembly GCA_964017195.1). Classification (NCBI taxonomy): domain Eukaryota; kingdom Metazoa; phylum Cnidaria; class Anthozoa; order Scleractinia; family Rhizangiidae; genus Siderastrea; species Siderastrea radians. Next base: position 52,728,078 of record OZ024893.1, on the reverse strand, counting down.
ATCTTTTTCTTACAGGCGAAGGGCAAAAAAACTGAAAAAAGACAGAAAATAGTCAAAACACCCCCAGAGTAGACAGTTGCTATGGCCTCGCATACCCGTATAAAATTCAAAATTTACAGACTTGCAGAACTCCATCTGTGTCCGCCACGTAAGTCATGCACTTAACTTAAAAAACGAAGTAGGTACACACGTATAGGTCAAAGGGTTGTTTTTTTAACACCGGATGTACAATCAAAGTCATACCTCTATCCTGGGTATCTTGTGTTACAATATTCTGTACAGATTTTTCTCATAATAACATAGCCTGTGTGATGTAATGTGCTCTATAAGATGAGGTAACAGTGTGGGTGTGGTGCTGCTGGGGGCCTCTAACGTTATCCGAAATGGCAACCATTATGGCCGAATTCTTTCATCCTAGACATGTAGAAGATGACATCTTGAAATATTTTGCTGCCTTTTCTCAGCATTTTATATTTTTCTCCAAAGAAATGGTGAAAAACATATATTTTTACTCGAAAATGGCTTGACGTCATGCTACTTGTAAAGTATTATCTCGTAACCATAGCAACAAAACATTGCCGAAATGCCTCTAATTTAAAGGGTACTCTCCTTTGGGATGATCCGAATCAGGACTAGTGATCCAAGATCACTGGGATCATGGTGCATCAAACAAACCGATAAATACACTCTGGACAAGGATCCTTCGGTTCTTTTGCTGCACCATGATCCGAGTGATCTTGCGTCAATGATCCTGATCTGGATCATCCGAAGGCAACACACCCTTTGAGATAAACGTACAGCTGCTGCAAAAGGCCTTTTAAGAAAGAAATAAAAATATTACGGGGAAGAAGGGATCAACGCCTTGGGCTTCCGAGGATTAACTCCTTAAGTGGCGCCAAAATTTTAGTTTCAGGAAACGAAAACCTTTTGGTGGACAATTTTAACCACTGAATTTAACGCTAAAACTACGATTGAAATAAGTCTAGTGAATTCTCAAATAGAAATTTCTGCCAGGAGTAATCGTCCATCTATTGATCTTTTCAGGGGTTTCTGTTGTGCCTTCCAAAATGTGAACAGATGACTCTGCGGTGTTTGATGATTTCGGTTTTGTTGGCAATGAGCTGTATTGTCCAATCAGTCCTGATATTCATGAGATCGTTGTCATCTTCATAGCTATGATCACATCCGGATGCACCATGATAAATCTCATTTCTAGATCTCCTTCTAAGCCAGCACTGAGATTACTAGAGAAAGATTAAAATAATTCCATGGAATGACGATGTTAGCCCTGAGGGAATGTCCGTTTCTTTCAGTTTTTGTTCTTCTTACCAGAAAACATCTTGTGATAGAGTTTTCTAATTCCATAGTCCAGGAACTCGCACACAGTTAAACAGCTCGTGCCAAGAAAGAGACCAAAGTTACCACCAAGAGTCGCTGAAAATTAGTAAAGATACATGTGTAAATTCACTGAAAAACTGCAAAGGCATTTATTTAATTAACAAGAGTTTGTTTACTAGGTAATCGCTTTTCCCTTTAACGTTTGATTTAGTGGATTTCTTACAATTGCACTATACTTCCAAAATAGTTAATTCTCTCTGGGGTTGCTTTCAGTGGTCATGGTTACAGCATCTGAACTGGTTTGCGAAAGGCACTGGGTTCCATACTCGTCGGGGGCTCAGATCTTAGGGACATCATGAAGGCCACGAAACAATAGGCTTTAATTAGAATTAGAATTGTGAATCCAAGAACATATTTTTCCCGTTCTTTGCACAGGAACACCACGAAATGATCACTTTTAAGGTATAAGAGAGCACGAGCATGAAATGTTGACTCTACCATCTGTATGTTTTTTTAATGAATTTTCACGTTCTATACGAATTAAATCCCTGGCTAGCTTCGCCAAGTAAAACAAAGGGAATGACCGGGACTAAAAATGAGTTAGTTGGAAAACGTAAATTTATTAATTATTGTTATTATTATTATTTTTTATTTATTTATTAATTTTTTTTTGCTGTGGGAGCGAGGTTCCAAGGGGTTGCTTGAAGTCTATATTTTCTTGTTGGCCTTTGCTCCTGACCAAAAAATGTGGTTCATTTTGAGTATAATTCTACCTCGTTAATGAAAAAGTCCTATTGAATCTCGTTTCATGCATTTGTCTGATACAGTACTTACCAAATAAACTCCATAACTCGTAGCTTGGAATTTGCTCAAATTCGTCGTAGTACAAGTGATGAAAATAGATATCCAAAGAAACAATGCTGTCTCTGTGTAAAGTATCAATCAATCAATCAATCAATCAATCAATCAATCAATCAATCAATCAATCAATCAGTCAGTCAGTCAGTCAGTCAGTGAGTCAGTCAATCAATCAATCAATCAATCAATCAATCGCGTTTGTAGATTTAAAACATTTGAGGGATAATTTCAAAAGAAATTATTGGACAGTGAAACTCATACAAACACGTCATTTTGTGTCATATTTGCAATACAGTACCTTCAATGATAGTCTCGACCTCGACTCCCTGTATTGTGGTGCAGTTTACTACTTACTCTATGTAATCATGCCTCTCTGATGTTGTCATATTGAGAAATGGCTGGTATTCCCTGTACAGCGGCATAGAAGCTGTTGACATTGGAGTTCCCTTAAGAAATTCCATGAAATAATCCACAAACACATCTTTCTGTAGATTGGCGTATGACAGTGAAGTCTCGTACTCCACGTGTTCGCATGCCTTAGGGCAATCGTCTTCGCATTTACGCCCTTCCTTGGACGAACTAAATGCATCTGTAAAGTGTATTAACACAGCTGACATGACTGCTCGTTATTATTTTGTTTGGCTTTAAAAGAGAAAGCCTTAAAACACAGTATTTATACAGCCTTAAGGACGGTGGGTCCTAATACAGAGGTGTTTTTTCCAGGTTATAACTATGGGGAAAACAAATCTTAGCGAGAGTTTTTGGAACCTAAAAAGAAAAATGTGGGTAACCACGCATTTTTCAAAGATTACTAAGCAGCCACAATTCTAAAAAAGCATTCATATACAATGAATGTTTGGCATTTTCTTTACAAATTTAAGCTCAATATCTACGAAAATTGCGTGGTTACCCCCAATTTTCTTTTTGGATGCTGATAGCCCTTTCTAAGATTTACGTTTTCCCAAGTTATAAACCGCGCAAAAACACCTTTGTATTAGTAGGTAAATTTCTCAAGAAACCCGAATATATCGGACAGGGCTCGAAATGCGCAGAACGTATGCACAGTAACAAAAGGGGGCACCGTCCTTAATCATTGTTTCAGTTAACTTTCAGTAACGAATTTATTTCCAAGGAAGTTCAGAGTCAAAACTGAACGAAAACCAACCAAAAACGTGAATTATAGTAATATTTGTAATAATAATAATAATAATAATAATAATAATAATGATGATGATGATGATGATGATGATGATGATAATAATGATAATGATAACAATGATGATGATGATGATGATGCTGCTGATGATGATGATGATGATGATGATGATGATGATGCTGATGATGATGATGATGATGATGATAACTCGTATTATGGCGAACACCTACACCACAGAAAATTAGCTTTCCTTTGATTGTTCATACTCCCTGGAAAAACAGTGTTACACGAAGTACTGCTTAGTAGTTTCATTTGAATGTCACACTTTAAAACTTCATTGAAATAAAACTCGAGGAGTGATTAATTTCTACATTGTTTTCGAAGAGATATATTTCGCTTAGAGTGTTAGCACATTCGGAAGACCAACAGCAGTTCGGAAATTCGGGGCTAAGATTCCTTTCCCAAAATTTTCAGCTAAAGAATCTGAACAGATCGATTTGATTTAGCTTATACAAATATCCCTTTTAGGACTGTGCTTCCTTTTGTTGCTGCGCATACGTTTTGCGCATCTTGGGTCTGGTCCGGATATTCGGGTTTTCCTTACTAAATACAAAGGTATTTTTGGGCCGTTTATGACTATCTGGAAAAAAGCATATCTTAGTAAGGGATATCAGAATCCAAAACGAAAATTGGGAGTAACCACACATTTTTCAGAGATAATTGAGCTTATTTGGGAAGAAAATGCCATACATTCTTTGTATTTTAAAGCGTTTTTGGAACTATGGTTGCTTAATTATCTCTGAAAAATGCATGGTTACCCACATTTTTCTTTTTAGATTTAAATAACACTTACTAAGATCTGCCTTTTCCCCATAGTCATGATATTTGCAAAAATACCTCTGTAGTAGGAGGCACTGTCCTTAAAAAGCCTAAGACAACCTGAGAAGGAAGAAAATGACATTTGAGGTATTTTGCTTGCATTTTCTCTTTGGGTGCCGCTCCAACTTTAAACAGCAGCTACACCATTAATGCTACTTAATGGCTTTCACACACTTTGAATGGTATAGGCTCAGTTTGTTACTTAATAATGAGAATGCATAAATTTGTCATTCAAACCCGGAAGCGCATAAAGCAAACATAATGAAACAGATGTAAATGGTTTCCATTTCCTTTAATAAAAAAATATGCAAGCCACACTTACCAAGAGCGCGGGACACACAAAGCAGATTGTCGTTTGGCGCACAAACTTCGGCATTCGCTGTAAAGAAGACACTTAAGGTTTTTTTTTCAAATTGATCGTGTTTGTTGTTGTTGTTGTCCTTGTCGTTATTGTTATTATTATTATTATTATTATTATTATTAGAATTGAGGACTGTATGCTAAAAGCTAAACTAGCTACCCAGGGCGCATACCGTAACTTGTGAGCCTTGGATTAAAAAAATACAATAATATTAAAAAAAAACTAAAAGGTACTTATATAATAAAGAAATACTTAAATCAGAAAACTAAAACCTAAACTGCATAAACTAGATAAAATGACATAGTTCTCTAGATTAATTAATGATAATAATAATAATAATAATAATAATAATAATAATAATAATAGTTAATTGTGTAGGGATGTACAATTTCGGTTGATTTTATAAATTTCTGACGCTACACCGTATTGAAAGTAAATTCGCGTCAAGTGACCTGACCAAGTAACTGTGAACAAGACTCTATCAGAGTCGAAAGCTTAAAATTTTATTTTCAATACGGTGTAGCGTAAGAATTTTATAAAATCAACCGAAATAATAATAATAATAATAATAATAATAATTATTATTATTATTATTTTATTATTATTATTGTTATTGTTATTATTATTATGATTATTGATGTTATTATTATTGTTTTAGTGGCTGTTGTCGTCCCTCTTGTTCAGTATTGTATATAGCAATTCTAGAAAGGTTGTATGGCAAAAGTATGCATCGTCAACCATACGTAGGTCTCGGGCTGAAGGATTTAACATAATTCAACGAATCATTGTTGCGAACAAATTTGTTGCACGATGTAAAAACGAGGTCGATAAAGTAATTCCTCATCTCGATTCAACACCCGTTCAACATTGATAAAGTAAACTTGTTGAACGTGTTTGGCCACCCTGTTGAATAATGTTGAATGTTGCTGAATTGTGTTTTCCTTCACGTACCAGGCAAGCAAATTCAGCATTATTGCCAAACGGTTTGGGTAACAATAACATTAACATCATTTACCAGTGTGGCTTAACATGTGTAACTTATTATATTCAATGTTGAACGGAATGCTGAACACTTTTGACCAAGGCCTAAAACAGTACTGAACAGCCAAGAATAATTATCATCATCTTATGGATTTCTAATATTTGCCAAGTTCTCTTTTCTCTATAAGGTGTTTAAGATTTACCCTTAATTTCCAGGAGCCGGCATCCACATTTTTTGATAACAAACTCGTTCGCACACTGCATAACGCATGCAGTTTTAGAGTAGCCGTAGGAAGCACCGCTGTTAAACATATTCAATCTTCTTTCAGTGCAGCTAGTGTCATATGGCGCAGGCAAATTGATTATCTACAAAAGACAATAGTTCCATCATGATAATCTTTTGGAAGATAAAAAAGGCATTTTAAACTCCCAGGTCGATGAGGGGTTTTAACACAAACATTTTTAAAATGGTTAAAATTTGTTAAACTGATAATACTAGCAAAGGGTTGAATTGTCGAAAAAATTAACTTCGTTGTTTTTCTCAATTGGTCCTGGCTATATAATTTTACGAGGAAATTTTTGTCTACTTCATCGGTTTTCGTACACTCCTACAAATAAACAGAATAAATTAAACCACTGGAAATTATTTAAACAAAGCATTAATTTTAGGAATGGCGATGGAAAAAAAGAAAGAAAAACACAATTTGTTGTACCTTTTTCATCCTAATGGAACAGAAGGTATGCTTTCCAGGCTCAACACCAAAACCGTATTCGTACATAAATGGAACATTACTTTGATCGTGCACCAGAACGTTAATACCAACAAAAGGATTCTTCGGATTTTTTATGTAGCTTTCTCGCTGTACATTCAACCGAAGCTTCAAACCGTTGTTTTTACCCGGCATGGTAGCTTTCAAGGGTGCGATGCCATTCTGCCCCGAGTTAAAAGTGAAACACTGGCCGAAAGTGGAGCTTGTAAACGAGGTAAAGTTCTCAGCTCCACACAACAAGCCATCGTATGAACAGGAAATAAATGTTGGTGAAGCGTTTGGAAGAAGCATCTCCTCGATATGATGGCTGAATGCTTTCACGAGGCTCTCCGTTCTGTTTCGGTTAAATAGCTCTGGATTTTTCTTTTGAATCTCATGAATCCCTGCAGATGTGGTGTGAATCAGAATTTCAGAAATGTCGTCAACTCTTCTATCGATTTCCTCCTGACTTAAACCAGGCTTTGAAACTAAATTTCTAACCTTTTTCATGTTTGCAGCGTTGAAATTACACAGAGTTACTGCGGGAAAATTCAAGCCGGCCTCAAGAGTACTTTTTGAGGTGATTTTCGTGTTATATGGCCTCTGAAAGAATTCCTTTCCAGACAGGTATGCCTGATAAGAGCAGAAAGAGAAAGATGCGAGGAGAGCCAAGATCCAAAACATTCGCCTCGAAATACTTTTAGAAAACAGGTATCGCGTGCCGTGTAAAGTTGTATCGCTCAGAAAGCATTCCAGTGATTCAATATTTCCATCATCATTTGGCGATGTTTCGTTAAAGTCACTTGGCTCACTTGTGTTATTCCCGGCATTGGACCTGGGTTCACTATCGAATACTTTTGCTCTGAAAGGCATCGTTATGTACATACAGTGATAAAATTTGTACTATTCTTTGTACAAAGTTTGGCAGAAGATTAGGTAACACCTTGGGTTTTAGACCCACCGCTGGTAAATGCCCAACTGGTCGATTATTCCACTATTGTACCGTTTTAAACAGGTGTTTGTATTGTTAAACAACGTTTGTTACATAAACGTTGGTTATTTTTTCTTTTAACGGACATTTTTTTGTTGCCCTGGCCTTAGCCGTTCACTGAAGAAACTAAAACTATTAAGTAAAAAGAAAGTTAAAACAGAAACAGATCGCATAAGTTAATATGACTTGTGGCTTGCGATATCTTGAAACCGATTTCAGTACAAGCACCAAATTAATAATTGATTGCTGCATTCTGACTAAATTTTCAGTCATCAACGAAATGTCTTAATTAGTAAAATAAGTTGGGTATTTTTTCTTTTGAGCAACTATACCTGGATAAAGTTTTTTGGATTTAAATTCAGTTTAGGTCATCAGTGCTTCCAAACATTTAAAAATGTTGACGCCACGAAAGCAACCTAATTTGTAATTGGCGTTTTGTGAAAAAGAGTGACCGATAACCATTTATCGAAACCAGCCGGACAGCTAGCGCCTTTTGTTATTTTTTAAAACTATTTTCTTTCAGCTAACATGAATGCTTGCATGCAGACATCTCTTTTTAGCCCTCCACTTTAAACTAATTTAAAGCAGAAAGGATAAGTGAAGATTTTTTCTTCAATAATAAAAATGTTGAAAGGAACTAAAGGAGATGGATTTCTGGGAAAAATATCTCTGATGATGATGAAAGTGACCCTTATTGAAGCATTGTACACTGACTTAATTATTCAATAAAACAATAAATCAGTTAATTGAGTGCAGTTTAGGAAGACTCGTAATGAGCAAGCTGGAAAGTACTGAAGCGAAATATGAGCATTCTGACTACACTAACACGAGCATTCAAAGTGAAATCGTTTATTAAGGAATATGCAAACGTCAGTCATCTGATGATAACACGAGCTATAGCTTGTAGTTAATCGTTCGAAATAATACACACAGAGATGCATGTCATAGTACTAAGGTATGAAAAACCGAAACCACTCCTCTTTTGTGGGCAAAAAAATGTGGAAAAGTATTCCCCCTCTAATGCAGTGGTGCTCATAAAACATTCTTCTAAAAATAAAACTAGAGAGAAAAAAGGAACTCAACGAGAAGACAGACTGACGTAGAATGGCAAAATATCTCCCGCCAAAAGCTGAATAGTCCGGAAGGTCACATGACAACACCCGAGCCTCTCAATCGTGCCGTCCGAATATTAATTGTGATTAATTCGTTCCCAAGTCACTCAAACATCAGAAACTACATCTACTGAAACGTTTCCAGGATACTGAGAATGTAATTTGTGACGCCTGAATCACCTGAGTGGGACCTCTCGTGACTATTTAAGCGGGAAATATTATTAGTTCTACGCCAGCCAGTCTTCTTATTCAAAGCCTTATTTTTAATCATTGATTCATTTGATTTTGGAAGGGTTGATAATGTATTTTGTAGCTCTTCCTCGAGGATTGACTACAAGCCAAGCTCTCACAAGCAAATCGATTTTAGAAAACGTGGACGAATGGTCTGATAGTTTTAGTACTGACAAGTAAATCAGACGATATTATACTAGAAATAGCATTATTTAGGTTAGAAAACAGATAAGAGGGGGAACTAAATGTCTCAAAGTAGCATCAAAAAGACACTAAAACGACTATCCAGTCTATAGTTTATTTGACAAAGATTTAAGATTTTTAATTATTAGCGAGACCTTCGTTCGTCAGAAGGACTGGAAGTTATTCATATGACGTCCCCATCAATGGAGCGTTGACGGCGTCTTGCCTGGGTTTCTTGTGTAACAACCAAACCATTCCCACAAGGCAAAGCGTAGATAGTACTGCCATGGAAAGGACAGCGGGAAGAGTAACACCTGGGGAAAAATAGAAGAAAAACACGAGGCACTATTTTTTAGAGGGACTCCTTCCCAATGATAAAAAAAAATTGTTTGAATAGAACTACGTCACAAATTATAGTTTAATTAGGACTAATATCTCTTCCTAAATGCAAATGACACGAGCTTGAGCCGGTTAGTGGTCATGAGCTAAAATCATGCTAACTGCCGGAAATATCACAAATACGTTTCACATGCAAAACATTCAACCTCCAGTTCAATTGTTTGACTAAACAATATGGCAACTCACAGTTCACATACAAAAAGGTGAACACATTTCTTCAGTGTTTTGATGTGAAAAACATTCTGTTAGTTGTTGTGTGTTGATTTTTGGAGGCAGTGGATTTGAATGTAGGGCATTTGGGCATTAGGGGATTTGAATGTACGTCATGTCTCTTTCTCAATTCCCTAACACACCCTTGTGCACATCTGGATTTTGGGTTTCCTGTGTCACAAATCCTTATATGGCAGTGGACAAACACGAACGGGTGATCAGCAATGAACTTGAATCCTTCTGTCATAAATCGGGACACGTGCACTCTTGATGTGTTGAGGATAACCGTCGTTTCATCGACAGGGCATCCGAAAGCATTTCCGTTGGTCTTTACAAATAGTTACTTCTCAAGATATACAGAAATTTGACAATCGTTTTATGAACAACTATTCTCATGCGCCTGGTGTTGCATCGGCATTGAATGATTACAGGTTAAGTGATCTCTATTAACTATGGGCTGCTTCAGTTCTCGTTTACGAGTTTCGCAACTAGAAACGTGTGCGGTGTTAAATAAAAATTATCAGTTATCTATTGTAGAAAATGCCAGTCAAAAACAGCAAAAAGGTTATCGCAAAATGTACACAGTGCAAATTGAACTGAGAGCTCACGGGAGGGGAGGGGAGGAGTGGCTTTAAAATTCCACACTTTCATTCGATGCGACCCTTATAGTTATCTCCAGTTAATTAGTTTCTGTTTGCAAGGTGTTTTCTTGAATCAATAGCGGCCATTTTTAACAAGATCTTTAGTATCAAGAGTAGTAATTAAAGCAAGATTAGGGATTTGACTTACCCGTTTTTGATGAGGCCGTATTTAGCAGCGTGTTGTCTGTCCTGAGGGTGTGGCGTAACAATTCTCGGCTAAGACCGACAGTGTCTTGTCCTTGGATTTCACAGAAGCTTGGAAATAGATGAACTGTCTTAACTTGACTTCCGCTGGGTAGTCACTCTGAGTATAGGCTGCCGTGAACCTGGTGACCAAAGTATATGTTTATTGAATTTTAATATCTAACTTCACGCTATCAAGACATTTACGTAACCCTAATTTTAGTAACGCACTTCCGTTGTTTCTTTACAATTTGAGAAGTATTATTTTAACCGACCAGCAATCCTTTTTACATCCGACCAATCAAACTGAGCGCACGAGTTAGTTTGACGGAACGCCACTTTCTCGCAAAATAAGCACAAGTTGTTCCAAAAAGAATATCAAAACAGGAATACATGAGTTGCAAAAAAGGTGTAATCTTAATTTAAGTATAACTTACTTGTTATTTGGAAACATGTCCAAAACAACGGTGAAGTTTCCTTTTCCATCTTCATCAAAAACCAACTTCTTGGTATCAGGTCTGACTCCAACAGCCGTAGCACCACGCGAGTACTTGTAGTAACAGCTGAATGGTATCTCAATCTCACGTACTCTTGTTATAATAGCGTCATCTGGCACTGGGATTTCTAGGACCGCGTTGCTGTAGACCACTGCGCCTGTCCTGTGTCTGGCGGTCGTACCACATCCAATCAATGCAGTCGTAAGCCTATAATGGGTTTTCTGTTTCTGTGGCAACGCAGTTGACATCTCGGAGAGTGACGTGTTCGCGTTTCAAACCAAGAAGGAGAGCTTTGGGAAGGGTGATGGACATGTCGTTTCGACGCCAGTCAAAACCTGGTATTTTCCTTTAGGACAGGTTGCATTGCTTTGACAAGGCTTTGAGGAAGAACATTCATCAATATCTATGGAAGAAAAAAATGACATTGCACAGAAAAGAACATTTCATCTGCACTACTGAACAGTAACATATTCATCTACGAAATAGAACGGCAATTATCCGGAGGAAAAAAAGGAGGACAACAAAGAGAAAAGTACACACGTGTCTTCCTGTTCCGAAAAAGCAGACTTTCCAAACAAGGCAGTAATCGTATATTGTGTTTAATATACTTTAAGTAGGTAACCAATCAAATTGCTGAAAACTTATTTTTTTCGCGGTGAATTTACAAATAAGGATTTCTTCCATCAAACGCACAACCACGGTACACAAGTCAAAACGTAGCTCATTTGAATTTTAAAGAGAACAAGTATACCAGTTTTACAGTTGGATCCTGCGTAGCCAGCCTGGCAAGTGCATTTGTATCCTCTACGGCTGCTGTCGTTCGTGCAGATGGCACCGTTTTTACAAGGATTAGGCTCACATTCATCAGCATGAACTGCGAAAAATAAAATATCAGACCCGTTTGACATTTATTTTAGGAAAATGATAAAATGTTACTAACCAAAGTTCTTTTCAGAAACTGGCTTGTGTATTGTCCACATTCAACTGAAAATTCAACTGAAGTTTTTTACGTATGGTATATCATCTACAGAAGCACTTTGTGCACCACATTTAACAGTGACACTGCTTAATAGGCTGAACATAAACAGACGTGAAGGATTTCGCCATCAATATCCCAAAAGTTGGATTCCCTGTTACATTAGGTCCCAAACTCCAACGTTTGTTTCTGTGACGCCATCTTGCCGCGTGGGTGTTCTCTGGTGGACACGTGAGGTGGGTGAGTCAGGTCGGTTGGGTCCTGGTACGGTATTTTTAAAGATGGTTTGATGCATTCAAAGCACAAGCCGCCCGCTTTTGTCCACCACTCCACTGCTTTGCAGTCAGGATTCAACTGGATGCACAGCTTCTTGCAATCTTTGGACTTCGGTACTCGTTCCTCTGTCAATTTCACTCGCCCGAGCTTTGTACACCAAAATGGAGAGTAATCCGTCCATTTGACTGTAATAACGAATATTGATGACGGGGGCGGATCTAGGATTTTTTCGGAGGGCGATTGAGTTAATCGGCAGTTGCGTATAAAACACCAATATGCTATTATTATTGTGATGAAAAAGTGATAGACACGAGGAGTACTGAATCAGACAAGTTCGAAAAATTCCCAAAGGGGGAGGGGGAGGGGTTGCAACCCTCAACCCGCCTCTGTTAAAAGACTTCCCTTGCAAACCCAATCCTTAGGTCAGAAAAAAAAAACTCATAGAACTTTTATTTTCCATATCATGTTGCTAATGTTTGAGGTGATATTTCTCCAGCCAAAGAAAACTCTACACTGCTTCTAGCATATCATAATATTGAAGTTTATGAACGAAATCATTAAATGTAACCATTTAAATGAAAGCCCTTCAGCAGTACTTTCCTGTAGTGCTGTTCATTATACTTTGCAAGGGGATTCTAACTTTCGAGTCTCTGGCTGTCATTTTTGTGTGTGACCATTCAAGTGAATTGCTTTCCTTTGGTACCGTTTGTGGGGAGCAGTAAGGTGGCTTAAACGTCTGGGTCCTTGGATGTAATCATTTAAATGAGGTTTCCATCGACAGCTACAAGAAAACTTATTTTATATACTTTACTTTCCATAACTAAACAGCCGTAAGTAGTTTCGCGCTTTATCCGCAATGTTTGTTCCTCCAAAAGCCATAGAACTTTTATTTTCCATATCATGTTACTAATGTTTGAGGTGATATTTCTCCATCCAAAGAAAACTCTACACTGCTTCTAGCATTTCATCACAAGTTAAGCCGAAATTCTGAGCTTGTTTAAATCCCTTCTGCACAGCTGTTCCGCTGACAAGTTCCGTTGGATTCCCCTGATATCATATCGTATTCAGTATGTATTCAGTCTACTTACTTTCATCCTTGTTTCGTCCATTCTTCTCGTGAGTGTAGTTTTGACCGAAGACCAAGCTTAAAACGGATGGAAGCGCCAGCAGAAATACAACTTTTAAAATAGACATACTGCTCAACGAATCAAAAAAGCGACCACCTTTGCAACGCTAAACAAGAAATCGTCTGATAAGGTTTGAATATTCTGCTACCTTTTCAAGCATTCATTAAAGGCTTATTGAATTTTAAATTCATCACACACAAAAAGGTGGAAATTACAAGCTGTCAAACTACACAAAATAAAAAAAAGAAAGAAAAAGAACAGAAAATAAAAAAAGAAAAAAGTGCTCGGTACAGAAAACAATATGAGATAGTCGGCTTTAAACGACTTAAAAATGTTCCAAAAAACTTCAGGATTATGAAAAATGTTTCACCCTTCTAAAGTGACAAAGAAAAACTAAACCTTTCTAAAAAAAACATGCAAAAACGTTCATAGTTGTATAAGCTAATTGACTTTTCAACGCGCTAAATTCACCAACAATAGCCTGATAATGCTAATAATAAGGGTTTCATGAACCTTTCATAACGTGACATCAGATTACATCATCCTGGTTGGAATCATAAATTATCTCTAATAAATTATCATAAATCCTTAATTGGTGGCTTATTTCAAAAAAGTAGCTGTTAATTGTCGATGATAAATAGCCTCAATCTTATAAAAGTGCCAAGCAATTTTGCAAAACTCAGTTCATCAGTTGCCATTTTCTGTGAAAGAAGAACGACTTGAAAACTGCTGATTGGACATGAATCCCGTGGTCTACTCGCGTTGATACTTCTTTCCGTCTAAATGCCAGTGGAAAAGGGGTATTTCTAGGGATGGAGCCAGCGAGTAACGAGCTCACAAACCAGCTGGAGGGAGTTGATATCTTAACAGACGGAACGTTTATTGAGGATCAGTCCTCTGGTGGTAAGACATTAAAATCTGCTCAGAGAATTCAGATAAATAATTAGAGTTAGAAATATTGAACTAATTTTACCACACCCACTGCAAATTTCGATTATACATTTTCCCTTAGCGGCTATCACGAAACGAGGAACAGACACACGAATAACATGCCGTCGGTTGCGTATTCTTCAACTGTATGTTTCAGTTTTTGGTGTGAAGTTAACTCTTTGAAGGGCAAAAAATTTTAATATAGTTCAAGATGTAAAGTGTCGCGAGAGAACTGAAAAATGAGTAAATTCAGACAACGATTGAGTGTAATTTATTGCTAGAAATGATTTTTAATTGGACTAAAAGTTTGTTTCAAAATTCGGAATTACTTTATCATTTTTGAGCAATTGAACCTGGATTGAAGGTTTTGTAGCGCCTTGAATATTTAAAATTATAAATCCCATTTGGGTTGATATTTAAAGGATTTATTCTCAATTACTTTGTTGGGCAGGCAAACGTGTCAATAACTATAGACAATGTCATAGCAAGCATGTCCTAACTAATAAGCATTATAAAGATCAGATCTAGACCTGCTTCAGAGAAATTAGCCCCCGTCCCGTTCCGAGAAAGCCCTTTTACCTTTTTACCTTACCTTTAGCATGTTTATCAACAGGTGTTCGATTAGTTATAATTTTTTAAATGTAAATTTGGACGACTCTTTTTTGAAGTACGATTATAAATTTGCGACAACGCGCGTAAGTTTTTAGTTTGCGGAAAAATCTGCCACCACAAGATGGGTCAGAAATGTTTTGGGTCTTACGTGCCAGGTCCTACAGTAATGTTTTAATGTTTTTTATTTCTTTATTTAAGTATTTAAGTATTTATTTATTTATTTATTTTTATTTCACATTCAGTCCATGTTCCGGCGGCCCATGTAAGAACGGTGGAACTTGTTCAGTAACTGTAGGTGATAGTTACACCTGTCAGTGTGCCGGAGGATTTGGTAGAGAAACTTGTGAACAAGGTACAGCAATATCAAAACATTGTCCAGCTTAAGATAACAAATTTTCGAAAGAACCCAACAACATAAAACTGCTAAGTATAAGTAGGAAGTATAAATGTAAAAAGCTGATACATGCTACATTTTCATGTCAATGGTATCATAGGAACGCCGAAAGTTGTTATTAGGTTTTCTTGTACTTTTTTTTTAAATGTTAAAATTCTTAGCGTCATGTTACCCATTTTTCTTGAACAACGTGAGTGTACTGACAATAAGCGATTGAACAATCAGTTCAAGGAACAAGGCATATATCAGTTGTAAACATGTTAAAAGGGATCATTTCTTCCTAGTTTCGGTATTCATAACTGGCGTAAATTCTGCAAAAACCAAACAAATATGATCAGCCATGTTAAAAGCAAAGATTCTATAAATTGGGATTGATGACAGACTCGTCTTGCTACTATAGCTTACTATAAGACTTGTCTTTCATCGTTCCTATCTAGGCGGCTTTGCACTATTCTGTGTCTGATCCAAGCAACTGTTCAAGTATTTAACCGTAACGTCCTCCCATACTTTCAGAACCTAGTTGAACCTAGTATACTCCAAACCAGTGGATAGCCAGCACCAATAGTTCCTTTTTTCTGAGAAATGAGGGAAAAGTTGCTAGCGAAATCCAACAAAATGCCGAGAGGTGAATAGCAGATATTATCCCGAGTTTGAGTAGCCAATCACAAGGCGCTAAAAACACTATCCACTGGTTTGGTGTACACTAATAAGCAATATTTACTTCAAGGAAGAAGACGTGCATGGATCTCAAAATCTCATTTCTAAAAATACTGAATTTCATTTAAAATAATTTATGGTTTTCAAGTTGTCTACTTTGAGTAATAAAATGAATGAATTACTGAATATAATTATTTCTACCTTTAATTCTAAGATGTCGATGAATGTGCAGTAAGCAATGGCGGATGCTCTCACGACTGTACTAACACACATGACAGTTACACGTGCTCATGCCCAGACCCAGAATTGTCGTTGGCCGATAATAAGCATTCTTGTGAAGGCAAGATGAAACAATTATATAAAAATGAACTTTATAGATTCACTACTCACTATCTAATTAAAGTTTGTGTTACGAGAGGAATAGTTAAGTAGCTGAGAAAGATTACTGGCGTTATGAACCCATATTTTATCGTTAACGGCTTCAAGCCGGGTCCACTTTTAATCCGAGTGAGAAAAAACTTTGTCGGTTGCTTTGTCAAGTGTGAGGATGTTTTAGCCGCATTGAAAAGTGACTTCTTAGCTCAAAATCCAAACAAGCTTTACTAATATTGGCATGAGAAAACTTCCTCCGGATCTATAACAAACATTTTGCCCCACATAGAAATGGGATGGGATTTAGAAAGTAACACCCTTAAAAAAGAAAAAAAAGAGTTTGTCTGGATTTGAGGGACACTGTCATAATTAGAGATGTTTATATGGAATTTGAGCCTATGTTCGGAAGGCTGTAACTTGGTCATCATCCCACCAAACAACGACAAAACTTGCAATTACTCGACAAACCACAAGCGAGCGGAAAACATATTGCGGTAACGTGCGTTTGTTTCTTTTTATCTAACCAATGTATTTTCTCTATATTTTGCAGCAAAAGGAGTAACCATCACGTGTCTGAAAAACGAGATGTCCATTACTATCCCCAAGCCCATACTCAAAGGAATGGACCGAGAGCATTTACGACTCCTGGACCCGAAATGTGGAGCAACTGAAACTGCTACGTACTACAATCTTAAAACATCGCTGACCGGATGTAATGCCACACGAAGACACAGCAAGTCTGCCATTGTTTACAGCAACACAGTCCTAGAGATTCCACTGAAAAGCTGGAAATAATAAAAAGCGTCAGAGAGATTGAGATCCCTTTTAGTTGTTACTATTCCAACTCCGGCGTGGCCACGGCGGTTGGCGTGAAACCAGAAAATAGAAAACTGGTTTTCTCGGAGAAAGGAAAAGGAAACTTCACCGTTGTACTGGAATTATTCCACAGCGAAAGGTGAGACACCTACTTTCAAGTCTGTCCATTGCGATGGTGTTCTACTGTGACTCCTAGAAATGTCTATTTTTGATTCGCTAATTACTGATATTTCTTTACATGGTCCATAAATTTCGAAACAGAGAGAAACTGAGAATTAATAAACCATTAATATACCACACCAAGACTTTTTTAACGGTGTAACCAAACCAAACTATTACGAGCAAGTTGCATTAAAGCAAATATTTGGCAGGCACTAAGGAAATTATTCTTTAATCAATAATAGAATCAGAATGGGAACAATGTTATCTTAACTTCCCTCTTCTTCCTTAGTCATCCTATCCCGTATCACTCAGGATACTCACCCAGTTCTCGCGGGCCGCTTTGTAATGAGGCAAAGAAATTAAAACAGTGAGATGAATATGATTTTCTCTTCTTGACAGACCTTGATTTGACCACATTCTGTGAAAAAACCATAACGTACTCCGTATCCTCTCATGTTTGAAATGTTTCATCCGTATATCGCGACATCTAAGTTTCCTCCCATCCCACAAACCTATTTTCAAACCTTTGATGATGGGTTTGAACTTATTTTTTGTGTTAGTAACCATCACTTACTCATATACTAGATATTTTGAATTTAAATCTTAGACGCCGAAATTGTCTAAGATATTTTCCATGCCCTGGCTCTCAAGAAGAGTAGGTTGCTCTAGAGTTGAAATATCGACCCTAAGTGGTAGCGTTTTCAGTCAGTTTTATTTCTACCTCACCTTCAAGTGACGTCTGGCGCGTGTATCTCTACAACAACGATTTGGAACGAAACCCAGCAGTTCAACATATTTATGCGTTGTGCGGTCCTTCAATTTGCGTACAAAATCTGACTTCTTGTTTAAAAAAGTTGAAGCTTGCCTTTAGTTTTAAATTATTTTTTCAGCAACACAGCATACGGCCTAACTGAATTTCCTCTGTCATTGAAACTTCGTCAACAGATGTACTTGCAAGCCAGAGTTGACTGCATTGACAAGAGACTGACTGTGATGGCTGAAACATGCTTCGCAACCTCAACTCCTAACGAGAACGATGCCAAAAAGCTCATCATATTGGATAGCGGGTAAAAGATTATTAACTTGTTTCTTGTGCCACTTTTAACCCCGTCTACAGTTGAGGCTTTTCGGGTTAGAGATGCAAGTGTTAACATTGGTCGGTCGCTGTTGATACAACACAATAAACCTCGCTGCAGGTAAATAAGGGAACATATCTTAGAAAAGTGCCTCGTTTATGATCAAGCATGTTAAAAAGACGGTAAGCTGATTTAAGTCAATAAAAAAATGTTCTTAAAATTAATGAAGTTACTACTTATAATTAAAAAGTTACTTTTAAGCAATTTGAATTGTTAAAGGATATTTCAAAACGAAGTTGCATTTCAACAATTATATGGATATCGAGTCTAAGAATTGTGGTCTAGTCATTGGCCCTTAACCTTATTTAGCCGAGGGGGTGGGGGGCACATTGTGCCCGCGCTGAATTTAACGAACTATAACTTTTAAACGGCTAGACAAATAATCACCAAATCTCGTGACTTTTCCTAAAATTTATCAGAGAAAATTTTCCTGTGTCAATGACTTGTCTAAGATGATTGACGTTTCCATAGCAACCGTCTACTCAGAAGTGTATTTTGACCATTTTCTGTCTTTTTGCAGTCTTTTTTTCAGTTTTCCCCTTCATTTGTAAAAGGAAAGTAATCCTTTACTTTTTTGTGTTTGTTTTGATTAAGTATGTTTCTTGGAACAAAATCGTATATTTTTCGATGACGTCGTTGTCAACTGTATGACTGCAGGCTCGGGATTTAAGATGGCAGCCTCAAAACTCAAAATGGCTGGTTTGTGACGTCTTTATGACGTCATGACATGTCATAATTGACACGTCATAAGCCTAATCTTTTAAGCTAATGACGTGCTAAAAATGTGCCAAGTTTCATCGCAAGAGCTTTAATACTTTTCGAGATCTATAGGGAGGGCACTTTATGCTGCCCTCCCCCCCGGGCTCAGAAACTCAAAAAAGCTGTTGTATTTATTTCGTTTTCGAGCCTTTCGTTTTCGAGCCATATTCGTCTACTTCGTAAATCTATTTGTTGGTATTACTTAAAAATAACTTTAATTCTGTAGCTGCGCTGTTGACGACACAGTGGTACTCTACCCCTCCTCCACAGATTACTATCGATTCGATTTGGAAGCCTTCGAGTTTGTGGATCAGCCGTTTGTCTTCGTTCTTCGTTCTTCGTTCACTCTCACGTGGCTATCTGCAATGCATCCAATGCTCAGTCCAGGTGCGCCCGGGGATGTGAGAAGAAAGGCCGTGTTAGACGAGAGGTGGGACATCACAGACATCACAGTGTATATTCGCCGGTACAAGGTCCAATCACACTTGATTACAATAACAACTATCAGGAACAAGTTGACAATCCCGCCGCCAAGAAAATGGACACTGCGGGTAAGTGAGTAGATGTAATTACTAAACAAAGTAGTCGTCGTGACTTAGTGAAAATGAACCAAGTATTCAGTTTGCCTTTCAGATAACCCCTCTCGACTTTATTTAAATTTCGACACCCATTTTTATACCAACATGTGAAAGTGTTCCATTCTTCAAGGTATACACTTGTCTTGAGATTTCCATAGATTTGAAGAAAATCATTAGCAATAGTCCATTTTACAGTTGTGTGCTTAGTGACCTGGCCATTGTGTGGAAGCGAGGCTGGAGTTGACCTTGTTTTGATACAAAACAAGTCTTTATCAAAACAAGGTCAACTTCAGCCTCACTTCCACTCGAAGGCCAGGTCACTAAGGACACAACTGTAAAATGGCCTATTGAGACTGAAAACTAACAATGTCTCTGCTTATGGCATGAGACCAGTTAAGGTGTTTTACAGAAAAGCACATCAAGTTTTTTGCAATTCAGTTTAAATTGATTGAATGTATGTTTAGTTGCTAATTGCAAGTGAAAGATTCTTAACAGGGTAAATAATAGTAAAAAAGCTTTCCATTGCACTGAGTTTTTAGTTACACTTGCTTGATATCCTACCCTGTAATTGAGTCTCAGCTGATAATATGTTTGCATACTAAAAATCAGAATGTTGTCTTAGCAATGACGCACAGGTAGACAAAATGAAAATGACCTGAAAAATAATTAAAGTTTTGAGAATAAATTCTAGGTACTTATTTTCTACTTTAAGTTAATAATATTGAAGTTATTAACAGGCGTGTTTCGACATTTCTCTTTGTAGCTACAGTGAACGTGCCACTTGTTGCAGCTATGGCCGCCATGACAGCTCTGACCATATTTGGGGTGGCTCTCATGTCCTTGAGGAAAAGATCATGTCTATGCTCGGTATATGTTGTGTCTTTTCCAATTTTTTTGAATAAGTTGGAGTCATAGACTGGGCAATTTTAATGTGACCTAGAATTTACTAGATTTTACTTGATTTAGGTTACAAAAGTAAGAGTTTCGTCGGGTAGATAACTCGTCGTTTCGAAAGAAAAGTTGCTTTTTCCTCAAGATAACATTTTTATTTAGTTTTTAATGTTTCGGCACAATATGGCTGCCACTTTTATCATATTTATCTCCGAGATCAGCTCCTCACATCCGGGAACTGATCATGAGTCAGGAGATATCATTAATCATATATTTTAAAAAGATATGATAAAACCAAACAATCATATTCCCAATTTCAAGGTTTGAAAAGGTTAACCGCAATAATTAATGTTACTTTGAAGTGTTTGTTTAAGAACAAACACAATTGTTTTAAGGGAGAAGTCAATATCAGCTGAATAGTATATTGAGAAAGGATTGAGAACAGAAATAATAAACAAGGCTTGGCTTCTAGAAAAGAAAGTGCAATTTTGGGAAGAACCAGGATTGTTAGAAAGAACGTGATTTGCGCCATAATTACTTTTGATTGTGCGAAGACAACTTTAAACTCCATTTCATGCGCAGTTCAAAAACACTGCAAGCAACCTGCAGCCGAATACCGATGCTGTTGGTTTTATGAACGGACTGCCACATAATTTACATGTTGGTATTTGTATTGGTTTCAATAACAGTTTATTTCCTTACAGGAATTGTCCGCGCTCAGTTTTTCTGGCAACATGTCAATGCGTGGAGTTTTTATGCTCCGTTTATTTCTTTTCCTCGTGACCAATGGTCAGGATCTCGTAGACGAACCTAATATGGCGAAGTTAATTGAAGAATTTGGCAAGGTACGTAAAATGTAACGTAACTAAGCCTGTGTTATATGAATATCTAGTATTACTTAACTTGCAAGTCTTGTTTTTAGCTTAACTGAATTATACTCTTAATGATGTAAATTGCATCTTCCTGGTGTATGTATCCAACTTGTTCTGTTTACTTCAACCTGGCTTGGTCTGGGAATACATTCTGAATCCCTACATTCATTCCTTTGGAGCCTGGGATTCACGCAGAGGCTTGATACCAAAATTCCCTGTTTATTTTTTTCCAATTCTTTAATTGAGTGGGTTTCCCTGATAAAATACTCCCAACGAGATTTGTTTTTGTTTCTTCTTTAGCAGGCTTCCGTGAGCGTGTAAACGCTACACCTTGGCCGGATTTCCATTTAGGCTAAATTTTCGGTCTAAAATTCAGTCCGGAAACTTTCCGTGTAAAATGGAAAGGCTTTTTCCATCCAGGCGAAGAACCTCGCTTCCAGTTCATGTACTGATGTGCAATCTCTTGGTAAATCAAAAACTTTGATGGCGCACTGAAGTCAACAAAATGTTGCACTGTCCCTTCTTTCGGACATTGTGGACAGTTTGTCGAGTAGCGGGAATGATTTTGACTTTGTTTCAATAGCAGCGACATGTTGTTTTGCAAGAAAAAATTAATTAAAGCGCAAACTGGTTTGAGTCTACAGTACTGTGGAGACGGTTTATAGGGCGAACAGTAGAAAAGGAAATTTTGTGCAACTGGAACGGTAATTTCGTTCCAACTGGTTGGAAGGGAAATAGTGAAGTACCTCGGAAGGTCGTCCGTTCGTTCGGGAAAATTTCCAGTGCGCGTGCTTCATTTGCATTTCAGTTCGTTGTACCGAATATTTTGGCTAAATCGAAAGCGCCCCTGATCAATAGTAAATTAAGTTTACAATTTGTTTAAACCCACAACTATTTAGTTTCATTTTTGTAATTTATAATTAACTGTTATTTTCGCTACTTTCCAGGCGGCTTCTCCCGATTTTGTCAGTTTCTCCCATAGTGATGGCTGTTGTATTTTTACCGCAAAATGGAATAATTGTCCCACGCTCAACGTGAATATCACAAATGTGACAGGCGTTGGAGTCACTGGAACCTAATCGGTGAGCCTCTGTTCACTTTTAATCGTTTTCGCCCTAAACATGACACCTTGCTCTATGATACTTGTAGCAAAGAACCGTATCTTGTCTTATCAGTACAATGATAAATTTTGGCGCGCTCCCATTGGTCGAAATCGATCACGTGGCGCGATAGTGTCTCCTCAGCGGGCGCCTATCAGCGCATAGTGCCCGTTTTTGGCAATTTTCGCTCAAAATTTAGCGTTGTTCAATAAAAACAATAGAGTCCTCCCATCTCAGGCCCTATGTGTGATAGGTTCCGTCGGAAATCGACATAGAAGCCCTCGAACTACGTTCTCGAGCTAATATTTGTTGTGAACATCAAATTTCCTCGGGCAACCTATCACGCGATAGTGCCTTTGACAGATGACAGGGCGGAGAAAGCGCAAACTGTAAGTACCTCCTGTTGTCCCATACAAATTCTTAGAAAACTTTTCTAAGAATTTGTGAGGGGTTTTTCAAACGTATCTAATGGGCTTACCGCAAGGCGTCCTAATCTGCTGCTTCATGATTGAAATGTCACTGCATCAAATGTAAACCAGAACTGCGGAGACGTAAGGACCGACTTATACATGTCATCAAGTCATAATAAAACGTGACTTGATTTTCTCTTAGAGGAGTGTTACGCATCATTCACAAGTCATTACCAGACAATTTTGGTCAATCAAATAGGAAATCCGAACCAAAAACTCATTTGTAAAACAATTTAACTGCGGCAAGGTGAGACCGCTCAAGGTGTTAGCACTCGAAAAATTAAAAAAAAAAAAACGCGGCGAAAAGCAAAATAATAACGCTTGTTCTGTTGGTTGGATGCGACTAGTATTTGACCGTTGCATCTTACAAGAAAACTCCACGATGGATTTTCGCCAAGAATAAACTTTCGACCAGGAGCGCGACCAGGAGGACTTTTAACTTTTGTACATTATTATTTGTCACCGGATGCCAGTAACGAAAAGGATCAGTGAAGTGTTTTCTTGCAGTTTCTGGTTTCATTTTCTTGAGAAACGATGCGATGTCACAAGTGGTTGTTTAACGCTGATTTCAGTGGTTTTTTTTTTCCTTCCAATACCGTCAATGCACACGTTCCCGAAGCCTAAAAGCCATGTGATTAGATTGACGTTATCCTGGAAGTCTGGGAATCGACATTTTGTTTTCGTTTGGTATCAAACAATGGGATAAATTCAAACTAGATTACAGTGAACAAGATTAGAAAAATCTTCCCTGATGTCCTTTACAAAAGTCTCGCATGGTGGACTATGGTAAGTTGAATCTGTATGTAAGCCGTGCAAAATCATTACCGGTAGAATTGCAGCTGCTGGCGCAGTAGTCTTGTCGGCATGGAAAAATATTAGAGGGCTACAAGAACTGAACAAAGCCACGTGTCCGGCAGATGAGAGGCGACCCCACGCGTTCGACTCTGTGATTCACCGAATTCAACAGCGTTATCATTTATCTCAGATATGCCTTGGTTGCACTTAAGATTTCGTCGCCTCATTACAACTATAAATCATTGCTTATAACAAACGCGAAGTTACAGGAATTACATGCCAGATTTTTCTCGCCAGTATTTTGGATCGGCTTCGATCAGTGCTCAATAAAAGCACTATAATTTTTTGGCAGGGAATTTATTAAAATTAATTTCAGCTAATCCACATTAATTTGTTTACAAGGTCTGGTTGCAGTAAGATGCTAAGTAAAGAATCAGAGGAAATCAGTAATGTTTAAAATCGGCTTTGCTTTTTCAGTCTATTAAACAAGTCAGCCGATGGAAGAGGCACCTCTTTTGTTAGAACGACTGTCCACTAAGTTGACAGTATTTTTGCCACTTACTAACTCTGATTCATAAAAAGATATTTGAAATTTCGGTTATATTGCGATGTTCATTTTGCCAGTCCAAATACAGGCCAATCCCTCTGAGTAACATTACGAGTCTTCTCAGCTCTCACAGCAGTAATGTTTGAGTAAAAATATGGAAGAGCTGAAACTCAGTTGAAGAATATTTGTTTCTTTGTGACGGTAGCAACCATCCTTGCTCTTAAGTTGACTCATCTTTCACTAGCAGGGCTGCCAAGATGTGACATCTTTTGCCAGTTTGTGTTTGCTGTTGTCACAAGAAATAAATAGCAGTTGATAAAAACCAAAAAAAGCAACAATAACAACAAACAAATGTATGATAATAATGACCCGTCCGTGAATAAGAAATGAAAGCTATGGTTACAAAACCTTTGTGCTCAGATAATTTCTTGAAAGAATTTGTCAGCCTACCCGGCCTTAGTAAGTAGAGTTAAGGACGAGAGAGGCCTGCATAACTAAATCTCGAACTGGCAAAATGAACAAAGAAATATTTAAAAAGTTCAAGGCAGCGACCTTAAGTCGGAAAGCAGCTTTTAGCGAAATACATGATCAACCCGAGCCATAGTCTTCTCACTTCTCATAGCAATGAAGTTTGAGAAAAAAAACAAAGAAAAAAAAAGAAAGAAAGAGTTGAAACCCTGGTTGAAATTCAATCAGAGGAAGAACATTTGTTTCTTTGTGACGGTGGCAACCATTCCTGCTCTTAAGATGACACATCTTTTATTAGCGGGGCTGCCAAGATGACACATCTTTTGCCAGCTTGTGTTTGCTGCTGTCACGAGAAATTAAAAAAAAAAAAAGGAAAAAAAAAATGTGTTGAAACCCTGGTTGAAACTCAATCACCGCAAGAATATTTATTTCTTTGTGACGGTAGCAACCATTCCTGCTCTTAAGATGACACATCTTTCATTAGCGGGGCTGCCAAGATGACACATCTTTTGCCAGCTTTTGTTTGCTGCTGTCACGAGAAATAAATGTCGCTACACCAAGGGCAGTTGGTAAAAACAAAACAAAAAACACACACACAAGAAAAACAGATCAACAACAAATATGACCCGGCCGAGAAGAGAGCGAGAAGGCTATGGCTGAAAACAATGACAACCAATTTGTTTCGCCTTTGAACGTTTTTTGGCACTGGTCACAGGTATTTGCTACGAGCTCTCATTGGCTCATTTAATTATCTGCATCTTGTAATTGTTTTTGGTTTTAGTTTATGATACCTGATTGTTTTGAACTTTGTCCTGCCTTAACGTCATGGCAGAGCTAGCTAGTGAAAACTGTGTAAAAGTAAATAAAAGAAGTTGAAACCCGGTGGGTTCATTTGGGAACCCACCCAGTATGGTATGTTCAATGACCCTAGTCCCAGCACTTTTTAAGAAAATGTTTGGATAAAAGTCAAGAAATATTTGGTTTGCAAGTTGCCAAAAACCGACAGGGAGGGGAGGGGGAACTGGGCTCAAAGGGAATTAGAAATCCACTGACTCTCGCCTCCACATTTTTTCCTCACGGCTGCTGGTCTTCATCGTGCACTTTTCGTTTGTCACTAAACAGTGATAAAAGTCTTGGGAGATGTTTCCCGCTGGCTCAATAACAGGATCGGAAAAAACTACATTTGAAGGCTTACGTTACGAATATACATGAATCAAAGAGGGTTCGTCACGTGCAGTATACGTTTTTAAAATTCATTTACAGACTACGAGCAGTCTCTCTTTCCGCTCAGGGATAGTCTCACTACACTAGCGGCTTGACAGGCGCGTCACGTTTCAACGCCGCAGGCGACTTCGTACTCGTTCGCTCGCTTGTTCGTTTTCCTCGACTATCCCTGAGCGGAAAGAGAGGCTGCTCGTAGTCTAATTCAGTTAAATGATTTGTGGAAGGGAAGCATTTTTCATAAAATCTAAGAATGCGGTACAAACTTGCAACTGCAGAAAGTGACGAGAAACGCAGACGCATTGACTGAGTCTTTTAAAACTCGCGCGAGAATATTCAGACATTTATACAGGCATACGCTGAACAAGCACAAATCGCGTTTCGTCCGTACCGGTTGATGCGATTCTGTACGTATTTAGAACTTTCGGAGAAACTAGAAAAAAGGAGACATTACAAAATAAATAAGTAAATAAATAAAATAAGATACTGAAAACTGAACTTTTCGAAATAGTGGGAAAATTTTATCAGTTGGA
Source organism: Siderastrea radians (assembly GCA_964017195.1). Lineage (NCBI taxonomy): Eukaryota > Metazoa > Cnidaria > Anthozoa > Scleractinia > Rhizangiidae > Siderastrea > Siderastrea radians. The sequence goes on along the minus strand of OZ024893.1, from coordinate 52,701,617 downwards.
AAGGAATACACGCAGCTTGTGACAATAATTCCTGTAGAGATTGTACAATGGCACATTTTGGGGCGCACAATTACACACTCGTTGTTGTCGGCTCAGTGCAAAAGCGAGGCACGTTTTCTCGCGGCAGGCGGTTTTTAACGCTCGCTATGTAGAAAAGCCAGAGACACTGCTCCATTTTTTTGGTTGATTGTGACAGGATATCAAAGAACCTCATGTTTTTCTTTCCATTCTTGGAGAGCTTAGTTTTACCCGCTGTATACAAAATCGAAAAGTTTACTAACAGGATGGACGGAAATCCGCGTGAATTATTGATTGACATTAGATGGTCTTAGATCGCTTCCTCTGATACGCCTTGATTTAGGCTTTGTTAGCCTCCATGAATAGTCGGGGGATAAATAACGATCGCGAGCATAAATTGATCGAAATTGAACACAGCTTTGCCTTCGAAAACAATTTCATGGGCTAGCCAAGGGATGAAAGACTGTGGCGGAATGTCACAAAATTCAGTCTTTTATTTATTTCAGGGAATCACGTTTCGACGAAAACCAGAACTTTACGTCTTTCATTCAGAACATAGTGTCATTTTACAATATTCGCCGTGGCTTCATTAAGAAGCGATGATAGCTTGATTTCCAACAGTTAAACAGATTTTCACACTTTCCCAAGAAAAGCCGAAAAAATCTCTGCGTGAAACGATACTTACAGTTAACGCTTTATCCGTCCTCTCATGTGAGTGAGCTATTGTTTAAGTAGTATTTATTAAATCTATATGCTACAATTATATTTTGGCTTAGCGATGACGACATGTAATATTTCAAACACGAGAAAGAGTGTTTCATCGGGATATCCTTACACCGAGGAGTGGGTTGAAAAAACTCGAATCGTCAGTCAGTGTCATCACAAAACGTCGCTCTCAGGACTACACTCACCCCGGTGACTGTACTTCATAAGACTTATGATATGCCTCCTGGGTTCAAACCATTTACAGCTATACCGAACTCTTAGCGATTAAACATGGGTAATACAATACACGAAACGGAAGTTGATTTGTTGAAAGTCACGTCAAAATTACTTTAACAAAGTAAAGCCGAAAAACAAACTCCTCCCACTGCTCTGTCAAAGGAAGTTGAAAAACAAGTACCCCCAGCGTGACGTGGATTGAAAGAAATAATGAATGATTATCCCTTTAGTAGGAATCTGCAGGAAAGCAAGCGGGGGGTAGTAGGAATCCTGCAAGAATAAACCAATCAAATGACAGTAGTCTTGATACGTCATCGTATAAATTTTCTCACGTTGCAGTGATGCCCGTGATTCTAGTGCGCGTAGTGTAATCGGCCAGTGCAGTAGAGAATATGCCGCCTAAGAGCAGAAAGAATTTCAAGGGTCGTAGTCCGAACGTACTTAGATACGTAGAAAGCTGTGGAAACGAGGAAAGTATTGGGGGTCTTCTCTCTTCAAATCTTGCTGCGGGAGCAAGGCTTGCAGCAGAAAACGAAAGCCAGGCCCATGACGAGAAAACTAGTAGAACCTACGAGCTTCGGCTCATGGCGTTGGAGGAATTTGCAAAAACAAATGGTGACGATGCCGTGTTATTTGGCCCCAACAAAAGGCCGTTTTTGGCGGCAACAATCCAGACTTATATGCGTAAGTTTGCATTTGATTTGAGCTTGAGCTTATGTTATTTACTGCAGCTTGTAAGAGGTGTGAGAATTTATGTCAAGCCAAGCCGTACAGCTTGAAGGTTTAGTGTGCCGAAACTCGCTTGTCCTGTGTGAAAATAGCGTAGCGGTGCACGAGATGTAACACACAAAAAACCTCGAAACATTATTAGTTTCGTGTACCAAAACAACCGAACGTAAAATATCGTAGAACTGTCCTCGTGAACCGTCCTCGATCGGTTAACTGGTTGAGGTGTGCACACAAATTGATTTCAGTAGAGGCTGTGAAAGCTGTAGCTTACAAGTTTGAAGATATCAGGTGGGTTAGCTTGAGTATACTTTTGAGAAGGCAAATGATTCAAATGATGTTCACTGAGTGATTCAGCTGATTTTCACACCTTTGTGTCAAAAAATAGTTGTCATTTTTTATAGGTTGTGCAATGAGCTTGCGCGACAGTATGGCCATGGAGATCTTTGCAGAAAATTTCTATAGTGTTTCTCACAGATAAAATTGTCCTTTGGATTGTAAATAACCTGAATTGAAAACTTACTTTGTTGTGTGTATCTATCTTTTTTTTTTTTCTTTTGGATTGGTTCCTGGGGGCGGAATTGAGAGGTCGTCTATTTCAGTGTTTTTTACCCTAGTTGTAAAGTTTTATGCGGGTTTATCCATTGCCTTACGGAGTTACGATAAATTTCTTGATGCATTTATACTATTTAAACATGATCGTTTTCATAGTACTGTCACTCAGAGAGAAGTTGCGAAGTTATTTTAATATTTTTCCAACCTTGTGTTCACAGTCAGTCATGCATGAGAAATGACCGTGCTAGCCTTTAAGCGACATCGTTCTGCTAAGTGTTGTTAATACTGAATGGCGTCATTTTTTTTCGCCAAATTTAAGGGAATTTACGATTTAGAAAACATTGACTTTATTTTTACTTTCAAGGGTGTTGTGTTATTTGACTTTTTCCTTTCTGTATTGCCTTGATTAATAGCTGTCTCTGGAAAAATATTTCACTTACCTCTTTTTGAGGCAACATTACAAATTAATTGTGCTTAAATTTGGAAATAAATTTTCACACATTCTTTGTATTTAAAGGTGTTTTAGAATTATCGGACGTGGAGTCCAGTTAGGCCTGTAATCATCCGAGTGATTAATGAAATCACCGATTTAGTCACAAGTAGTAATCATATCTATAACAAAATTTGGGAAAGAAAAAGGAGAAAACGTTTCTAAGAAGGAAAAGACAACAGTTTTAATTGCAGGATACAAAAACAAATGTACTTATTCAAGTGTAACTGATCCATTAGAGAGCACACTCTGACACATAATGTCAACCAATTACTTTTTCATGACGCGTACACTGACCAATTACACTCTCCTGTTAATGCTCAAATCATGGCTTTGTAGTTATGATTATCTCTGAAAAATGCATTGTTACCCACATCTTTCTTTTTAGATTTCGGTAGTTCTTGCTAAGATCTGCTTTATCCCCCATAGTCATAACATTTTCAAAAATACCTCTGTATTAGGAGGCACCAGCCTTAGGCACTTTACAATTTGCTATGAATATCTCCTTCCATTCAAAATTGCCCCTTTTTTTTTTCATATTAAAGTGCAATAAAATATTGCCCTGGCTATTATTGAAGCAAATCTAGATATTTGCCACTTCCTGATTCCTGTTTGTGAAATAAGGTCAGTGCTAACTGGCATTTCCTTGTATTTAGTTATTCACTATATAAGGGGGAATCAGTGTCTACTTAAGCTTTCTAGTTATACCTGCACACTAATAATAGACAAAACTGTATATTAATTAAATTCCAGAAATGTTGAGTGAGACCAAAGGCAAGAGGCTGGGAACACTACGCTGCCGTGGCCTTAAGCCTCCAGTAGTTAGAGGCCATGCTGCAGCATTTACATACTGGTTCAATGTTTTTGGGCATACAGGCCCTTACAGCCAGTCAGTTGAAGTTTCCAGTGATGGTTCCCAAAAAGTTATTGCCAAAGGAAATCCAATGAATTCACCGGGTAAATGATGCTTTGGTTCTTAAATTGTTTATTTATACACACTTTACAAATGTAGGTCTACATGTGAATGCATCATCGTCATCACACAGTCTTCACTTAAATTTGCATTAGCTACAGTAGCTTGCTAGCAGTCCCTCTCTGGATAGTCGAGCGGCAAGTGCTAGCTGTACATGTCCCTTTTCAGTCAGTCAAGCGAGCAGGCGAAAACGAGCGAATAAGCGAATGAGCCAGTTTCCCTCAGCTCGCAGTAACTTTTCTTCGCTCGGCCGATCTCTGCGTCGCATATCACTTGCCGCTCAACTATCCAGAGAGGGACCGCTAGCAGTCTAGAGCTACAGTCCCAGACATAATTAGTTGGGACACTCCAAGCTTATGCTGTGTTATACCGTCCTGTGCTTCCCTTCTCCCTCTTAATGTTGTTTGCCACTATTTAGCCAGCAAACCTTCTACACCATCATTGAGAGGGCAGGAAGATGGATTGTGTCCTGACTATTGTGTCTGGCACTCATGTAGCTGACTCTCCACCATTTTAATTATTGTTTTTGTTTTAGCTTTCATCGGAAGTTAAGATATTTGTCATTTTTGTTTTGACAACTAAGAATATAATGACAATGAATTCTTTGTTGTGTTTGTTGCATTTCATTGTTTTTTTGTCTTTGCTGCAATTAAGCAGCAAAATATATCACTTTCGATAGCTATTATCTGACCTATCTGTATCTCATTTACATGCAAGTAGCTGTGAAACAGACTATCAAGCAATTAGTCAGGAGGTCATCTCGCCCAACAAAGAAGGACACCCGTCAAGGGAGGGTGGCATATGAGCCTAAAAAGGCTCCTCCATTCACCCTCAATCAGTTAACAAGAATGCGTGCATATTGTCTGAAGACAATGGAGGTAATCAGAATGCATTAGAATACAAAAATTACTTGAAGTGTTGTGAGATAATGTCAAGGCAAGACTGATTGGAGAGGCCCAATGGCCTGGTCAATTTCCGTTTTTCTGTTTTCCGGGATCAAATTTTCCCCGCAAAGGGGACACTAAATTAACGAGCTTAAACTCAAAGAGGATTGGTTTGATATATTTAGATAGGCAACACTATAAGCTTTAAGTAGGTATGCGGGTTTCTGAAGTGTAGTGAAAACACGCTACATATCCCTTGGATGCACCCCTGAACATATCTGGTGACCTTAATGATAAAGATGTGAAAGATCATGACGGATATGTTTACAACTTAATAAGCAGTTGCGGCGGAGGAAACCTGAAAAAAATTCAGGCTTTTACAGGAATTGAACCCATGACCCTGGGTCAGCTATCCAATCTTAATATTGTTGCTTATATATGGAAATTTAAGCATAGCCTGTCAGTACTCTGTTATCTCAATGATATTAATTATTTGTTCTAGGGTATGCGTGGATTATGGCTCTGGACTGTGACCCTGTTTTCATTTGCCCTTTTCCTCCGAGGGGAGGAACCTCTACGTCTTAAATTGCGTCATTTGAAACTGCCTCCAAACTATGCAGGTTTGTACTTTAAAAAAAAAATTCTTATTTAAATAATAAACAGGTTACATTCTAACCAAAAGAACCAAGACAATGAAAATATTGCTGAAATTTGTGTTCTGACCCATTACATGCAATACTTTGTTACCATGCAGAAAAAGAAACAGGAGTTTAGTCATGTGGATTATTGGTTCTCAATTTGATTTGAAAGAACTTGGTTCAACATTCTTCAACTTCACTTACAGGAATTTAAATTTCCTTTCCTTTCAATCTGAAAGCCACCAGCTATGCAAGCAACAGTGTGTTTTCAAGAGTGTGTTGAATTGATTTTTTGTACAATGCAGATGCAATGATTAGCAGTTCCAATCCATTTAAAATATATAAAAACTCAAGCATCAGTATTTCACCGATTGATGTAAAAATTGTGATGTTTTCCCTTAAAGTTTGTCCATAGCTGATGTTGCTCAAGAATAATCAATGTGGGTTTCAATTGCACAATGCGCAGCTACTGCAACAGTGCAGCTGCAACAAGCCATTAAGACAATAATTTAAACATTTTTCACTACCATAGTGTATGTGACTCTCGTATAAAAAAATATTAACATTTTAAAATCCTCTAGATCTAAGTTTAAGCGAAGGGTCTAAATCTATTTTACATGTAGAATCAAATCTGGATACTCCTTGATTCATGGGTAATGCACTGTCTTGTCATCGGCGTCCCCGATGGGGGGGGGGGGGTGGACCCCGGGCTATATGTGGGGAAATTGGGGACTTTCTGCGAACTTTGCAACCAGTATGAGCTACAAGCTATTATGGTGGGGGAAATGCAGGGGCATAGATTTATGATGCCCCAGCTGTCTGGGAAAATGTTGGGACTTTGCTTCTAGCAAAGCAAGAGGAGATTGGGAGTCGAGCTCAGCCAAACACTCAAACTTACAATGGAAATTGTACCATTTTTAGCCATCTAAACATGGATAGGACAGCTTAAAACTTGAGAATTGGAAAGATTTTCAACTGCCGGACATATAAACACAGCGTTGTATTTTCTCTGTGTACCAAATAGACCATCCGTCAACTATCTCTATAAGCAGAACAGTAGTAGAACAGCTAACAGAGAATTTGGAAGAGAGAAAAGAACTGTTAAAAGAACCTAAATGAGCCACAAGTATAGGTCTATTCTTTCATGAAGTAAAGTGGATTGTGTTTAGAGACATGCAGCAAATGAGCCTTGACCATAGAATGTTCTTTATTATCATTTTAATTGGTTTGCACTTGTGGCATAAAGCCATTTAATTTGTAGTAAGCACACATTATCAATAAACAATAATGAAAAGTTGTGTTGTAATTTTTACCTTTAAACTACATGATGTTTCCCTTTTTTTTGGTTAAAAAAAGATCATGGTCTTTTTTTATATTTTTATATTCAGCTGATTCTGGTAGAATGCCAAAAAGAATCGAGGTTAAAATCCCATGGTCCAAAGCTGACAAAAAGGCAAAAGGTACGTATAACTTGTTATGCTGCTGTAACAAAAAGACAGTTTGATTAAACTTAAGGACGTTTCCACCCAAACCTTCCCACAATTTTTTTTGTAATTTTTGCTGCAGATACTGTGTAATGACCAAGCACTTCAAAGGGTTACACAGCATTTTTGCATCCTGCTGCAAATTCAATTTACCTGTAGGCAGGCATTCAATTTAGTGCTGCAATTCGTAGTGTTTGATCAAGTTGGGATATTGTAAGGAGAAATTAGATGCTGGTCACTATTGCAGCTTAAAGGGTTAATTAAAAAAAGACAAACTTTCACCATTCTTGCATTCTCTGCCATATTGGAAGATCGAGAAAGCTCCACGTATTGTCCCGAAATATGTGATGCTAAAAGTACACCCTGTGTACTCTTGTACACCCTGTATCCCCTTGCAGCATACGGGTATGGCTGTCGCATTTGCCCATTAGAATATTCTTTTGTTTTCAAGATTAAAAGCAGTAAAAAGTACCAATGGACAAATGCCACGGCTGTACGCTATGCTGCAAATGAATCCACCTTTTATTTCTTCTACTTACCTACATTTCCAAATTCCCATTCCACCAGCTTGTTAAGCGCATTTGAATATCCATAGAGAAAATGCGCTATATAAGTTCTAAATTATTATCTCCATCTACCTTGTTCAACCTCGTTCCCAGGGTGTCTACACCCTATATACTCTTGTATACCCTGTATAATCTTATACATCCAGTGTACCCTTGTATACCCTGTATGCCCTAGAGTATACCCTGTATACTCTAGTACACCCTGTATACCCTTGGCGATTTGTCACGGTCAGCAACTATGATACTGTGATCCATTTTGGAGAATAAAATTTTGAGATGGAAAGTAAAATTTGAAATCTTCTTTCCAAATTGGAAAGTGCTGTCAAAAGTTAGTGTCAAGCCCTCTCTTCCATGGAGCCATGTATGTGTCTATAAGTAAAATGTCTTCTTACCTGGCATTCTTATTTCAGGTGTGACACTTTCCCTTTGGGCCAACCCTTTAAACCGTGAGCTGTGCCCAGTTACTGCCCTTTTTGTGTGGTTACTAGTAACAGGTTTGTTGATTTGTGTTTGCCATAGTTCATTTCAATACACAGTCGTTATACTATTTCTTTTATTGGCTATTTAATTAACCTGAACATAAAAGGATTTGGTTTGCAGATCTATTATTCAGGAGGCTACAGGGAGTAAGGAAATTTATTTAGCTACCAGTTTTTACATAGTCTTAATTTCAATCATTTCCTGTAGAAAGCAGTAATGTTTTTATTTGTCTTGCAGGAATTAAGAAAGGGCAAAATTATATTTTTCCTAGAGTTGCCAAAAACAACAGAGGAATTTTCCCGAATTGTGCTCGTGGTGTCACATCATACCGGAAAACCTTTTTGGAGGTAGATGGCCTATTTTTATTGTTTGCAAACAAAACAAACTAACAATAAGTTATAACTGCAGAGTTTTATGATGTTGTTGCAATTAAATGATAAAAAGGGCTGTAGGGTATTTTGGTTTTGGAGATGGGTCCTCATGAGGATGTAAGTTAGAGGATGTGGGGATGTGACATGAGAGAAGCAAGGTATAGGGCACAGGCAAATTCATTTTCTCTGGGGCAGTATATAAGTATGTTTTGGACATTTATTGTTGCCAGCATTTACTTTTGTTAATATATTGTTTCAGATGTCAAAGACTCTTTTCAATAAAGAGTTTACAACACACAGCATAAGACGGTCTGCAGCCCGATGGGCTGCCAGGTGTGGAGCGAATGACAGCTCTATCAAAAGGGCAGGCAGATGGTATGTGAGCTATATATGGTGACGTGTAGATTTTGACAGTGCAGTTATGATATGTCTTAATTTATGTAACTATTTTTCTCTAACTCTATTAAAATAAAGAGTACTGAAAGTGATTAGGAAACAGTGTGTTTATTTTATAGTTCAGTTATTAAATTAATTAAAATTTAATTATGAATTACTTATCTGACTGGTAGGTGTTTCTGTTTACAACTTTCTTTGTCTTTTAGCTGAAATCAGTATTTGAAATGGACTTAATTAAAATTAAAATTTTATTAAATTAAATGTTTCATTTTATTTTTCAGGAAGTCCAACAGTTTTGAGCTCTATACGCAAGACGCAAGGGCAGAAATGATTAAAGAACATCATGATGGTCAACCAGTGTTAGACCACAAAATGTGGATGTTCAAACCCCTAAGATAATGTAATTACCGGTAAATTAGAAATATTTGTTGGGTTACATATGTACTGTATTTTGTCAGTTAAATGCTCCCACCGTTTATTTCAAACTTGGCATGGTAGACCTGGCGTTTCTTTCAAACCAGCAGTTTATTTGGGCCCGCCTTTTTTTTAACAAAGGGTCATTATTTGTTTTTCTTGGCATCCATGCATCTTGCCCTTAAATCTTAAGTTTATTATACGGCAAATAAATGTCTGAGAAGCTTATTTACAGTTAATTCTCTCTTTTTTTATACCCGGCATTTATTCGGGGCCGGGCGTTTAATTCCAAAAATATGATAAGTTTCAAAACATGCCACGTGATGGGTACATTCTATGGTACAACAGACTTGTAGATTTAGAAAAATAGCCCCTTACATGCATATGGGTGCATAACAGTATCAAAGGGGCATGTATGAATGTCCACAATTTTTAAAGATAAATTTATCAAGTTTTGGCTTAAGTATAAATCATATGGTTAAAAAAGGCTTACAGGCAGAAGTGAAGCAGGGTGTGGTTAAATTAATGTTTGAATTTATGGTTAAATTTGTGACATGAGTTGTTAATTTTAAACTAAACAGAAAGGGAAATTATGTAGCCTGTAAACAGATACATGTAATTTCTGCTCAAACAACTTTGAATATTCTGAATTGTCTAACGTGGTAAATCTACACCATAGTTTGGGTGAGAAATGATTCTCAAGTTCTAAAGTTTAAGTTGACCCTTGGAAAAAAGGAGGCGTTACATAATATGGATGGAAATATAATTATAATTTGAACAAATCTCACAAACTCAACTCTTTGGAAGTGGATTTCTCTTTCTGAGAGGTTTGCTAAGATTGATTGATGGCAAAAAAAAAGGAATTGTGTGTTATACCTTTTATCATTGAACTTCAGAGTTAGTGTGTTGAAAAATATTCAATGTGGAGGGATATAACCAACAATGGCCCATTTAAAAAACATGCCATTAATATAAGTGTGCGGGCAATGTTAACTTGGGGTGGATTCATTTGCAACATATGCGTATAGCAAAAAATGCAAGAACGTGTTTGTTAGCATCGCATTTAGGTTATGCATATGGGGTAGGCGATAAATCAACGGCGCGTTCCAGCATACACTGGTACTTCATTAGCTATTTTGATGTTGTCAACTCTGATTCCTTTTCCCAAAGGAGGCAGTTGCCTGCTCAAATACTTGCGAAAGGATTGCACTTTCCTGTGCGGCCAAAAATGCAAAATAAAATATATTTTCATTGAATGCGATAAATCGATATGCCATTGACTAATCGCATACCCGATTTCGTTTGAGGCTTAGTGGAATTATAATTAGCCCATAAAAATCCTTATTTTATTGTTTTAAGTTGAATTCTGATCTATCGAAATTGGGCTGTTATAATAAGGTATCACGTTCCACAGGATTTAAAGCCAAGTAAATCACCCAAGAAATATAATTTTGAAGCTTTCCTTCCTATTCGCCTTGACGTTGGACATAATTATCAAGCTAAAAACGATAGGCGTTTTGGACGGGTAGTTTTCTGGGGGTTATCAACACGTTTATTTGCAACAGGGTATGCGTTAAGAATGCGATGAGTGTACGCTTATGCTGCAAATGAATCCACCCTTAGTGTCTCTCCACGATTCATTAAGTTCTAAATTATTATATATAAGTTCTAAATTATTATTATTATTAATATGGGCATGCGTTAAGTTACAGTACCTACAAGACCACTCTCCATAACAGTAATCTTCCTGTAATTATAGTTAGCTCTTCTACTCTCAAGCAGGAAACTCTACAAATACCAAGTTGTATGTACCATCTGCTGGTCAGCAAACATTCAGTTTTCTTATTTTTTTTCTGTGCGTGTGTGTGTGCAGCGCAATGTTCCTTGTTCCAGCCTTAAAAAAGTCAATGATCAGTTAGTTGCCCAGATGTAATTTCCTCTAGCTTTTAGCCATAAAGTTTGCTGTCTTTATATTTATAGGATAGTTTGATTATGTTTATTCTAGATTTTTATTATTCTTTTATTATACGATTAGTTACTGAAAAGCCCTCAGGGTGTTACTGTACACTCAAATTCAGTAAACCATGCTTTTCACGGGCCCAGTCGTGTGAAAGTGGGTTAGTGCTAATCTGAAATTTAAATTTGACCCATGTCCCTTCTTCTTGTATTATAATAGACTTTTCAAAGCAAGTTAGAAGTGATCCATTTGTATGTTAAGTCAAAATGTAGGCGAAAAAAAGATTGACATGAATTTGTATTGTTTGTTTATAAAACAAAATTAAAAGGTGATGCTAATCCTAGCTTAACCCTGCTTTGAACAGCTGTGGGCCTGCAATGTTCATTTTGTTTTGACCAATCACTTGCAAGACCTTATAACAACAAAAAAACCAATGGGTTACCCAGTCACAGAATGGATTTGTTTATCAATTGGTTTTGAAAGATGTCAATTAACTTACAGGAATTTAAATTGTCATTTTTTCCATCTGATAGCGACATTCACTAGAGGAGTTAAAGTTGTTTGGTCTTTGGCTGATGAGCCCATATTCTTTCCCCTGCAAAATGTTAGTTAAAATGTTTTTTTTTTTCAATTTCATCGAGAGAAAGTCAACATTTTAAAGAACAGAAGTTAACAGTTGGGGATTATCTTTCGTTTGTAGATGTACTATTGCCATGACAGTGGCCTTCGCCAAGAAAGTTTTAACTAAAAAAGTGTTATGTTGGTCACCTCACTTGAAAATCTCAGGAACTAAGATTACAAGACAACAGAACTAGCGTTTCTTTTGTAACTCTTGCCAGTTCATAGTCCCTTTAGTGGAAACTCTAGGGAGCCACCCGGAAAAAACCAGTGATATAAAAGCCCCCCCTCCCCCCCCCCCGCGCGCGCTCCCTCAAGCACTTTGGTTAGCTAGTTTTTCGAACAATTATGTTGGACCACTGATGTAACGGTCATGATACTGAAGTGCTCCCTGAACCATTTTGGTATGGAATGTATCAGCTCATTTATGTCAAATTTAGATCTCTAACACAACATATGCTTTGTTGTTGTGTCTATTGGAGATTCAGATTTCCTCCCCTTTCAGATCACCAGCTACACACAAAATATTCAATCAGAACACATTTTCAAAATTTCTGATCGGTTGTTTTACAGTTAGAATCGTTTTCGAATTCATTAGATTTTTCAGATTTATTCAGACTTGTCAACATGCCGGCAACTGCCATAACTAGTGAACCTTCAAGGCAAGTTTGAAATCAACTATGGAACCCAGTTGTTAACAAAACAAACAAAAAAGGCGCATTAATTTTCAAAATTGAAGTGAATACAAAGCCAATTGATTTCCAGCTAATAAAATCGCCTCATTTGATTTTTTGATCAACATGCTGGGCCACTTGGCACATCCATATGCGAGTGTTTGGTGTTTCAGTTGCTCTGGGTATTATTATCAGTGATTTTTATCAGTGCAAGGGATGGACTCTTAGAAATGTTATGGACTCTTAGAAATGTTATCGAGCTGCACCAACAATTTTTTTTTTGTTAACATTTCCCTTACAGAAATATTTCCCCTATGCCAGAACTTTTTTCTGGGCTACTCGCTGTGTATGGATTTTTTCCTCTCAATTTTCCCTTGCATGAGTTTGTTTGTTTGTTGTTGTTTTTTTAACTTTCCCTCCCCCCCCCTCTCCATAACTGTTCTAATGGTCCATCCCTAATATGCATTAGAAATGATCACAATAACCTATAGCTCTTACTGAGCCCACGAGTTTGTTCGTGTCACAATTTTGTTCAACTGTTCCACTGGGTTTTTTTGGCACACTGTGCTTCCTGAACTCATTATTTGCCCAATTACAGTAAATGTTCATCAATGCAAGTATCTTAAAGCAATGACTTTTTTATTGAAAGGTTCATTGTAATAGGTAAGTGCATTATATGACTGTGTATTTGATTGCTTGTCAAATGAAATTAAAAATTATTAAATTATTAAAACACATCATGCAACCAGATCTTGCCCTTGAGTGCTGGGAAGGGAAGTGCAGAGGAGGGGAATCCTATATCAAATTTACATGTAGATAATTTATCACACATTGGAAAATCCACATCAAAGGGGACAGAATCTTGTGTAGTGGGCATGGCTCAAATTAATTTTTTACCACTAAATCAGGAGTACCACTTGTAATATTTCCCTAGCATTTACAACAAAAAAGAGGGAAAAAAAGTTGCCGAAACATAACCACCACAAATCCCTCCCCCCAAAAAATAAAGGGAGGGGGAAACCTGACTACAAAATGTTGCTATGAACCTCCAATCACCAAATCTTGGGCTTTCTAACTTCCCTGACTTTGAATTTTCGCCTGGTTTTTTTTTAAATGAAGGCTACTTTAAATTTCTCGAGTCAGGACCACTTAAAAAGCTATGAGATCAGAACACTAATTAAACGAGCTATGGCACTAGAAAACCTTAATGGTCACGACTATTGAAACTAACCTTCGATTGAACAAACGTGGCCAAGAATGCAAACTCAGCGAAGTTAGAGAGGCCAAGAACAAATAACGGTTACAATACGTCCATATCAACCTTTTTGGTCTTTCTGTAGTTACTGTACCAATAAACAACACTAACAATGTGGCCTTTTCAGAAACGGTTGACCAGTGTAAAATGCAGATTTTCACTATGCAAATGAGCGGGTGACAACAATGGTCTTATTGTTTCAGAAACGCGTATGCATTTTCCACTGACCGTTTTCAATAAAAACCAAAAACAAAAATATAATAAATATGACAAATAAATTTTACTGTCAATGAAATTTATAAAAACATATCCACGGGCAAAGTTCAGCAGAAGTGCTGCTTTGCACTATTTTTTCGAGAAGACCTTAGGGTCATTCTTGACGTCACTTGGCTTGCCGCGTTTGCCGCGCTTGCCACGCACTCTTCGCTTCGTGACTCATCATCCAAACCCGCGTGAATTTTGTCGAAATCCAGGACGGCGCGGGCGGTAGACATCTCCATAGGAATGTCTACTCCAAGCTCACTTCTGCACTCTGGGCAGGGTACTCCGCAGTTAAAACAAGTGGGAATGTCATCAAACCATGGCATGGTACAGGGCTCATTGGTGGCGAAGGCACAGTCATCTTTTGGGTACTCTGGATCTTTTCTTCGCCATTGGTCTTGACACCACTCAATCAGTTTCTTGGTTGGTTCATCCCCTGGCTTCCAATCCTCTGTAGCCATCTTGACCTCTTCTTCTTCCATCCTGGCTTTGAGGTGGTCGAAGGGTCTTGTATCTAACAGCTTGCACACAAAATTTGCCACAACCTCGTGCATTTTCCACGTGAACTTCAACTTACGCGTAGGCCTGTTCCTTCGTTTCTCACCAACAAATCCCAACATTAAGATAAACTGCCAGACAGCTATATCATACAATGGCCGTAGAAATGCCAAACGGTTTGAAGCCGGCATATTCCCTTCAGATTTACGAAATAAATCTTTATCAACCACGTTTGTCTCGGGCGAGCTGATCGACTGTTCTGTGCACGTGAGGCGCAAAGGCGTGAACATTGCTGACGCTTACTTATTCCCAGTGCCCTCTCAATGTTCCTCTCCTCTCCACGAGGTTACAAAGCGAGCGACATTTCTCGGCGTTCTCTCACCTTCTTGTGAAATGGCTTCTTCATCATCCACCTCTACTGCGGCTACGCAAACAGTGCCAGCGAAAAGTAAGCAAGTACCAGCTTCATTTTCCGATCTTCTTGATCTGGCAATTTATTCATTTGGTTGTCAGGCCGGTTTAAGATCCCACCATAAAGTCCGTGGTGATCCAGTCTTGGAAGGCGTTGCAGCGATGCTTGGAAGAATGTTGTTGACCAGCAATTCAGAAACGCAAGCAGCCTTCGAAGAGATGACACCTACAAGGCTAGGTAATTAATTATTTATGCTGTTTATAAAGATACAATTCATAATCTATGAATGTTTTGTTTCAAACCTCGAGGTTCTTGTCTGAAATGGTTCATTCGCCCACTGAACGTCAACAATTTTGAAATGTAAGCTTAAGCTGGATGGATGAAAGGGCTTAACCCTTTGGCCCCTGGAAATTTTGCCGAAAATGCCATTTGAGGCGAGTCAAGCCCTTTTTAGGTCACTGTCTAGCCAAAAAGAATCGGAACTGTCCAAAACATTGTTTACAAGTCGAGCACTAGGCTGGCTGGCCTTTTTATGGGGGGGGGGGGGGGGGGGCATTTACTAGGCTTCCTTTCGGTGGGAAAAGGTATTGCAAAAAGTCCAAGGATCGTGAAATTTTTTGGAAGGAAGTATAAGTGGGTAGTGAGACAAAATTTTCACTGGAATTTTCTGGTCAAAGTTACAGTGTTTTTTGCATTTTTCTCTGGCCTGTTTGAATGAATTGTGCTTGCTTGGATGTGTCTTGAAATACCTTGTCTTCCTGACAAGTTTCTTGTCAAAGTTTTCTAGGACCGTTAAAACTGATGATGTCACAAGTGGTACAAGGGACATGGTTAAACAAGAGCACCTAAATGCATCCTCAGGAGTCAAAGGGTTAAGGTCCCTTCGCATTTAAGCTCACTGAAAGTTGTTAGGAATACAGGAATTGCTCCATAAATTTAAGAAGTAACAACCCAAAACTCTTCTAACGAAATGATAGAAAGCAATTTGGTGAGGAGATGTCATCTTTCAGAGCAAGAACATCACCTTTTCAAAACACATTTCAATGAATAAATAAACGCCGGGCCCTGAATGAACGCCGGGTTTGTGTTAACGCCGGGTCCACTAGCTCGAGTTTTAAATAAACGCCCCATGGCGTTTAATCAGGGAAATACAGTATTCTGCATTTTGGTAGTCCGTGGGCGAGGAGAATCTTGCAGATTTGTTTAAATTTACCATAACACATTTATTCCACTGGAACTACATTGTGTGGTTATTATTCTTGCTGGGTGTAAAACCATGGTGTCTTTATTTCACTCAGTCGTGCGGAGTCCATCGTGAGTGTTTCACTGCATGCTACTATACTTCACTTACTTAGTAACCACACAACCGCCACATTTTATCACCGGGTTACTAAGTTAGGCAAGATAGTGGGTTTGCAACTGTGTTGTCATTCCATGTTGTCATGTTGTCCATCTCTTTTGAACTTAACACTTAATTAATTGACCTGTAGGTAACTGGAGACCAGGCAATATTCCTTCAAAAGAACTTCTCACCCTGATATCTTCCCGTATAAAGAACCAAAGAAAAAAGGGAGTTATCAGGGAGGGAAAAAATCCACAAGTACCGACACTGTTGCTGGAAGAAAAGCAGACATACTCTGATGTGGATGAGACTGTAAAATATTCCTACTACCCCACATGCTGGAGGTGCAGTCAACGCTGCCAATTCTGTCTAAAGAGAAAAAAGAATTGTCCAAATTTTGGAAATTTCACAATGGAGTAAGTTTGTTTTTGATACTATTTATATATTGGTGGAATCTCAAATCTCAAATCTCACAAACCAGGACAAAGCAAATGCAGTGTATTTCATAATCACAGACTCCAGATTGATGCCACAAGTTCTAATTTGCTTGAATTTGTTGTAGAGTGCATTGTGATTTTCTCTTAATAAGAAAAATGCATATTTCTGACACAACATATTATAGGAAATTAATGCTTATTTCTATTAAAGTGCCCATGAGGTCAAATGTTTAGTCTTGTAATGTAACTTTTTATATTTCCATGGACAATATGATCCATTTACTCATCCTACCAAGTTCTAGTTGATTTTGAGTATGGTGCAAACTTTTTTAGACCACTGAAATAGCAATTCAAGTGCCGCCATTATTGAAAAATCTTCTGAAAGTTTAATCAAACTTTGTTGCAGAACCCACAGGAAGTGAAGTCAAAGGAACAACATAAATGACGTCAGCAACCAGTACAAAGACAGACATGGTTGCAGTATTACGGTTTCTAAGTTTTTTAAAATTTAATAACAATGAGATTAATGAGGGAAATTTGTCACTTTTATACAGGATTGCTTCTCCCTTCCTTGATGTCCTAGAAGAAATTCTCTCTGATGATGGTGAACCAGAGGATGAGGTGGATGAGGAGGATGAGATGATGTCGTCAGATGAAGAGGAAACAAATCGCCAAAACTTCGTCCAATGTATTTCTGGGCAAGATTTCTCAGATGAGGAAGATGAAGATGAGGAAGAAGATGGTGGTGATGTTAAGGAAGATGATGATGATGATGATGAAGATGATGATGAAGATGATGATAATGATGAAGTGATGGTGAAGTGATGTCTTTAGATGGCCTGTAATGAACTTTTATGTGCCGAACAATTCGAAACTTCAACACCCCCCCCCCCCCAAGCATACCGCGGGCACTTGACTGTGCATTGTGCTAGGGAAGGGGGGAATTTGAACGTTGCCTTCGAAGGGTGGGGAATTTGAACAGGATTTGTCTCTTGTTCTGACATAATACGTTTGTGAGTTTTTCGGTTTTTGCAAGGTTTGACAGATTTACAAGATAGAATTTCACCCTTGTTAGTGAATAACTCTTTCAAAAGGGTCTTCAAAAGAAGTTTGAGAGTGTCATCACGGCATATTGCTCTGTGAAAAGTGTGAACAGTGTTTGGTTGAAGATGAAATTTGTCTCTGAGGAGAGGTATTTCAGTACTAATTGGTGGGGCATTTGAACAACTTTTTTCCCCGAGGGGAGGGAATTTGAATGATCCAACCTTCAAAAGTTCAAATGCCCAGGGGGGGGGGGGGTTGTTGAAGTTTCGAATTTATTAGGACATTACTCAGATTAAGCTTCTTTCCCGGTGAACAATAATGTCCATGTTGTCCCCGACTCGATAGCACACACTGAACCCTTTCCCATAACATGTAAGTAACTAATTAATATTTAAGATGGTAAGTGCTGTCGATAAAATGACCAGGGATGTAAAAAGTTAGATGTAAAAGAGTGGGAGCCACAACATATTTTGCTTACATTCTCACTGAAAATAATATTTTTTAGGGCCTCCAAAGACTAGACATTTGAAGGGATGCGTGGAATAAGGTCCTAAGTGACTCTTGATGTAATGTCATATTCTCCTTTAGTTTCACAAGCAAATAAAAAGGAATTTTGAAAGGAGAATTTAGCAGTTTATCAGAAGTCATTTAGGACTTTTTTCCATGCACCCCTTCAGACACTTTAATTGTTGACAACTGTTTGTTATCTACAACTAAATGTTACCTACAACTAACAAAATGCTGTGTGTGAGACAAGTAGTTGACAACTAAAACCCTAAATTTTTAAGTCGTCCACAACTAGGCAGTTTCCCTTTTGAAAAAGGGAAACTGCTTATTTGTCAGCAACTTTGTGTGTGTTTGGTGAAATTTGCTTTAGTTGTCAACAACTATCATAACTGCATTGTTTGTGGTCGTTATTTGTTTCTTACTGGCGCACACCATTTTGGAAACATGCTGCTTTATGTATTGAACATTAGTTCCCAAGCTCTTGCTAGCCTGACTTAGTTATCGACAGCTGACACTCCAGTGTGTGGATTGTGTGGATTGTGTGAATTAGCTGTCGATAACAGTTGTTGATCACAAATAGTTGTCGAGAACTAAATGTCTAGTCTGTGGAGGCCCTAAGACAATTTTTGTGGTGTTTCAATTAATGGCATCCCTTTTCTTCTTTTCCTTTGGTATTGTAGTCGAAAGGGGGGTATGATGGTCAAAGTCAGGATGGGGGGTGGTGTTGGCTCTCATATGAAATGGACGGGGAGGCTTGGAAAATTTAAATTATACCCCTGAAAGATACCACTCTGGGCACACCCCCATGTGCCTCAAAGCTGCTCTTTAACCATTTAAGCCCTTAGAATGACGAAAATGGAATTTCTCTTCACATTATCAATTCTTGCTCAAACATTCAAGTGACAAGAAAGAAGGAAGTGAACACTGAGGATGTCTTGATATTAAGAAAAATTCTCTTTACATAAGAAATGTATGGAGAACAGTAAGGAGAAGTGCATTTTTATATAAGGGCTTAAAGGAGGAAGTATATTCTCTGAAGTTTGTACATCTGGTCGAATTAACTGGTGGAGGAAATCCACCTTTCATTCTCGCCAGTTTTGAATTTTAAATTAAGCTCCAGTTGATACAGGTAATTGCAAATAATTAAAAAGGTTATAATAATTTTTTATGCGCATTTAGACAAAAAACGAAGTACATAAGATAGTTGTGTATAATTTTTTTAAATCTTCTGACTTAGTTTTGTTCTTGTAGAATATTGTGAATATATGTGTGGTGGTAGGGTGGTATCTGTATTTATCACCAATACAACCATTTTTAAGGTTTCTGTTTATAATACAAAAACGTTGGCTTGGTTTTTGAAATGGTACCAAATCTTCAATATGAAACTGTAGGTAATTTTCCATTTCACTAATTATTTATTTGTTTACTTAGTTATTTGAGGGTAGGGCTCGCTGAGGGATCACCCCGTGTAAATAGTATATTAACTTGGGTGCATAGTTTTTGGTGATGTTTGTTATTAAGTTTGCACAATAAAATGTCAATTTTATGGTACACTTCAAAAGAGAGAGAGAGTGGAAGATACGTTATTTCGTACTCAGACATGTCTGACTAATAAAGACCTACACTATAGCCCACGACTGTAATCCACAAATTGAGTTCATGCAAAATGTGGTGTTAACCGCTAAGACAAGTTTTGAGTTTGATTCAGTCCATGGCCAGTATAGACTGAGTTACATGGGTCACCCACCCCAATAAATCAGGAACTTGAAGGTTTTCTATGAAAACTGAGCTGTTCAGTGAAATTGGTCGCTTTCTTCAAAACGAGCTCTGTGACCCCCATTTTTAATACAGAAATTTAAACAGCATACCGTCGAGTACAACATATGGTTATCGCGATTTTAAGAAAAGTGAAAAATTCTAAATACCGAAAAGAACACTTTTTTGGGTGCATCAGGTGTGTGTATACCCACTCAGCAATTCCTGTTAAACTAAATAGTGAACGATGAATACAACATATGTCGATTTTCTTGAACTGCTTCGTTTCAGTGCAAGCAATGACGTTTTAAAGAAATTGTAGGGCTCGTTTCTGACTATTAGGGTTTCTCGTGAAATCCTTGCGGGTCGAGCACGGTGACCCCTACATTTTATTGATATTTGGAAATGTTCAAAACATTACCAATTAGACCACGCTTCAGAACATTTTAAAATATTACTTCTATTCAGATGAAATCACCTTAGTTATTTCAGTCCTCATGGACGGGGGCTTATTGGAGAAAGGGCTTAATGGCATTAATAAAACTCCGGATCCATTAGGTGGTAGACTAAAACGGACAGATCTGGTGTGGGTATCACCGAATTACAACCATAGCAGCTATAATCATATGGAAAAGTGACCAAAAAGTACAAATTTTCTCTCAAATGACTGAAACACATTTACCAAGGAGGTGGGGGTGGGGTTGGTTTTACTAGAAAATCCGACTTCCAAAGGTTATTCGGGCTAAATAATTGAAATGCCAACATAGAAGTTTACAACTGGATAATTAATCCAAGTAATCCAATTGTGACGTGGTTCAACACGATACCGAAGGCTGAAAACTAAATGAAGAAGGTTGAGCGATGCTTCAAATTAACTGAATGACAAAGTTTGAGATAGACGTAATCGATCCAAATCATTCAAACTATGGCATTTTCATGAAGACATCAGATGCAGTAACTCAAACTATGTCGTCATCAACAGGACACAGTTTGAGATAGAAATAGTAACTCAAACTATGGTACCAGCAACAAGACACAGTTTGAGGTAGAAACCGTAACTCAAAATGTGTCATTCAGCTGTAAAGTCATAGTTAGCAACAACGCAAAATACGTCCAAGTCCAGAAACCGCATTTTGCGATAATTCATACTGTGGTCTCAATTCTTTACGAAAGTTCATCATTTAATCCTCACGTAATACTAATACTATAAAGAGGTTAGACACAGGCCGATTTCACAAAAGTTTACACCACAATACGCATTATTTCAATATATGGCATTAGTGAAATGCCGCAGATTGAGATGGCTCAAAATGCGGCATATAAGCAAACAACGGCTCGGTGAACGTTTCTAAGCAATAATTACAGGTTTCTTCTAAACCCCTGAGAGACAAACCAATCAAAACCACTGGAACAAACAACTTTCCGCCACCTAGTATAATAAGTATTAAATGCTTGAAGGGAAGAAGTACCCTCACATGTAGTAAGGTTGATGTCAAGTTATGGACCGAATCTATCTCAAAACTTGTCCTACTGGATGAGACCACATTTTGCGTGAACTCAATCTATGGTATCAAAGTCGTGGGTTATAGCCCAAGACTATGATACCACAGATTGAGTTAACGCAAAACATGGCATCTGTCTAATATGCCATAGTTTGAAATAAACTCAAAACTTGTCCTACTGGATGAGACCACATTTTGCGTGAACTCAATCTATGGTATCACGGTCGTGGGTTATAGCCCAAGACTATGATACCACAGATTGAGTTAACGCAAAACATGGCATCTACCTAATATGCCACAGTTTGAATTTAACTCAAAACTTGTCCTACTGGATGAGACCACATTTTGCGTGAACTCAATCTATGGTATCACGGTCGTGGGTTATAGCCCAAGACTATGATACCACAGATTGAGTTAACGCAAAACATGGCATCTACCTAATACGCCACGATTTGAATTTAACTCAACACATGGCTTATTAACAAGACTACATTTTCCATAAACTCAATTGGGCTTGGGTATCGCACATGACAGTGATCCCTCGCACAGCTTGATGCGACTACATAAAAAAAAAACAGAGAGGATAACCATTGGCAGTTGGGCAAGCATCATGCTGCCTGGAACAGCATCAGGAAATCACAGAGAAGGGCAGCAAAGATTGCATTGATAAAGCAAGTTAGGCACGACATGCATACTTTGAAATTAACATTCAAATACATCGTAGGGTCCCACCAACGTTCTTTGAGGCTTTTAAAACTGTCCACAACACGAGAAGTGGAAAGAACGTATTGCTCCCGCGTAAAAAAAAAAAGATGCGCTAAGAGCTCGATCAAAACTCATAAACAGTCTACCTAGCCATTTAAAAGAGTACAACTCTTTCCAAAGACCGTGTCCTAGTTTTTTATAGGTCGCAAGTTTCTGTTCTTTTGTTAGTTAGATCAGTTTTTTTGTAATGCAGTCTTTTTTTTTCGAATTTGCCAACAGTGAACACGTTTCTGCTGAATGTAATGAGTGTAACTCTATGCGCGGTGACCCCACTATTCTTTGTTGAGGCAGGCCCCGTTTACATGTTTATTTTTGCACCAAATACCTGTAAATGACTAGGTAAATGACCAGACACCGAGAAGAAAGTCACCCCGGGATGAGATAAAAGCCATCCCGAGATGAAATAACTCATGTAAACGGGGCCTAATACCCTTGCTTTGATCTGCCAAAACCGTGCAAAAAATTAATGCTGTTGTATTTAATAAGTAGGCAAATTCCATTGATTTCTTCCAACATGTAGATAATGTGTGCGCAGTAATAGAAGGGTACCGTCCTCGAGTTTGATAACGCGTTAGTGAGTAAATTGAAACCACCCCGTTATTACGACCAAAATGTCATAACCCCACAGTGGTCGTATTAAATAGGTTGCTCTTAGTGCCTTCTAATTTCCATTTTATGGATTAATTCTTAAACAAAAGTCACTCTTTACAGAAACACAATAAAACTCACATCCTTTAATAATTTTTAAGGAAAATGAGACGAAATGGATACTGCCAACCACCGAAATTGAAGAAACTTCTATCCTTATTTCTTACAATAATTGAACAATTGTTAATAATTCTATTTGCCTAATTATACAAACATCTAGTATCACAAGTGTATTTTGTAAAGGAAATATTTACAAATCCAACAACAGCAACTTGTGAAAACTTGCTGATTAAATTTGTGGCATTTCCTTTTCTCGGAAGCTATCCTTGATTCTAATGCAAGCCATGCTGATAACTACTGAATTGCCCGAATGGCTTTCACTTGAGCAGATGACTCCTGTGTTTATACACACTCAAAAGAAAACAAAGTAAAAATCATACCATCTAAATTGGCCAAAAGAAAAAAAAAATCAAATGTACGATAAAAAATTACTCAATAGCAATAAACATGGGTCAGTCTCACGCAATGACCAAAAGAAAATCAAAGAAAATGAGTGTCTTATTGTATTAGCAGGGTTCAACATAAAGTTAAGCCTTAAACTGGTTTTTTTTCTCAAGGCCGGTTTTAAGCTGGCTGTCAAGATGAATAAATGAGCACTACGTAACGAAAAACCATTTTCAACATGCCTTACATTGCGTGACATAATGAGGTGGCTTTCAAGTGTGTAAAAAAATCGAAATATCACATTCAATAAAATGTTTCTGATCTGCATTGTAAACACATAATGGTTTACAATTTCTTTAAAAGTCTGCCATAAAAATACACTGACAGTTGAAAAACTAAAATCCTGATCGTCAGAATTTGACGATCTTCTCCTGTCCAAGGTTCAACGTTTTGGTTTCTTTCATTGTCAATTCTTATTCATGGTTATTCTTATTTAAATGCCACAACAAATTAAAATACTCGACGGGAAGCCAAAAGCACGCACAAAAAAGCAACAAGGTGCTAAGAGGAACAGGATCCAGTGAAAAACTGCCAGCAGTTGGCTGCTATTTTGAACCCTGCTAAATTCACTTATTGTCATCATCATGTTATGATAGCTTGCAATCAGTGGTTAATCCAGGAAAGTTACCTGCTGAAAATAACATTAAAAAGCTCAACTACTTACTCTTAGTGTTAAGGGTCTTATACAACTTTCCTGGTCGCAGTTCATTATACTGTGCAAAAACAAGGTTTACATCAAAATTGCAATTTTTAAATAAGTTGTAGATAAATTTTCTTTGACTAAACATTGAAGCATTTTTTCCATTTTTTGACTTATGGTTTCTCATAACCACTGTCCATTTATGAAGAGGGGGACAGTTGACTGTACCAACCTCCCAGAGATCTTTAACCTGCTGAAGGTTCTCAATATTCCTTGGAATGAACAAGGAATCCAACCACTCAGGCAAAGTCCCAGACCCATACTCCCTAAACATTGCTATTGTTGCAGGGTCAGTAGTGGGTGTAGGTGTGGAAAAGGTAGATTGGCTGCTTGATGGAGCGATGTAGGTTGTTGTAGATGGGTTGCTGGTAGATTGTAAGAAGGCTGCAGGATGTCTTGGTGTTGAAGGTTGGTTGCTCAGAGAGGGGATAGAGGCTGTTGTAGGGAAGGGTAGTGTAACTTGGCTGCTTGATGGAGGAATGTAGGTTGTCGTAGATGGGTTGCTTGTAGATTGTAATAAGGCTGCAGGATGTGTTGGTGAAGGTTGGTTGACCAGAGATGGGATAGTGGCTGTTGTAGAGAAGGGCAAAGTGCCTTGGTTGCTTGATGGAGGGATGAAGGTGGTCAAAGATTGGTTGCTGGTAGATTGTAAGAAGGCTGCAGGATGTCTTGGTGGTGAAGGTTGGCTGACTGCAGATGAGATGAAGGCTGTTCCAGGGGTGGCCAAAGTAGGTTGGTTGATGCCAGATGACATAGTAGGTTGGACATTTAAAGAAGGGAGGCTTAACAAAGTAGGTTGGACATTTGAAGAAGGGAGGCTTGATGAAGTAGGTTGGATGTTTGAAGAAGGGAAGCTTGACGAAGAAGGTTGCATGTTTGAAGAAGGGAGGCTTGATGAAGTAGGTTGGACAAGTGAAGAAAGGAGGCTTGACAAAGTAGGTTGGACACTTGAAGATGGTAGGCTTGACGAAGTAGACCGTATGTTTGAAGAAGGGAGGCTCGACGAAGTAGACTGCATGTTTGAAGAGGAGAGGCTTGACAAAGTAGGTTGGATGTTTGAAGAAGGGAGGCTTGACAAGGTAGGTTGGACGTTCGAAGATGGGAGGCTTGACGAAGTCGGTTGGACGTTTGAAGAAGGGAAGCTTGACGAAGTAGGTTGGACATTTGAACCTGGGAGGCTTGAGGAAGTAGGCTGGAAGTTTAAAGAAGGGAAGCTTGACAAAGTAGGTTGGACAATTGAAGAAGGGAGGCTTGATGAAGTAGGTTGGAATATTGAAGAAGGGAGGCTTGACGAAGTAGGTTGGACATTTGGATGAGCGACGGATGCTGTGGGGTTGTTTAAGTTAGAAGAAGGGATGGTGGCAGCACTGTTTGACACCATGGAGATGAAAACAGAAGACCAATAAGCCACTTGCCTTGCTGCATGCAATGCAGGACCAACATCACTTCCTGGTTGATACTCCTCAAGCTGCTGTGTGATGTTGGTCATTAAATTTATTAGATTGCTTGGTGCACTTGGTCTGGCATGAGGTGTTGCATCTTGCAGGAAGTCCTGATGCAATGCACCACTAATTTTCTCTGCTTCATTTACCATCTGGGTGGCAGAAGGAATAGGTTGAGCCAATATGGTGTTAATTTCTTCACGAGCTCTCAGAGCCTGCAGTGTGTTACAAAGATCGGTCTCCTAAAAAACAACAAAATTAAAATTATAAATACAGCCAAGCCACCTTTGACAGGCATCTGTTAAAGACATTTTCCTTGTTCTAAGATTTCCACACATTTTTTCATTTTTTGATATCCCAGGAGTTTCAATAAAATTTGAAGAAGGCAGTGGTTTGAATAGAGTGACTGTATCAACAAGGACTTTGAAAGAATCTTTCTTTAATCACCTTAATGTAGGGAAGAAGAAGCTAACTTCTCTGAGCAGATCCAATTAGGCAACACTTTTCGTTGGCTGTCTGTGGTTATTGAAAGCACTGGAAACAAAATCTTATATGCTATGATCACTGTATAAATTTCAACGCTCACATAGAAATGTCACATTTATGTCACCACACATATTTAATTCACTTCTATAAAATGAGTGGATCTGTTCTGATAGTTCGCAGTTGTTTTTTAGATGTTACTATTATTTTGCCTCCACTGTCTTTGTTGTCCAGTGCATATCACTGGGTTATCAGGAGCATGATTTGGTTGCATGATAGAGAGTGGCACCCTTAAATGGGTAACAGGCAGCTCAAAATTGAAGAATAATGGGGAGACCACAATTGATGGGTAAAGAAAAAGGAGTCCAGCATTTGGGAAAAAAAATGCTATCATAAGCCTGGGAAATTGTTTTTTTTTTTTCATGACAATAGAATGAATGTAGAATTAAAAATACTTACATAATTAAAGAGAAACAGACATTGGGCTAGTTTTTGCGTGTATATAAGTTGTTTGAGTTTATTTAAAAACTTGAGATTGACAATTATACTTTCGTGTCAGAAATCATGCCAACATTACACCTATGTAAACATTCTACTAACTGAATTATGTATATAACTCAACATGCACTCGGGAGTGTTTACTATTACCTTACCATACGTATGGATACATACTTGATTATCATCACCATCCTCACTAGATGCCTCTTCAGACTGGGATTCTGACTCTGAATTCTCCTATAAACAAAATCACAAACCAAGTCAAAGGCATCCATTGTTGGGCTCATGAACAGAAACAGGTTTGGCTGGGTACTTGGATGATACACAGGGATGGATAAATTATATACTGAGATTAGAACAGTGGGAACAGAAGATTTATTCTCTCCACTTTTAAACCTTTTAGTGTCTACTTGGTATTCTCAGAATACTTTGTCTTGCTGTACAATCCATGTAAACTGCCTATTATAATGTACTGTTTGTTTACATCCATTAAAAAATTTTAAAGCCCACTACACCAACAACAGATACATATATTGTGGGTACTTAAAGCATAGAGAACCTTTCAAAATGGTGGTAAAATACTTGTTCCAAACCTTTAGGAACTAGTTAAAAAAAGGACAATTTGCTGTTTTTCAGCTGGGTAAAGCACGAGAGAAGTTTGGTGACAAAGTTTTAACGTTCAAATTACCATGTTGTCAAGGGCAACTTGCTACATTTCCAAGGGAGACTGCATGAATCAATCACATCACGTCATGCAAGAAAGAGATTCATGCAGACTCCCTTGGAAGCAGAGCACGTTGTCCTTAACAACATGGTAATTTGAACTTTAAAACTTTGTGACCAAACTTCTCTTGTGCCTTACTAAATTGAAAATCATAGTACATCTTGCTGTGTATATTAGAGTTTTCTGTTTTTATGATGTTTTGTCAAATTGCATCTTTATAACAGTCCATGTTTTTTTTTAACTCAGCAGTCAAGGGGTTCATTTTTTTGCACACACTCAAAAACATTTAACTTCACCTTAATAACTCACCTCTTCATCAGCTTCCGACTCACCCGATGAATCCTAAAGCATTAAAACAAGAAATGGTATGTGCCACTGACTAGGTAATAAAAGAATCAAAGCAGGGATTGGTAGTTAATCCTGGTTTATAACAATTTGTAGTGTAGGTCTTGTGTGGGGGGTACTGACCATAGGGTAAAAGATGCAGGGTGATAGAAATATAGCTGATAGGTAAAACCACGGTAGAGACAAAGCAATGTGTTAGAATCCATGTGTTAGATCTTTGCCTCTTACATGATTGTATGAAAAGCAACAGGACCATGTCAATTTTTACGACGCAGTTACAAAGGCAAAATGAGCATGGAGTTAGTTTGTTTGCAAAAATAATTGTATCGTTGAGTCTTTACATAGACTGCACCGTGAAAAGACAAATAACGCAAACCTTGTGCTAATACTGGGCGACACATGTGAATGAAGTGGCCCGGTTTTCTCAAAGTGATATAAAGTGTAGCTGGAGATACAAAATCTGCGGGATTCGACTTCTGAAACCCCTTACACGATCTTCCAAACTTTCGATTGTATCGTACCGTATTGTTTATACGACAACGGTAAAAACGACACGTAATTTAAACAACCAAGATTTTGAGGTACAGTGTTTCGCTATAATTCTGTAAAATAGAGTGAGAAAAATTGCTCAACGATTACTTACGACAAAATGATCGACTGAAGCGTTGCTAGTGGATGCAACGGCATCCAACGAGGCGGCACCAGAAGAAGAAACCGAAGGAACACTTTCCTCACTTTCCGCCATTGTTTGCAACGACACGAGCAACTGCCTTGGTAACCACGTCTTTATGCTTTGCAGGAAAATGTGACGTCATTGTAGGAATCTGTAGGAATACGTAGGAATCCACCACCATATATGGCCAGGAAAAAATTTAATAATTCTGTTACGCTTTTCGCGGTACGTCCGATAATTTTCTTTACTTTTTGTCGTCACAGTTGAAACAAAATAATGGGTTTCAGTACAAACTTCTAAACGACATTGTTTTCACTAAGAAAGAACAGTTCCGATTTAAAATGATTGATCTACCTCTGTGCTCCTTTTTTAAGAAAGAGGTGAAATCCCTCAAACATTTATAGCTACAGTGGACTGTAACTGATAGCTTTTGAAAAGTCTTCACATCTTGGAAATTACAAAAATTTGGAAGCTCTGACAATAAAATTCTAATACAAAGGTTAAATGGTCGAATGCTTTATTGAAGTGGGCGTAAAAAGAATGCTAGTCCGCCCCATAACTATTTAAGGCCTTATTTGAGTGTGCCGGAAAGCAGATGACTGTAATTCAAAGAGCTTTTCTAAATAAAAGCAAGAACCTAGCCATGCATTAAGAAACATTTCAGGCCACTGAATCTCTTTGTTTATTAAATGAAAAATAAATTATGCTGTTACCTGTTATGTCACTTTGTTATGTATGTGTATGATTAACTTTAATACGATTTAGATGCAATATCTCTGTGCAGTTGCAAGTGCATTTATCACGCTAACAGAGGTCCCCAAAAAGGTTTCTTTTTTTCAAGAATAATGCCTGGCAGTTCTAGCAAAACTAACAGAGTAAAACGTGACATAGCGTGGGGCAAACCGTTTTATGGATGAGTCTTGAAAAACGACTTGAAAGAGGGGGTGGGGCTTACTACCTTATATAAGCTAAACATGAAGGTGATGTGCGTTTCCAAACGATATCGAATCTTTTTTCGGTCAATATACTTTACCTCGTTTCAAAGCGGGGGCTGGCTGATCTTATTGGCTTGCTCAGAAAAGGGGGAGGTTTGGGTACGGTCGAGTCGTATATCCCTGTCATGCTCTTTGATCCTTTCCGATGTAGTTCTTCCTACAACTCAATTGACCACATCGTGAGACAAACGATATACACTTTATTATTATTGTATTAACCACGATGAACAATAACTGCCTTTTTCACGTAATAAGCTTTTGGCTGAAAACAACATTTCCAACATTTCTAGCTGATGTACAAATTTCCTACCATATGTTCGATTCGATGAGAAAAACAAATGATCTCAACTGAGGACACATGACAACAACGTTTAAAAAATACTTTTTACGGTGATCGATGAAATGCAGAAAATGGAACAAACCGGAACATCAAGCGCAAAAATGAAACTAACAATTCTCTCTACGAAGGAAAAAAATTCAACATTTTTTTCAAAACCTGTAACATGAAAAATAAAACAAGTAACATGGTAACATACAGGTGGTAGCGCATGGGGCTGGGGATGTATTTTTCTCCCGGTTGAGTAATTTCTATGCTAATTTCCTTGTTTATGTGCTCTGAAATTTCTTTTTTTTTATGTTCGAGCATGTTCATGGTTTTATCGACGGCCATATTTTTACAGTATGATATCTTCACTTACATAACTGAGTCTTCATATGCATTGTCAAGACACAACTCAGTTAAAATATTTAGGTTGCGAATATTATGCCAAGATGAAAAGATAATATTATTTTAAAGAATAGATATTTAACTGGCTGCTAAGAAAACTTGTTACTCGCCCAAGCCAATTAAATTGTTGGTAAAAAAAAACTAATTAAAGACAGCTGCTGACAGGTTTCCGCACATTTAAAAGACATAATTATTATCTCGGTGTCCCTATGTTCTTCTTCCTACGTTGTGTTCTTTACCAAAGTCATTGGACAAGAAAACCAGAAATAGGCGTAAGCGGCTGCCTTTAAAGATAATTTGGCAAAAATAGAAAACAAAGTATCGTCAAAAACATTTCATAGCAGACGACGGAATTTTTTCTTCACCTCTCCCCAGCTGCGCACCCGCGTACATTGGTATTTGATAGCGTCATCTTCATCTGGCCAATTAGAATGCAAGTAAAAGAGGTGGAGTCATCAAACTCCACCTTGTTTTGTGACAGCTGTCAACTCCTCTTCCACAGTTCTTGCATTGGTCAGTTCAAACCAAACCACCAGAAATATGTCAATAAAATGCCATACTAATAGACTTTTTAAGATCTCAACTGTGAGCAAAACTAGCTAAAACTGTAAACGGGAGGAAACATCTGAAAACGATTCCAAACATCAAAATGAAGAAAGCTGCCGTGGTGTGTTGTATTCTGTTATTTCTGTCATCGATTTTGACTGTTGGAAATAGCTTGGGACCAATGAGACGGATTAGACCCACCAAGCCGCCTGCGGTAAGTCAATATTTAGCGGCAGTTTATCGCTAAAAAAAATAAGAAAGTTGTCATTTGTAATGCGTTTTAATCCTAATTATAACTTGCCTTAAACATCCATCTTCTAATCTATTATAGGTCCTTTTTCCTTTTATGTGTTGCTCGTATATTTTCTCTCGCTCAAGTTAGTTTTGGTGGAAAATCCATATGTTTCATAAAAGATAGCCCCGTTCCATTCTATGCATTCTCCACTAATGTCTCTTTTTCGTAATGTCCTAACAAAAATGGAGAAACCGTTAAGTGCATTTTGTTGAAAAATTCTTATTTCAAAAACAATTTCTCTTTTGGAGAGTGGTGATGATAGTGACAGCTACTTTGAAGACACGAACAGCAAACGAGTGGCAGAAGTAGCTTTTCTTTCTGGCGCTTAAAATTTCTCACACCTTCAGAGATTTGTTGTAGCCAATTGTAAAGAAAAAGCATTATGGCCGCTTATTAGAGGGCGTTAACTATAAGACGAGTTTTCTTTATGTGTTGAGTTTTGCCTGTTATCATTTTAAACTTCAGTTCATATAGCAAACAGTTTTAAATGTTTTAACTCCTTTTGTAGCCAGTGTGCAACAAAAACATTATAGCCGCTTTAATTATTGGAACCCGTTCAAAGTCTAAGTGATGCAAACCAAGACCCAAAGGTTTTTACTACGTGAAGATTTAGGCACATTTCAGCACTTCGCTTCATCTTCAATGAGTTCAATGTGTACAGCATGTGGTTTCCTTAAGTTACATACAATTCCATCGAAGACAATTTAACTTTCATTTTTTCTCATGCATATAACTTATTGCAATTGACATCTTTCGCTAAGGTTGAGAAGTAAGCAATTTAAAATGATTCTTCTAGCTTATCAAGTCTTAGTTCGATTCAATTAAACAGGAAGATCTCATAAAAATGCTAAGCCATCTGTGCTAGTGATCGATGGGTGTTTGAATATGGTCAAGCAGGTCTAGTTCTG
The DNA here is from genome assembly GCA_964017195.1 of Siderastrea radians. Lineage (NCBI taxonomy): Eukaryota > Metazoa > Cnidaria > Anthozoa > Scleractinia > Rhizangiidae > Siderastrea > Siderastrea radians. Next base: position 52,670,165 of record OZ024893.1, on the reverse strand, counting down.
CGATTAATTTACATTTCTTTGTTCTTTTTACTGTACAGGAGAAGCGGGCATTGATCAAAAGAAACATTTGCTTAGCTGCCCGTGCATTAGACTGCGACAGGGAACTTCAATATGAATAAATGGAAACAATGCCCGATTATCCAAAACGAGGATACTCAAAACAGAAGTATCATTCACTTAAGAATGTGCAAGTTAAATAAAAGAAAGATGAAAAATAAATGAGCATAAAATGTATTAGTCGAAGTTATCTGTCCTTTACTTATTTTCCCATCATAGGCTTGAAAAATTAAATTCAAATCCATCGCCCTCCCCCCAACCAATGAGCTTTGCTCGCTTTTTATGAATTATTCTCAATAAATTCAAGTTACCGTGTTTAAATAAATATGAATCGAAATTGAAAATTAATATCGATAAAGGGACATATAGTGTCTAAAATAACTGTAAATCTGAGATGAGCCGCCCAGGCACTTAACTGCGCAAATATTATAGATAATCTCTGCGTAGAATCTTTGTTTAATTATCCCAAACAACAACAACAAAATGGGGAGAGGGTGGTACAAACGAAAAAGGAATTTTTTTCAATTCGTCGTATTGTATTAGAAAAAAAAAGAAAAAAAAAAAAGAAAAAAGGGAGGGGAGGGGTCCCTAACTGGACTTGCCAAATGTCGACCCTCGCTTACCAGTTACGAGCGGTAAAGTCACGCAAGGAATTTACGAGTGATTTACTAGGTTGGAAATGAAGAAACTGTAACATACTTAAAGGGAGTATTAGGAAATCCACATTCCAGCTTAAGGATTACAGTAAAAAAGAACAAGCGAGATCTGAAGTCATTTTGACCGCTTCCCTCATTATCTCTTGAAGATTTAAATGTTTAAAAACACTTCATTAATGCGGCCTTGCTGTCACAATTATTATACTTTTGCTTAGCGATAACTACATGTAATATATCAAACAAGAGAAAGAGTGTTTCATCAGGATATCCTAACACCGAGAAGTGGGTTGAAAAAACTCGAATCGTCAGTCAGTGCCATCACAAATTTCTACCATATGTTCGATTCGATGGGAAAAAAGAAATGATCTCAACTGAGGACACGTGACAAAAACGAGTAAAAATACTTTTTACGGTGATCGCTTTTAAAAATGCAGAAAATGGAACATTTCGGAACATCAAGCGGAAAAATGAAAATAAAAATTCTCTCTACGAACAAAAGAATTCAACATTTTTTTCAAAACCTGTATCATGAAAAATAAAACAAGTAACATACAGATGGTCAGCGCATGGGGGTGGGGTGTATTTTTCTCCCCGATGAGTAATTTCTATGCTAATTTTCTTATTTATGTGCGCCGAAATTTTTTCTTTTTTTATGTTCGAGAATGTTCATGGTTTTCTCGACGGCCATATTTTTTTGGTATTATATCTTTACTTACATAACTGAGTCCTCATATGCATTGTCTAGACACAACTCAGTTAAACTGTTTAGGTTGCGAATTTTATGCAAGGTGAAAATATAATATTATTTTAAAAAAATGCTATTTTACCGGCTGCTAAGGAAACCTATTACTTGCCAAAGCTAAATAAATTGTTGGCAAAAAACTAATTTTAAAAGAGACAGCTGTTGACAGGTTTCCGCCGTCCATTTAAAAGACATATTATCTCCGTGTCCCTATGTTCCTCTCCAATGTTGTGTTCTTTACAAAAGGCATTCGACAGGGAAATTAAGAATAGACATTATCGGCTGCCTTCAAAGATAATTTGGCAATAATAGAAAACAAATTATCGTCAAAAAACATTTCATAGCAGACGACATAATTTGTTCTTCACCTCTCCCCAGCTGCGTACCTAACATTGATGTTTGATGATGTTGATAGCGTCAGCATCATCTGGCCAATTAGAGGCAAGCAGTAAGAGAGGTGGAGTCATCAAGGTCCACCTTGTTTTGTGACAACTGTCAACTCCTCTTCCACAGTTCTTGCATTGGTCAGTTCAAACCAAACCATCAGAAATATGTTAATAAAAATGTCATAATAATAGACTTTTTCAGGTCTCAACTGCGAGAAAAACTAGCTAAAACTGTAAGCGGAAGGAAATATCTGAAAACGATTCCAAACATCAAAATGAAGAAAGCTTCCGTGGTGTGTTGGATTCTGCTATTTCTGTCATCGATTTTGTCTGTTGGAAATAGCTTGGGACCAATGTTACGGATACCAGCGAGCCTAAGGTAAGTCAATATTTATCGGCAGTTTATTGTTAAAAAAATTAGAAATTTGTCGTTTGTAATACGTCTTAATCCTAACTTGCCTTAAACATCCATCTTCTAATCTATTATAGGTTCTCTTTTCCTTTTATGTCTTGCTCGTATATTTTCTCTCGCTCAGATTAGTTTTGATGGAAAAATCCATATTATTTTTCATAAACGATAGCCCCGTTCCATTCTTTGCATTCTTCGCTAATGTCTCTTTTTCGTAATGTCTTTTTAGTAGTGTATTTTGTTGAAAAATTCCTATTTCAAAACCAATTTCTCTTTAGCAGAGTGGTAATGATGGTGACAGCTAATTTGAGGACACGAACAGCAAACGAGTGGCAAAGATAGCTTTTCTTTCGAGCTGACGTTTTAAATTTCCTACACCTTAAGAGATTCAGGAGATTCAGAAAAAACATTATGGCTGCTCTAATAGAGGGCGTTAACTCTACGACGGGTTTTCTTTATGTGTTGAGTTTTGTCTGTTATCATTTTAAACTCCGGTTCATATCTATCAGACTGATGTAACTTAATTCGTATCTCATTGTATAATTATTACATTATAAGTTCTTTCTGTTGAGTTGTATGCTTTTGCAATACTGTAATAACCTATAGTCATGCAAATAAAGCTATTGTTGTTGTTGTATATAGGAAACAGTTTGAAGTGTTTTAACTCCTTTTGCAGCCAGTGTACAACACAAACCGTCCTGGCCACTTTAATTATTGGAACCTGTTAAAATCCCCTTGGAATCCCCTTGCAAAAGTAAACAAGTTGACTCGGTATTCGTAACGGAAGCCGCTACGTACCAGACTATGCACTTACTTAATAACCTGAAACCCAACCAACACAACAGCGAAAACCACACGCAAACCACACGCATCGCTCGATAATATTCAGTTATTTTTTATCTTAAAGGCTCGTAACAACTACCTTGTTGAATGATTTCCTTATTAATGACCGATTCCTTCGTCTTTATGAAATTAAAATCAACATCTCGCCTCAAATAAACACTCATCTCTCTCTCTTCTAGTGCCAATCCCTTCTCTTCCTAAGCCACTGTTCCTTACCGCACTAATAAGCTGCAAACACAGCTGTCGTTTCCCTCCTCTGCGAAATACAGGTTACCCAATGAGAAAACTTACAATCCACTTCGGAAACCGTACCCCCATAAAACGCCAAGGGAAACTGCCTCTCACGCAGCACAATATTACACCGCTGCTATATGGGTATACGTGTATGGCCTATACGGGGACGTGCCGCTGGACAGGGTGTGGTGTTTATTTCCCTTCGCTTGGTAGCCTCTCTTCTTTTATTAAAAAAGAGCCTGGAGACAAGGAGAGAGGCTACCAAGCGATTAGGAAGCAAAATGGCGGACGTTTTGGTGTGAAAATTGACTTTACACTCTCAGCGATGTGGTCTCTAAAAAGCTTAACTTTTATGCGGATTACTGTGATAGATCCAAACTTTGATGAAAAGCCAGTTTAATGAACCTGGACAACATTGTTTTGACGGCAAATGCTTCCGATCTATAGAAGTGAATTTTTAGACATAGTGGATTGTTGTGAAAAATTTTAACAGCTGACTGGAAACTCAAAGGCCATTCTGCTACCATAAAGGTGGAACAAAAAAGGAAAGCTTTACTTAGAACAGCAAAACAATGAAGAATACACATTAAAAAAAAGTGTTTTTGGTGTCAGAGAACGGCCAACAGCACGTGTACGTGACACACAATGGCAAGCAACAACAAGCTTTATTTGCATGACTACATAGAAATCTGGTAGTATTGCAAAAGCTACTTAAATTTAATTACATATTATTTCATTAACTAAGATAATTAGTAAAGTAGAAAATAACATAACATAACAAAGAAAAAAATATATATATATATATTATATATAATATATGAAACAATTACTAACAATAATTGTTCATTTAACTGTTCGAAGTGGTGATCATTGTAACGAGATTGTCTCTCAATTCAAAGCATGCCGAGATAAATGAGATTAGCTTAATGTTTACAAAGTAGTCAGTGGAATTCATAAGATGTGATAATAGAGTTTCGCGTGGTAGTAGTCGTAGTAATGGAAGTTTGGATTCTATTTTAGAAAAGAATATGCCGCGTACCTGAGAATAAGCTGGGCAATCTAACAAAAAATGAGTTTCATCTTCAATTTTGTTGCAATTGCAGAAGTTGCATATTCTTTCATTACGAGGTATATTGTCGTATCTACCTGTTTCGATCCTAAGTTTGTGACAGCTTATTCTCAGTTTTACTAATGTTTTCCTTAAAGGGTTCTTCCTTGTTAAATCTAAGTAGGTAGAAGGGCTATAATTATTTTTAATAGTGTTATAAAAACTAAGTTTTTGCGAGTTTTGTAGGGTCTGATTCCAATGTGAAATATACTTCTGTTTCATGATATTAATATACTGTTTAATTTTACAATCATTTAATGAACTATAGTTAAAGTGATTAAAATTATAGTATTCATTTATTTTCATGACACTAGAGTAGAAACTATTTTTTCCGTTATCATAAAGATCAATCGATATTTTTAAGGCTTGTCTGACTATAGAGTTTTCATCCTTTTGGTGTAAGTAATTTAGATAACTTAGTATCTTCTTATTTATATCAATGATCAGAGGGAATTTACCAAGTTCGGCTCTGCATGCAATATTGGATGCCTTGTTATGTACTTCTAAGTATCGTTTACAAAACTGCAAGTGAGTTTTCTCAATTGGGGAAAGGTCCCACGACTTAAAGTCTGATTTCACAAAGGCACCCCAAACTTCACTGTTGTAGGTTAAGATTGGTAAGATTTTTGAGTCGAAAATTTTGCATGCTATTGAAGGTTTAAGTTTATTGAAATCTGTGTGCCGTCTTAGACTAAAGAAAGCATGAAGAGCTTTTTGTCGTAGATGTTCGAGTGAGAGTGTAAAATTTCCTGAAGAAGAGATGCGAGTCCCTAAATAGGTATAGTCTTGAACAATGTCTATTTTTTCACTGCCCACATGAAAAGCATAATCAGATCGTTTTTCACGTCGTTGAAAAATCATTATTTTTGTTTTCTTAGGATTTATGTTTAGCATCCAGGAGCTACAATATGAAGATAACTTGTTAAGACAATTTTGTAATCCTAGTTTTGATCGTGATAAAATAATTAAGTCGTCTGCATAAAAAAGGGAGTTGAGTTTGGTGCCATTTGGCAGTATAAACGGATCAGATAGAACATTGTTAAAAGAAAAAGCTAAATCGTTAACGTATAGGTTAAAGAGCAAAGGACTTAAAATACAGCCTTGGCGTACACCTCTTGCATACCGAAAAGGACGCGTTCTGTTATTTCCAATTTTTATAGAGGAGGTAGAGTTCGAGTATAAACTTTTAATTAAATTATAGAAATTTCCTCGGACATTTATTTGTAACAGTTTGTATAAAAGTCCATCGTGCCATACCGAATCAAATGCTTTTCTAAAGTCGACAAAACATGCATATACTTTCGTTTGATGACAATTGACATACTTATCTATTATTGTTCTTAGTGTAAAAACATGATCCGCTGTTCGGTTATTTGCTAAAAACCCAATTTGAGATTTATGAAGTATTTCAAGGGACTGGACGTGTTCAAGAAGTCTTTGGTTGAGAATTGAGCAAAATAATTTTCCGAGACAGCTAGAAACACAGATTCCACGATAGTTTGAGGGATCACTCTTAGTCCCACTTTTAAAAATTGGTGTGATAAGGCCATTACACCATGTTTGAGGCATAGTACCCGATCTTAGAACCGTATTAAATAATTTCAGATAAACAGGCATTAACTGGTTTAAGCTGGATTTGATCATTTCATTTTTGAGTTTGTCTGAGAAAGGAGATTTGTTATTTTTAAGTTTTTTAGCCGCTGTGTATATTTCTAGCTCAGTTATCAGGCCGTTCAAAGAATTCGATTGAGCTGGCGCATTTTCTAGAGTTCGCAACTCAGAAATGATCGCTTCCTGATGTGAATTCAAGGGTTCATTAGAGTGCAGCGTTTGGAAATGAGACATCCAGTTTTCTTCGGAAACTGGTGGGAGGATATTTTCCTTGACAGAATCATCCATTGACTTTAAACAGTTCCAAAAGTTGCGACTGTTCGGATCATCGACGGCAGTTTCAAGTTTTGTGAGCTGAGTATGATAGTATTGATTTTTCTTCTGTGTCAAAAGGCTTTTGTACTGTTTTAAAACGAAATGATATTCCTCCCTGAGCGTAGTATTAAGAGGATCTCTATGTTTAAGATTCGCAATTTTCCTTAATTCATGTCTTTTAAGACGACATTCTTTATCAAACCATTTTTTGTTAGATATTTTGATGTGTCGTTTTCTAATTATCTTAATTTTTAAACAACGTTTAGCGGCGGTAGTAAGGATATTTTCTATTTCATCTAGTGTGGTGTTAATATCCTTGTCTGGCCTTTCATCGATAAGGAAATCGTGTATTAGTTTTTGTAGGTCATTTGACTGTAGCGCTGCTCGAAATTTTTGCGATGAGTCGTTTTCCCAAATAAATTGTTTCGGCAAACGTGTTAACGTATCGTTTATATTTGTTGCAGCTGAGTGAGTATTAACCGTATTGATATTAAGCCATGTCATAATTGGACTGTGATCTGATAAACTGGACGGTTCTTTAACAATGAAATTTGATATATGTCGATACAAATCCTGATCACATATAGCGTAATCGATAACACTTATTCCTGAGTTGCCGTGAAATGTGGGTCTTCCCAGTGAATCGCCACTAATTCTTCCATTCAAGATTCGTAGATCTGCACTCCTACATATTTCTAAAAGTCGTTGTCGAAACTGTTCCGTTGAGGGGCACATAACGAGGAGTTAGATTGATCATTTGTTATTATCGTGTTTCCCTCCTGACACACAATGTCAGAATATTTGCCAGTTCTAGAATTGAAATCTCCTAAAATTAATACTGATCCAAGAGAGGAGAATTTTTCAATATCATTTTCAAACACATCGAACATATCAGAACAAAAATAATTTGAGTTGTGTGGTGGGATATAGACACCACACACATAGATATCTTTTGCGGTGTTCGTATATTCTCTTGCAATTTTAAACCATAAGAAATTTGGTGATTCTTTTTGTATTGAAATCCAATCATTAAGCTTCGACCTATAGAGTAATGCTAAGCCACCCGAGTTGCGACCATATTTTCCGGTTTTTACGGCACCTGTAGTCACCATCGTGAAGCCATCAACATCGACAGTTATCCTTTTCCATGTCTCGGAGAGTATTATAAAATCAAAACTATTAATCATGCGTAAAAAATCAGTATTACGTAATTTGTCACCTAATGATTTTGAAGAGACGCCATTAATGTTCCATGCAAAAAAGGATAGTTTGTCGTGGAGATTTGAGCAGCCAGGCATATCGGTGTCAAAAAACAACAACAAATTCACTCGATATCCTAGTAAATAAGCCAACTACATAACTAATAAAAAGAGGAAGATTATTAGAATATACTCATAAAATATGGCATTAAAGTAAAGTTTTAATTAATCTAAAGAATGATACCAGTTCTTTAGGTATTTCAGCTCCAGCTTGAGGGTCAGTAGAACAGTTAGGTTTTGCCTGTTCCGTCAAGGTTAAATGTGGAGGAGTTTGCATCTGTTGGAAGTGCGGTTGGTTTTGCTCCTGCTGTTGGGTTTGCGGGGTGCGGTGGGCTCTATCGGTTCTGTCTTGACCATTTTTAACAGCATTACTGTAGGAGGGATAACTCTCGAAGGGACGTATATTGGATGAATGAAGCGGTGGTGGTCGCTGTTGTGTTCCCTGCAATGGATGTTGTTCTAGTGGCGGTGTGTAGCGTGAGCGCAAGAAAGGATCGCGAGGCGAAGAGCGGGAAAATTGATTCGGGGAGGAGCGTGCTTGCTTAGGGCGGCCACGGATCGCTGCCACTAGATCTGCTGCAAACATACCAATGTGTCGCTTTTTCAGGTGTTTGTTGTCATAGAGAATGTCTAAACCTTTGGAGAAGATATCGTCGTGTCTCACTAGGTGGACATTGGGCAATGTCGAGCAGCTGTCAATAAGTTTCATGTTTATGTTTGACACAGTGTTCAAGGGGATATCGGCTCGCGGCAGGAGAGTTGAAAAGATGATCTTGCTCTTTGGGAACATTGTCGATGCTTGAGTGATAAAAACTGAGATATTAGAGACAAATTCATCTGCAGGTGTTGTCGGCGTAAGATCGTTTGTTCCAGTGTGTATTACAATAAGCTGCGGGTGTTCTGTTGTTTTAGCAATTTCTTCTTGTAGAGTGTTAAGTGCATGTTCAATTTTGGGGCATCGAAAGTAGGAAAATTTCTGCCCTGGGGGAAAAAGCCTTCGTTTGTCAAGAAACTTTCCGGCGTTTGAATCTCCAAGAAAAAACGCTTTGTTAACGACGGCAGGAGTAAGGGGTTCCTGGAGTGAATTGGCATGATTGTCGGCTATATTGCGTTGTGGAGCATTAATAGGGTTAGGGTCCAGATCAGTTTTTTGTTGCGCGTTGAGTGAGGCGTGAGATTCATCGTCGACTTGGAGGGGCAAAAAACTGTTTGTTAAGATGACATGCGGTGGATTGGTCAGTGGTTCTGTGGTCTGGGGAGTGGGATCTTCAAGGTTGTTTTCTGAATCGATTGGCGTGAGGATTGGTGGAGGATGTGTTTCCGTCTGTTGGAGGGCTGGAGCTGCGGTTTGTCTATCACCAGTGGAGTGTTGCCAGAGAGCTTTCATTTGATCTTTCAGAAAATCTATTTCCGATGAAAGATTTCCTTGCGACTCATGCAGTGATTGATTAATTTTTGCCATTTGTGCTTGCTTTTTAAGAAGCGATTGATTTTCGTCTTGCAAAGCTTTTATAATCTGTGATTGTTGAGATATTGCGTCTTGGAGTGATTTAATTTGAGATAAGAAATCAGAAGAGTGATCATCAGATGATTGTTGTTGTAATTTGATCATGCGATCATGCTGAACTATTTTGTCCTTTAGTTGTTCAATATTCCCGGAACTAACGATTTGAAATTGGGAAAAGTCAGCTTCCAATTGCCCAAGTGTTGCTCTCATCGTTGTAATTGATTTCAGGCGGGTCGGTGATACGACGAGCGTTTCTGGATCGTGTGTTGAGACTGTTTGTGCATTCGTGGCCGTCGTTAGAGTGGCTAGTTTATTTTCTTCTTTGTTTGATGAGGGGATATCGTCATCTCCAACAAATTGAACAAAATTGGTGAAGAAGTTTGGGAATGAATCACCGAATAGGGATAGATCCTCAAATGCAGAAGAAGTGAGAGGCTGGTTTAGAGGTTGACGGTCAGGATGGTCGTTAAGTGTGTTTACGATATTCAGGAGCACGGGGAATTCGTAGATGCTCCATTCTTCGAATTTATTTCCTTGTACTTGGATTCTCCCGGTTGTGACAAGGACTGTGATCGCGATTAATTGCTCTTCAGTAGTAGGTGAATCTGCGAGTAAATGAATGATGATTTTGTCGCACTTCGAGGCTGAACTAGGGCTGTCTTGTTCTTCCCATACGACCTTATAATCTGTTGTATTTCCGGTGATCTCATAATAGCGATATAGAAACGCCGTAACCCAGAGCAGAAGGCGATCTTCTGAGGTTGAAAACGCCAGACATTTCGCCGAAGGCCTATATATTCCAAGGTCAATGGCTTCAAAGGGGGCATTCTTCGATTTCCCAGTGGATTGGTTGAATTTCTCCACAAGATATCTGTTAAGGTCCTTGCTTGGTTTCGTAATTCGCACACAAGGTGATTTGGTTTCGCTTTTTCCACTTGCCACCACTGTTGTTTCGTCCTCAGTGTCGTGGCTTTCTTTTCCTTGTTCCATTAGTTAAACAAATTGCGTTAACTCATTTACCAAGACATCAGTAAAAAGCAAAAAGCATTATTTTTTGCCTTTCATTACGAGAACACGTGCGTCCTTGACAGCATTGACGGCCCTGCGGTATGTAAAAATATTTCTGTACCTCAATCTGTGTGCTTTTTGAATTATGGGAAAATAAACAATCAATCAGTCAATGAATAATAATAACAATGTTGATATGTTATCAAAGTCTTTGTAGAAGTTCCTGCTTTTCTTTAGGTAAAACGTAGCTTTCTACTTGTCCGAGTTCGTCAGCCTCCATTATATTTGCACTTCGAATTGCCTGCAAATTTCCATAGCAACATTCAGCCAACAGCGTTTCCCCAATTGGAAAAGGTAATTGACAGCTCTCTGAAGCTGCTCCGCCTTATCTCCGCCACGCTGTGTCCCTTATCTCAATCACCTCAAATAAAGAGCTGGGGCTGCAATAACTGAAACGCGAGGCATAAATTACACCAAACTAAACCCCATTTTTGATTTTTACTATCATGGATTAAACTGAAGAAAAGGAAGGCTAAGATAACTTGCCTGCTGTTTTTTTCCCGCCAAAGACATTAACAGGGGCAGTAGTTAGTCGCCGTTTTTTTTTTAGTTTTCTGCAAAGATTTGCTGGTTTAATTTTCTATTCAGCCAACATGACAACAGCCGCAAATATGCTAGTGTTTGTTCATAGAAATGAGCTTGTTATTGAAAAGCTAGCGATTATCGCTTTCCCAAGGTTTCTGTTTCCCTGGTTGTTTTTGTGTTTTTCTGGCTAGGTTTAGGTTATAGTTTGAAAACACCAATGTCAAAATGTTGGACAAATAATTTTACAGGAGTCCACATTGTTAAGCCATCAAACTGGCTTCAAAAGTTTCCTGGATTAGTGTAACGTTGCTTCGATCAACCGGGTCGAGGTTGTCATTCGGCCTTGAAGACTGGAATTGGCAGAGCCAAATGACGTAGCAAATGATAAACTACAATCAACAACTCGTATAATTTATTAGCACTTAATTTATTATCTAAGAAAAAATCAACATTACACGCTGAGGAATTAATCAGCTATCTGTCCTTATAAGTAAAGACATTTTCGGTTTCCTTCGCAAATTTTTTTCTTAACTAAAAACCACACTACAACATCATACCCCGTTAATTTAATTTTATGGATATAAATAAATGTATCATGATATTTTCTGTAAGCAGGATCACATTTGGTTACCTCTCTGTTCGCAAATAATTAAAGATAGGCATTTGACCACTATTAGCCTCGACACCCTATTTCTCTCTAACCGTTGTCTTTCATTTTTTGCGACCATTTGCATTTATAAGTCCATTATAAACTCTCGGAACCTATCACCTGTCTATTGTTTAGCCACTAGCTCATATCACGTTTACGAATTTCGATCAGGAAAACATAAATGCTTACCATATTGCTACGATTAAGCCCGAAGTTATTATTTAGACAAATTTCGATGAAATACACAAGTGCAGGTGTCGTCACTTTTCAGGGACAGCTATCTTTTACGTTCGTTACGGTAAAATTTCCAGCTGAAAATAAGTCAAACACGAGTCAAAAAGATGTAATGTTCAACAAGAAATATAACTATCTATATTGCCTATTTCATATTTTCAGTAAACTTCAGAGATGACTAGAATGTGTGTATGTCCGAACTGACAGGCGTGTTTTCTAACTTAGGATAAAGGCTATTTCGGTGAAGCTCTGTTTGTTCAGCTGAATTTGGTTGCACTTGTCTTTGAAACCTTGACAAAGGGCTCTCGGGGTTAACTGAGCGTCTGACCCTGCGAGCAGAGCTTTTCTTAAACTCCGCGAGAGAAAAGAAAGACTCTGCATAAATCGAGACAAGTCTTTATTGAGCATGCGCTTGTTGTTGCTTGGATACAATTTAAACGAATGCACGATATCATGCCTCGGGCATGTGGGAATTTGACAGGTTTCCCTGAACAGTTCTGATTTTAAAACTTTTCTCTTCTTTTCTCTCTACTGCCAGCTGTTCGAAACAAATCAAAACACGGAAAAAACTTTCAGCATTTTGATGGGGCTGAAAGGAGGTGATTGAATTAGAAAAGCAGAAGTAAAAATTAAGCAATGTAGAATCCGTTGGGAGCGATTTATACAAATCGGGAAACCTGTCGAATTCCAGCGTGCCTGCCGCATGAATTAATCGAATCAAAAATCGAGTATGGGACCGAGTTTCAGTTTGAATATTTCATTGTTCATTTGAAAAGCGGATTATTGAAACAAATAATGAAATCAATATTGCATCAATCAGCTTCAAACTTATATTCTACGGGGGTACCTTTCACCTGGCTCGACGGTAGTTGTTCTATTCTATCAAACTTTCCCTCGAAAAAGATTCTCGTCAAACACAGATTCGAACTCAGTGATCAATCTCGCACAGGGGGCTCGCACACTTGGACGCCACTCTTCTTTGGTACAGTGGGCTCAGTTTTAACCTTCGTTTTATCAACACAATTAACACGTGTAGCGAAAAACCGGTTTGACGATAGAGAACCGGATTGACCTAGGCCATGAGTTGGGACTGCGGCGACTCAGAAGACATGAAGTGATTTGTGCAGAGTCTTTCTTTTCTGTCGCGGAGTTTAAGAAAGGCTCTGCTAGCAGGGTGACTGGGCGTGTATCTTGTTCCAAATACATCACAGAACAGAGGCTCTCTCTCTTAGGCCTGCCTGTGTTAAAACTCTTATATTAGTATGTTCAGTATTTTATGAAGTCAGAAAACTTACCAAGCACATCGACGCCTGATAAAAATTCCTGCAAGTTTAGCTTTCCGTCTCCTACAAGTAGAAAAAGGCTATAAATTTTGTTCAAATCAGCTATTGCTATAAAATACTGAGAGTAAATTTAATCTTAAAACTGTATTTATTACTTAAACTTCAGGGTATTACATGTACAGGGATGAATTGTGCATGATGCTACTGACAGCGTTTCTTAAGAATTTTCTGCAAAAGTAGCGATAGTTTTACCGGTTAAATTACGCTCGATTGTTTACAAACTTTGACTGTCTAAGAATCATAGCAAAATTTTGGGAAAACACTCGCTTGAACTTCAGGAAATTTCGGGTGATTTTGAAAGAAAAAATTCTGCAAGTGCATACGCGTAAGAAAAAAATTCCTGCTCAAGGCCATCGCCCCCCAAAAATTTACGCACGTACAGTGGGCTGGAAAAAAAATTCTGACAAGATGTTCTCTGTGTTGACACATTGAACTTTATCAGCTGACTCAAAGATTTTAGCATCTAGACTTTGGTAAGAGGGATTCATAGCACAATGTGTCCCTCTCAAATGGGTTTTTCTTTACATTTATAGCACCTGTGGTTACCAAACTTGGTACAATTTTTGTGAAATTCAAGATCACGGCTGGTTTTGTGATTTGAAGAACAATGTTTGAAGTGCACTCTAAGTCAAGAATGCCAGAATATCAATTGGAACATGAAGTAGACCTCATTAAATATCTATTTGATCTATTTCAAATATCTATTTGATAAAAGTCTTTATTCTATCTGATTGATAAAAATTATTTCCACTGCATGTACACAACTTGTGATTTTGCAAAGACTATGTGATTGATTTTTCTTCCTCAAACTCTGTTTCAGAGGAATTTGTTCTAAGCAGTCTGAGGACCTCTCCTTTCGTAAAACCTTTCTTGACTCCTGGTGGGTGACACGAGGAGAAATGTGTCTACTAAAATGTTTCAGTGGGGTTGTAGTGGTTGCGTATATCAAGCGCTGATTCATATGTGAAACTTTCGCCTTTGTAAACGCTGGTGTCCGAGAAAGTAGTTTCTGTATCAGAAATTTCAGCCGTGAACTTGATAGCAAGAGGATGATGGTTACTTGCTTGATATACGAACTCAGTTAATTCCTCTCTGTTGGGCTCTAGGAGGGGGAAAATGCCGTCGACATATCGTTTTCAAACGGGAGGTTTAGATGCGATTTGCAAGGATTACTATTTCGACTTCGGCAAGTGCGACCGCCATTTTAATGCCCCTGATAGTTCCGTGTGTTTGTAGGTAATTTTTGCCACAAAACTGGAACGAGTTCTCCAGTATTGTTAGCCTGCGCGTTTGTGCAAATAAACCGCCGTGTAGGGAGAAGAGATGTGACTTAATAGAAAGTGTCGTATGCCTCGCATACTGTATGTATTCTCTCCTCTTGTGGAATAATAGTTAACAAGCTCGTTTCGCCCATTGATTCTAGAATTGCGTTCTCTAGAGCTTTGGTCCTCTCAATGAAATTAATGAAGTCAGTTGACTGTGTCTTAATTTGAGAAATGACTTTGTTGCTGTGCTATCGGCTTGAGTAGTTAATTGCTGATATCTTCTCTGTTGGAACTGAAACTTTCGAAATTATAGGTCTCCCTAGTTGGTTTGTGGAATTTCGTAAGGGTATAAATACTGAATTTCGAGGCGGGTTTGGGGTTTGACAAAGCCATATTTTATCCATTTCGTTAAAGTAATGTGGTGGTCATTGCAATCAATTGTTGTACTTCGCGGGACATCTCTTTAACCATAGGTTCTGCAAGAGGCCTGTAGTAATGCAATACGTTTCCAGCTGTGCTCTGATGTATTCTTTTCTTGACAAGGTCAGAATAACGGGAAAGAAGGGGAAAGAAGGAACAGTTCAAAATAGCGGCGAGTTCGGAGTTCGAGATAGCTGATGGTAAATGACTGAAAACATAAGGGTAGATCCAAAGGAATTCGACCTGATTTCGAAATAACTTGGGGGACTTCGAAATAACCGAGTTTGAAATAGCGGTGCTCGAATGTATCCTTGTATATATATTTTCCTGAAGGCTTCTTGCAACGTTCGGAAATATCGGTTAGTTTAACCTTAAGTCAGCCACTGGGCATTGTCAGAGAATCTTCGGAGCACGGTCGCAAATTTGGGGAAAACAAGCAAACAAACAAATAAATTTAATAATAAAAACCAAAAGGAACTCTCAAATTATGTTATCAATATAATCAACCGATGTGATCAGCTCGTGTTCAATTCAATATGTCTCCTCATCAAATTGAACACTCGTAACAACTACCCGCGTATTTTTATCTATTTCACAGCTATACGCCATTTTTGCATGCACGTCTGTTCAGTTAACGATTAAAGATGCCGTCACCATGCGATAATAATAATAATAATAATAATAAAAAAATTGGCAAAAGGGATGAATTCAAGTTGGATATTGATGTTCTTATTGCATTTTGCGGACGTCTTCTGCGATGAACTTTACCGTCATTATCAAGCGCAAAGAAGTTCCACAAATCAAATAGTGTGTCCAGCAGACTAGGTACCCTTTCGCCACAGCGTTCGCAATCCCAAGTTATGCAGCAATGACAGATATTTTCCGCAGCTGAAAAGCTGGTACTCCTTGTAGGTGAATATGTCTGTACGTAAAGAAATACACAAAAAATATCTAACTATTCCTTGGGGAAGGAGTTCATACTATCAGGGATTCATGTTATCACAGGGAGAAGGGTGCGGAGAAGACGTAACGGCGAATGGCAGCAAACACGTCAAAGGTACGATCACCAACTTCAGAACTTTACACCACTTGGGCTCGTATCTTGAGTGACCGTAATCTATTTTGTACCCTAAGGGGAAGGAGAACAACGGCGGGTATAATGCCCCTAGGGTTTTTCTTGTTTTCTTCTAGGTTACTTGCCCTAGGCTTCCGGTTTTAACTCAGCCAAAAAAATACTCGTCCCAACTTTCGGTAAACATAGACATTATCTGCGGTTTTTTAGCGTCGGTAAATAAAATTACTAGGTATTCAATTGCATGTAAACCTCTTCGACGAGGGCAAGGACGAAGTTGCTGGCGAGCTTTGAAAGTCACCGATTCTATCTTGTTACTTTTTCGACCTTATTATTCCGGTTCTTGCTTTGCCAGACAAACAAAGTTAAACACTCACAGTGAAATGCAAGCATTTTTCGGCAGTTTTGCTTTGCTTCGCCAAAATCTTTAGTAAAATCGATGTAGAAAAGGACAAGGAATTCAATGGAGTTAACTTCTCCTCGATGAGAGCAAGGATAAACAGGATAAAGATGCTAATGAGCTGTCAAAGCCAACGATTAGAGCCGGGATTAATTCGCCTTTTGACGGCGCTTTTACGTGCATGTAAACCACAGGTCGCCCAAGCTCACTTTGAGAGGAGCGCATTTCATTAACCTGTTCCTTTTTGCATATATTATGAGTCGTTAAATTACAATATATTATGAGTCGTCAAATTACATGCAAAATTTGAAAGTTGCACGTGAAGCGTGGTCGAAGCGGCCGATTACTTTACTGTTAAAAGTTAAAAAAAAACCTTGCTGATAATTTCAGAAAAGAAGTTCAAAATTAATTACGTGCTACTGACAGACGACCAATAACATCACGAGATCGTCGACCAATCAGGACAACGACCAGAGACTTATAACATCTACTGACGATTCACAGTTCACTTGACTCTGATGATGACTTCCGCTCAGGTTGTCGAAACGTCAGTCAATGTCACCTCAAACAGTCCTTCTCAGGACTACACTCACCCGGACGATCACAATTTACCGAATTATGATATGACTCCTGAGTTCAAACCATTTACAGTGCTACACATAGTGACATTTCGAATATCAACCTTTAATACTATCAGAGGGTGTGAAAAGAGACCTCTGTTTAGCTTTTTCGTGTTCAAGTTAAAATTATAAAAGTAAATGTGTTTTTTGTTGCTGAATCTATTTAACCACGTGCGGTTTTTCCCGGTAACGCCTTGACGCTAAAACTGGCGTAAATCACAAGTTCTGCATTTTGCACGCTTCACGTTCGATTTTCAAACTTCGCACGTAATTTGTCAAATACGCCTCCCGTACACGGGACATTTTTGTCCTGAGCGCCTATTGTGCAAGTCTTCCAATGAAAAGAGATCAGAAATTTGCATTCGCGGACAGTTCGCCACACGGATGGTTCGATATGGTAGCGAGATTGAAAATGGCGATTTTGATAAGGAAAAGGACGCAAATGTTGGACTTTTTGGTATGGTTTTTTTTGTTACGATATAAAGCTATTGGTGACTTGAAGAATTTTGGAGAGAGGTGCCAAAATTCGAGATTTGCAGCAAATAAATAACTTTGAATCAGTCACGTGACGGCTTTCAGTGTGTTACCTTTCGCTTCGCTTACTAAGTGTTAGGGGCAAATAATCAAGGACGCTTATTCTTGCTCAAAACGCTTCTAATCACCCTTAAAGGCCATTAAATAGCAATTAATACAACACAGTTAGAAGGTGAACCATTTATATTATGAATTATTTCGCATTTATGGCATTTAAAGCGCCTCAGTTGCATTTTCCATACAAACTCTTATATTTTGACGACTCATAATATATGCAAAAAAGAACAGGCTAATATATGCGCTCCTCTCATAGTGAGTTTGGGTTACCTGTGTGTAAACATTACGTCAGAAACCGACCCGCGGAAGTTGCTTGCTTACGTCAAATCACTCATCGAGTCATACCGACTTAAACATTTACCAGAAACGCCTGGCTTGCAAAAACCTGGCAAGGCGAATAAGCTTTTCACATGCAAGTTAAGGCCCAGGTCAAACGAGCTCAAAATTTCCATTCAACACCGTGGAGCTGCATTGGAGGTCGTCGAAGCAAAGCAAAAATGCTGGTTGCCAGTGCGTGCGCGCATTGAATTTAAAATTCTTCTTATTACTTTTAAAGTTATTAAGGGTCTAGCTCCTAAATATCTTTCTGATTTGATAGCAATTTTACCGTCGTCAAACTATGATCTACGTCATAACAGCAACGGAATTCTGTTAGCGAGAAGCACACTGAAAACAAAGAAAACAATGGGTGGCTGCGCGTTCGAGATTGCAACACCAATATTATGGAATAGTTTGCCTTTATAAGTTAGACAAGCAGGTACCATCGACAATTTTAAGAGATTACTTAAGACTTATTTATTTACTAAGACGTATAATTAATTTATCATATTTTTGATTGTTTTTACCATTATTTTTATAATTTCTGTTTATTATTTCTTTTAATCGTACATTCATTCTTTAATGCAAGATTGTAATGCGCATATGATTATATTCACAGAATATGCGCACTATAAGTGTTAAATATTATTAATTATTATAATTCGGCAAGTTAGAGGCGTTTCGGCACTCTTTTCAGTGGATGGTGCTAAATGATTGTGAAGGATGTTAAATGATGTTTGAATGGTGATGAGCGACTTTTGTTTGCCATCAAACAGTCGCACATAAAAGTTTTAATCAACAATGTTGGAATATGTTGAATCCGTTTAATCGACGCCCTAAACTGGCTTTATGACAACGTACACGAAGAGACAAAACAATATTTATTTAATTGTTTTTGAAACAGCTTGAGACTTAAGCGCGCTGCAGTAGCTTCAATTTTACTCGCTCCGAACATCCTCTGAATCACTCTTTTCAAGACCTTCGTTATCTATTGTGTAAATGAAACTTTCCCATCACATGACTGTCACCCTGTTAGGCCTTCATTTTAAACTTCGGCAACCTTCCCTACTTGATCACTGCTCCTTATTTAAGCCGATATTTCAAGTGAAACTGACGTCCGCGACAGATTAAAACTGGACCGAGTTTTTCAATTTTTCAACCTAGTGTCCAAGACCTTCGCGCGAGTAGGATGACGGACTATACGTTGATGGTGTTGTCGATCCACATTTCAAAATACATCAGTTTGTTGTGGAAAATTGGTGGGGGGAGGGGGTACACAAAGTTGTTATTTGCAAAGTGAATGCCCTCGTTCTCTTAGGGAAAAAACAATGTTACTTACATCAGCGAACGCAAAACAGGAGTCGCGTAGGTCTTTTTCCTTGAGAACATTTTGCTACATGCCACCGTTGGGGTATGTCAAAAGGAAAACAAAAATGAGAATAAGAATGCTTTGCCTTGGCATGTTCTTGATGATGAGGATATTTTCCGAAAAAAAATGGAAATAAATAAATAAACAAATAAACAAATAAATAAATAAATAAATAAATAAATAAACAAATAAAGAATACATAAATTAAAGAAATCAATGTCCTGAAACGCTACCAGGAGATAAAGGTTGCACTTCCAGCTGGAATGCAATTTATGCAATTCTTTTGATCGCGCCAGAAATCAACAAAAATGTTCAAACAGGATAACCCATCAGTGCAGAGAGCAGTGTTTCAAAGGGGTCCTATATAAATGAAAGGAAGAACAAAATGAGTTCAAAGCTGCTGAATTTACAATATAAAGTAGCAGTTAAATCAGTGATCGGTTCCGGCAATTCTATTTTTTAAGAAAACCTGGATTGAGAAAATACAAAATGCCACAAAAATCAGCTTCTTGATTTGTGTTTTAACGCAAAACAAAAAATGTCATACCTTGATGGTCGATTTCACTCGCTATCTCTAAAACCTGAAATAAGTAACAATTTTTGCTTAATAATGGCGGGGGATTTTGTGGATTTGTCTCGGACATTGCTTACACCAGCTACATCCCACAGTGGCCCTGAGAGAAGGTCAACTCCCTTCTCTTCATCCATTGTGTACATTCCCTTGGGCTGTACGTAGGTTTTGTTTTCTTGACACTCCAGGGGTTCATGGGCTAAAATAATAACTGAGCACTTTGTCACCCACTTCCCTATTTTCAGCCCCACAAAGTTGTTGTTGTCCTTATTTTAAGAAAAACAAGGGGAAGTTGATTAATTAACTAATCGCGAAAAAGTCAAATCGAGAAATGTCTCGAGATTTTTCAGCTTTTCGCCTTTTTCTCCAAAATCCAAAGAAATCGTTTTTTTCCCCGCTTTCTCTCTTCGGCCCCCTTGATTGGCAGCTGTCAACAGTCCCTATGACATTTAGCGCCCTTTGTCGACTGGACCTACTTCATTATGGCGAAAGAAATCTATTGAAAAGGTATGATACTTTTCATTTTGCCTGTAAAACACAAATAAAGAAGCTATTTTTTCATGTTCAACCTTTCTTGAAAAGTAGAATTGCCGGAACCGATCACTGATTCAGTTACTGTTTGGCCTACTCGCAAAGCATGCAACGACGAACCGTTTGCAATGTTTTCGTGTCTTGAGTGCGGCAGTGAAGGATGTTTAATTTAAAGTGGTCGATGTATGATTGTACGTCAGTGGAAACAACTACGTTGTGTGATTTTGTCCTTGAGGCTTAAGTTTATAGAAAAATGGTAACACTAACGTACCTTGTTTATGAAGTGTAGAAAACCCAGTGGGCGAAATCGTTCATGACACAGCCAGAAGAGAATCAATATTGATTTCAACTTATTATCCTGCAATCAGGATCTATATGTTCGCTTTTCTTTTGCAAATGCAGAGAAACTAGCTATTTTCAGCACGAAAAATGACGGTTAAGAACTTTTTTGTAGGTTAAAAGCTTATAAACGTTTCTGTACCCATAAAACTATTAATAACGGTAGAACATCTCATAGAATGCCCCTTGTTCACGGGCTATTTACTTACAGACGAGTAGAAATTAGAGGGTCTGTAATGTTGCGCCTATGATTGGTCAACGAAAGTGCGCGCATTTATCCACAGAGAAAACCTTCCACGCCTCAAAATGTAGGAGACAGGGCAAAAATACAATGGGCCCACGAAGCATAGATGAATATTTTGTCTTGCAATTTCACACGTTCAAGTACGAAATTGAAGCTGATATGTAAGAGATGCCCCAGAGTATTGTAGAGTAATACGGTGCCATATGCACTTTTTCACCATATTATTTTAGAAGCAGTTGTGTAACCAATCACACAAAGTATGTATGGATTATGTATTAAGTAGGTATGGATTATTTTAAATGACAAGCAGAGAAAACATTTAATTAACACAAACGGTTGGCAAATTGTTGTCGCTATGCTTTAATGAAGGTTAGCAAACAAAAATAGTAATGTTTTAATTTTACCTGTTCCTCTGAGCTGTTTCTTCACGTTTTATTCAGGTGCTACCTTCCGCTCTTGAACTGAAGTATGCTCGCTTAAATACCTTATGACAAAGTTATTAGTTGGTATGATAATGTCTGTTTTCCGGCTACTTCATACTAAAACACCCTGTACTTGAACTTTTTATTGATCTCTCCGTGAACATCAACCACATGTTTACAACTGTCTGGTGCTGTAGTCAGAACAGTTAAATTTGTTTGCACGTTTTGCTAAGGTTTGTTACACTCTTCAATAAACAAACCAAATATGGCAAACGTTTCACATGGTGGAAGCTCCATATGGGTCACGTTCTACATTGTAAATGGTGAGCGTTGGAAATGATGCGCGTCCAAAGTGAGGTACGTTGCACGTTCTAAATGGTGCAGGTCCTAATTAGCGCACGTTTTATATCGTGCTTGTTCTAAATGGTGGACGGTCAAAATTGTGCACGTCCCTTAACGCGTTATTCCTGCAAGGAACTTCTGCCTTAAAACTGAAAAAAAAACATACACACACACATACAAACAAAAACAAAGAGCTTTTATTAACTTTTGCTAACTTGTCAACAAATATAAGTATAACTTTGTGATTCCGGTCTTAACCGAGTTCATTACTAGGTAATCACTCATACCAAGTGTACCTGTCTCAATTCATTTGTAAATTTTATCAATATTTTAGATTGACACAAAAGAACTGTAACACCAAACCTTTCATAATTTTGATAATTTAAGTTTGATAATTTTCATAATTTTGACACAACCTGGGGCTGTATCATAAAATTTCAACGTCGGCCTAACAGAGATATGCAGTAATAGCCTCGAAAGTCTAAATCTGAATAAGGTCAATGCGTTTTTTTGGCGGACCCCAACACGTTCTATTATTTTGACTTCAAATAGTGCGTTTGGATATAAAGGCAGTCATTTTCAAGTGTTGCCGCCAGGAGCTTTTCTACAAATACGAAAAGAACATTATCAGATGCTCCTGGCGGTTGTAGCAACTTTCTGGGAGTTTCGCGGATTTAAAAGCAAGAACCTGGAAATTTCCAGTGCAGTGGTTAGGGACCACTTAACGTCCCTGTTATGATTAATGTATGCTTATCTGGAGGCATGTCGGCAGCCAATATCACTTAACTATTTCCAGAATGTAGCAGAGACTTAACTATTAGGTTAACTCTTAAAACAGTTTATTCAAGATTCGAGACGGTGAAGAAATCGCCTGAACTGATGGTGAATCGATGAAGTGAAGCATGCCATGGTTGCACCTGAGAAACTTGCGGCCCCTTTTTATATTCTGTTGCTGTATAAACACTCTAATGCTGTTTCAGTTACGACTCGATTGGGATAATTATAGAGCCATCAGGCAATTAATTAATTGAAACTGGTAGACTATGACGTACATCACCAATGAATTCCGGCATTTTGTTAATCAGAGAATGATCTAGATGCACCTTTAATGTTTTTGTCCTTTTCTTGAATTGAAGGCCTTGTTCAAGAGGTTTTTGTGCTGTATCGCTGTTAATGTTATAGACTACTGCATCTTTTGTACTAAAGCACCAAAAGTGGACGACCAAAATAAATCAACGTAGTTTGCATTCAATTACAACATAGTATTAGAAACGTCATCGTTGTGAAATGAAACGAATTACTGTCAAAAGGCAGGGAGACGAATACTACTTTGAGACCCTTAAAACTCGTCACCGTCGGTTCTCAGTTACCCTGCAAACAGAGTTTTCTTGGTCGCCTTATATAAAAAATATTGGGTTTTAAGCGGATTTCAACCGGTTTTCAGCTTATGCATGCTGTAAAGGTCGTCAAAAAGTGCGCGTTGTGATACGCCTGCAAACGTGTTATACACGACAGATTTGCATATTTTCTCCCAAAACTTCTCCCAGCTCAGAAAATCAGTAGAAAGACAAGGCAGCAATTGTTAAACCCTGACCTATATTTGGGGATAAGATTTATCCAGAGTGCAAAGTCACGCAAGATACGTTTTCATGATGACAAGTTTTGGTGAAGCTGCCGCATAAGCGCGTGCGCAAAATATGCAAGACAGAAAGTGACGATACGAGTGACGAATATTGCATGCACGGAAGGAAAACGAATGGTTTTGCGCGGAGGTTACTTATTCGCCCGCCGAAACATAGGGCGACCATGAAGCCTCTGCTTGCATGGCAGTTCTGGGTGGGTCCTCAGAAATAACTAGATTGTATGAAGTTTTCCTATTTGCTATCGGTGAGTATATTAATTCTCTTTAGAAAAATATGAAATACTTGAAGTCGGTGCACTGCTTCCTGCAATACACACGTTTTTGTTGCTCTATATAAGTACACTAGCTCAAAAAATGTGTGTATAAACGGATTTATCACTAAATTACAGGTGTTATAGAAAAAAAATGTCAACAAGGAAACGTAATATTACTGATTTTTCGTTCTTCGTCTACTGAAAAAAATGATTGATTAGTCTTGATTTTCGAGTCTATTATTTCAAGTATCAAATCCCTTGATTCTTAGTGCATATTTTTAAACATTTGTTCTGGATTGATTAATGTCCCATCTCTGCACTAAATGTATTGACAAAAAATGATCGTTAAAGGTATTTTTCATTAATTAGATGATATATATATCATTGATCTATTCTTTGGAAGAGTCCTCAGACCTAACATGAAAACACAGTGGTTTCTAAAAAGTGAAGATTAAGGCAGAGAATTGGCTTTGCCATGATATTCATCGTTTCTTTCTGCTTCGATGAGCTTAGTGCGCTCGTCTTCTGTTTTTTTACCCACCAAGTCAGGCTGAATCAGCTTGCTGAACCGCTGAAAAACAAAACGAAATTCTTTTTGTAATATTTAAAGCTATCTTCCCGCGGTGCACTACTGAATTTTAGACGAATTCGAATTTTTTAATTGTCTTACGGTGTAATCTCATTCACATAGTCAAAAATTGTGACGTTAAAACCAAAGAAACTGCTAAGTGGTAATTGCGTATGCTTGGGCCGAGTGCTACAATTAAAAGTTTTATCTTGTTGTTTTTAAGCTTTGAAGGAGGAGAGGATTCGCCCATACTAGCGTCAGACCTATCCAAAATACTCCCTCTGTGTTTAAAATAGTACCATTACTTCTTTCTTTAAGCAGTTTCATAAAAGGGGTATATAGCGCACCTGGCATTTTCTGCTATTCAGGAGGCTACCAAATCAACAAATATTAGGTATATATTTATTTCGGATTATTACTACTTGTAACACCTCCTTATTTCGTAAGTCGAAAAAGTGTACAATAAACTTGAGTTATCTTGACTTGAGGAAGTATTTACCTCTTTAATAGTTCCAGTAGTGTTGATCAGTTTGTATATCATCACTCCAGGGATAAACATCAATGAGGACACTGTCAACAGCCAGCCAATAGCCATTCCCCAGTCTGGATACTCATATTTACCATATTTGAGCGGGGAATACGTCGCAGTGTAGAAGAAGAAGATAAACTAGCAAATTGAAGGTAAATTGATATTCAGATTAAGTGTTTTGTTAGAATCGTTCTGAAATGAATAGAGAATGTCAAATATGCAGTGTACGATTTGGCGCTCTTTAGACTTACTCCAAGTCGCTTGTATTATATTGGACGAAAGCAATGATTATCGTGCGGAGATAAGAGTACGAAAAGTTATGACATCTACGTTCGTGTATAGCGAGCGATAATTTTCTCTAAGCGTGCGGAATATTTCGTGTGTCGCGCGCGATGCAAATCAGTGAAGTATAGGATACGAGCTGCAAAACCAGCCGCCATTTTGATCCATGTTCGTGGACCACGCGCGCGCCCTCAATAATCAGAACAAGTCACTTGGAGCAAATCTATGCGCTCTTCTGCCTAAGAGATGACAACAACAATATTATAACTTACCAAACAAAATATCGGTGAGAAAAAGCACCAGCACCAGCCACTCCAGGGATTGATACGTAATCCCACCATACTTTCAATGTTGTCATAGAAACGACGCCAACCTGTCAATGGCAAGAGAAGACATTATGGTATTTTCTCTGAGGAAAGTTAACGTTACAAATTGTATCCCTAACGTGCAAAATGTATGTTGTAGGGACGTGTTTCCTAACCTTATGCCTCGTATGCTAGTCAACATACATTTTCAAAAGTGACCGTTACAATTTTGACAAACCTTTTATACAATAGTGATAAGGGGTCTGAAACCAAGATTAAGAAAACAATCTTAACAGTGAATCTATAAAAAGCTACAGCTAATTAATAGAGTATCAGCTTCTCACTGCTGACGTTGACATTAAATGCTGGCTTCAGTTCTTGGATTAACAATGTTTCTTTGATTTTGCAGTGGTAATCAGTTTTGCCCGATGCTAAAATGTCAAAATGATCCCACTTGATGTTGTGTCCGGTGGTTTTGACATGGACTGCAATGGCAGACGTGTGGTCATTTTTAAAGAGGGCCTTGAAGTGTTCAGTTTTTCTATCATGAAGTCGTCGTTTTGTTTTACCGATGTAGAAAACATTGCAGTCCCAGCAACTGGCTTTGTAAATTACTTTAGATTTTTGACAACGATTCAAGCGGTCCTTGTGTGGAAAGAAAGATTTGATGCGGCAATTACAGTTTGAAAAATTATCTTGAGGTTGACAAAAGAGTAGAAATTGTATACACATGATTTCAGGCGTTGAGAGATTTGGTTGCTCTGCACTGAGACCTAAGTAAGGTAACAGAATAATGATAGCTTTCTTAGGAACCGTGGAGACAGGGCTCCTCGGCTTGTTTCTGTTCCTGTTTAGAACATCGTTAACGTTGTAGGTGATTATCCCTTGGGGGTAACCATTTTGAAGCAGAAGCTTTCGAAGATCGCCAAGAGCAGATTGCAGCAAGGAAGCAGAGGAGTAAATTCGGTAGCAACGATAAGTGAGAGTGCGTATGATGTTTATTTTGTACTTGCGTGGAGTAAACGAATCCCATTTGGTGTAAAGGCCAGTGAATGTCTTCTTCCGGTAGATGGATGTATAAAAGGTTTGTCAAAATTGTAACGGTTGAAAATGTATGTTGACTAGCATACGAAACGTCAAGTTATATAAAAATGCGTAAGTTTATAATGTTTATTACCGCTGTTTGTGTTTTATTTTTGATCAAGTTAGGATGGCCCAGGAACAAACTTCTTATGCCTCGCTTTGGGGATAAATGGCCACACCAGGGTGGAGTGGAGTGGAGTGGAGTGGGGTGAATTTTGAGTGGAGTGGAGTGGAGAGTAGTGGGGTGGAGTGGAGAGGAGTGGAGTGGGGTGGAGGAAAGTGGAGTGGAGTGGAGTGGCGTGGAGTAGAGTGGAGTTGAGTGAATTTGGAGTGGAGTGAAGTAGAGTGGAGTGGAGTGGAGTGGAGTGAATTTGGAGTGGAGTGGAGTGGAGTGGAGTGAAGTGTTATGGAGTGGAGTGAATTTGGAGTGGAGTGGAGTAGCGTGGAGTAGCGTGGAGTAGAGTGGAGTGGAGTGAATTTGGAGTTGAGTGGAGTGGAGTAGAGTGGAGTGAATTTGGAGTGGAGTGGAGTGGAGTGGAGCGGAGTTGAGTGGAGTGGAGTAGAGTGGAGTGAATTTGGAGTAGAGTGGAGTGGAGTGGAGCGGAGTGGAGTAACGTGGAGTAAACTGGAAAGCAGTGGAGTGGAGTGGAGTGGAGAGGAGTGGAGTACAGCAAAGTGAAGTGGAGTGGAGTAAAGTGGGGTGGAGTGGAGTAAAGTGGAGTGGAGTGGAGTAAAGTGGAGTGGAGTGGAGTGGAGTGGAGTGAATTTGGAATGGAGTGGAGTGGAGTGGAGTGGAGTGAATTTGGAATGGAGTGGAGTGGAGTGGAGTGGAGTGAATTTGGAGTGGAGTGGAGTGGAGTGGAGTGAATTTGGAATGGAGTGGAGTGGAGTGGAGTGAATTTGGAGTGGAGTGGAGTGGAGTGGAGTGAATTTGGAGTGGAGTGGAGTGAAGTGGAGTGGAGTGGAGTGAAGTGGAGTGGAGTGGAGTGGAGTGGAGTGGAGTGGAGTGGAGTGAATTTGGAGTGGAGTGGAGTGGAGTGGAGTGAATTTGGAGTGGAGTGGAGTGAAATGGAGTGGAGTGGAGTGGAGTGCAGTGGAGTGGAGTGAATTTGGATTGAAGTGGAGTGGAGTGGAGTGAATGTGGAGTGGAGTGCAGTGGAGTGGAGTGGAGTGGAGTGGAGTGGATTGGAGTGGAGTGGAGTGGAGTGGAGCGGAGTGGAGTGGAGTGGAGTGGAGTGGATTGGAGTGGAGTGGAGTGGAGTGGAGCGGAGTGGAGTGGAGTGGAGTGAATTTGGAGTGGAGTGGAGTGGAGTGGAGTGAATTTGGAGTGGAGTGGAGTGAAGTGGAGTGGAGTGGAGTGGAGTGGAGTGAAGTGGCGTGGAGTGCAGTGGAGTGGAGTGAATTTGGATTGAAGTGGAGTGGAGTGGAGTGAATGTGGAGTGGAGTGCAGTGGAGTGGAGTGGAGTGGAGTGGATTGGAGTGGAGTGGAGTGGAGTGGAGCGGAGTGGAGTGGAGTGGAGTGGAGTGGAGTGGAGTGGAGTGGAGTGGAGCGGAGTGGAGTGGAGTGGAGTGGAGTGGAGCAAAGTGGAGTGGACTGGAGAGGAGTAAAGTGGAGAGGAGTAAAGTGTACTAGAGTGGAGTGGAGGATAGAAATGGTCTAAAAGTGGCAACGTATACTGGCTCGGTTATTTTTAGGATCAGTTTGAAGAAACAAAAGTCATGCTGGCAAATGACGCAAATGTCTTTGGTAATCTATAAAACGGATGAAATACCAAACCATTCCAAGTTCTGGAAGTTGTTGGAAATTTTTAAAGTACTCAGTACTTAGTCAGTATTTTCAACGCACGAGAGTATTTACGTGGTCAAACTCAGCGAAATCTGGGTTACGTTATAGTGCCTTTACAGCATCTAAAAGGACCCCTGAAGTATTACTTTAAGATGTACATTTATGTGTACGCACTTCAGGAAGAGGCCATTTTTTTCACAGTTTGTTCTCACCATAAAGCCATCCAATAGCCACGCTTTCGCCGACAACCACCAGTAGAAGAACTGTTCCACTGCCAGAGAAGCTGTCGAACAACTGAAAGACGTACATTCCTCCCTGCAACAAAAATCGATAGCAGCATTGATTTCGTTCATGTCTTGTGCAGCATTTTAACGCGAAGCTAGAAATCAATCATCCCTGAAGAAAGATGTAACAAAATTTTCGGGATGTTTCCACTGCAATTATCCAGATTTTATTTTTTTAAATTCATTTATTGCGGGAATTCGATGTATGGTACACAGCAAAAAATAGCATTTACCTTAGTGACCATGGATAGTCCAACCAGGTACCAGACAGCACACATAAAGGCCGTGAACAGCTCCTTGCGGCACCCACGTCTTAGATAGTGTGGAAATAAATCAGCAGAGGCCGTCACAACGGCCTCTATGCCTACAAACTTTAAAAAGACATAAACGGATACGATTACATATTAATGATCATTTGTTACCCCAGAAATTGTAGTCTGTTGTACCTTTCAAGGAAATGGAATCACATACAAGGAATACATTGCTTAAATTTTACTGAACAAGAGCAATCAGTCAGTCTCTGATCCTTTGATTGCTGTCACTGATTCTTCCAGCCTAGTACCCAGACGCTCTCTTCTCGCTCACACGACTTGGCACAAAATTTCGTGACGTCATTCGGTGACGTCAAGACATTTCGCACCAAGTCGAGTTGGGAGGAGAACGCCTGGGTACTAGGCTGTGATTCCTCAACAGGTTACGTGATTTCATCGGTCAGGCTTGAGCCAGAGTAGTGTAAGAATAAAAACTGAAAAACTAGTCGATTCCTATATCGATTCTTATCATTTACCTCACTGTCCATTCCAAGCAGGAGAAGCATGAAGAAGAAAAAAAAAGACCACAGAGGAGCTATAGGCATCTGAGCTACTGCTTCAGGATAAGCTATGAAAGCGAGACCTGGACCTAAAGAGAAATAGCATTTACATGCACACCTAATATTAGGATGACGTGTGAGTGATAAAATATCTTGATAATAAAGGGTATACTGCGTAGCACCTTAAACTAGAAATATATTCAGAAATTGGCTATAGGCGCTATCAACTGTCAGATAATGACACCGATGGTAAGTCTGTAGAAAGAATCTCCAAGACAGATTTGGTTAACTAATCCTACATAAGTCTCTTTTTTCCGGCATTCCCTGCGTAACAGATTGTAGAGTGGGAGGTTTTGGCCTGGGATTGAATTCCTGCCGTACCACCAATGGCGCGCGGTCTCAGCTCATATGGTCACGTCTTTCGGCAGTTAGGCTGTTGGGCTTATCTTATAGGACTTAAAGGAGAGTTACAGAACCCATTTTACCTTTCGATAGGAGTAAGGTTCTCGGAGTCTTAGTTTGGTGTCTGTGAGTGTGGGTGTTTTTCTGGAAGATCTTTCAAGAAGGGTAAGGCCCAGTTCAGTCGCCGTACCAAATATATTTTCACCTGGAGGTCGTATTCAGTCTCTGTAAGCGGCGAGCTTTGCCGTACCCTGAGAGATTTTGCTTTGCCTAATTGAAATCTCTCGAAAAAATCAGGCTGATTTTGACATCGTACCACTGCCAAATAACTACCTTCTACTTGGTACGGCAAATGAGAGGTAAGCTAGGCGTCTGAACTAGGCCTAAAGTTAACTGAAATCCGCATTTCAGACACCTAAACTGCATTCCATAAATTACTGTAATTGACTGGGGTTTAGTACAGTACACGTTGAGGGGATTGCCGATGTTGCGTTTCCATGTGTGTGTATCACAATCCAAGCCGTCTTCACCGTTTGCTGGACGTTAAACTCAGGGTAAACATTTGCCTAATTCACCCTAAACTTTGTGAAGCTATTTGGTAAGTAGAATTACCTTGCTGAACAACGTCTTTTACTTCTACTCCTTGATTTTTGGCCATGAAGCCTAAGACAGAGAAAATCAGAAATCCCGCATAGATACTTGTTCCGCTGTTGAAAAATGTGTACCATATGCAATCCCTACAGAGATAAAAATGTGGAAAATGGTCAAATCTTCAGCTGATGGTTAAGCGCACTTTATGACAAAATTTACTGAGTCTTTTGTAGAGAATTCGTCGCTATTACGAGAAGGTTTCAGCAAGTAGCATTTGAGTGAATGTTCGGAACAAGAAAACATGGCCGCTGTGCAAAGTAACGTTCTATTATTGGGAATTTGGATGTTAGCAGATGACTAGGATCATTTGCAATCGCTCCTCTGCTGACGGAAAATAAATCAAACTTAAACACAAGTTTAGGCCATTGTCATCAACATCATAAAGATCATCATTATCATTTTTGTCATCACCATCACTACAACCATCATCACCTCCACCATTACCGTCACCACCATCTTCATCATCGTCATCGTCATTGTCATTGTCGTCGTCATGTCATTGTTATGTCATCGTCATGATCATCACTGCCGTCCATCACTGTGGCCCTCCTCTCCACAACGGCCATGACTTCTTGTTCTAACTTGTCAATAACTTTTCGATATCATTAGAACTTCTGACGCCAGTTGCATAAACGTTTTACACCCGACTCTAAACACTAGTTAACGTCTTAACGTCGGGCGTGCCAAAGGCTAAGCTTTATTTCCTTCGATTAATAGGGAGTGGTCTTAAAGCAGTCTCATGTCAATTTGTTTTTCTTTTCTCATAAAAATCCATCCCGTAACGAATGAAACTTTCAGCAAATTCGGCTGTCTGCATTGATATTGGATCTGCTACCTGAAGCTAGTTCGTATATCGGTATATTCCAGGGCTGGCTTTTGTCAGATATACTTCAACATTAGTTTCACTGACTATATCAAAATTAATGGTACAAATGGCACTTTTTTTTCGTGTTTTTGGTAGATACTTATGTGCCACGGAGTTATAAAAAACCTGATTGAGTGAATTAGCGAATGGGCGGCGCATCAAGTACAGTGTGTTTGAGTTTACTTGTAAAAGTTGTTGTGGTATTTGTTAAAGCTCCCCAGTGCCATCAAGCCTCCCATTCCAATAGAATAGGAGAAAAACACCTGTGTAGCAGCGTCCAGCCAGACCTGAAAAGACATAACATTGTCACTTTGGGATAACAGATGGTTTCACTAAGATCACTAAAGCTTTCCAGACCTCTGCCCCTTCTGCAAATCCTTCTCCCGAACTGCCTTCCTTTCGCTTGCAGCGTTGGCACGGCAGAAATCTTTTTTTTTTTATGAAATAAGGGTCTCTCTTTACGCGCATTCTAAAAGAGCTGGAAAATCAACGAAATTCAAATACTGCTTTGACCAATTAGACCCTTTTTATGTTATCCTAATCACTATCCTAATCAGGACGCGTCTTACAATTGGACATCGGCCAACCAGAAAGTCTGTTTGCTATTCTGGGCGATATTTGCAACTTACTCAGGACCAAACCTTTGACATCTTCAACTTTCGCTTGGCTGGACCTCGTAAATTACCTTAATTGTGAGTTTTCTTACTCGAGGTTTTATCAACAACTCGTCAAAAACAGACTAACAACAAACCGTATACACACATCTGACAAAAAAGAATTTGAAAGTATATGAAGCAATAAAAATAACGAATTAAGAGCAGGGAAAACCATAGCTCAACAAAATGACGCCAAAGCGAACAATACAATTTCGCTGAGTTATTTCTGCCCATATTTTATGTCATTTCCTTTACAGTTCCAGACATAATTGTCAAACGTCACGTACCTTTCCTTTGGCAAGTTTTGACCAGTCAGGAGTGAGATAAAACTTGATTCCTTCGGCAGCTCCCGGTAAAGTGACACCGCGAATCAAGAGGACCGTCAAAAAAATATAGGGAGCTGTGGCAGTGAAGTAAACAACCTAAAGATAAATTTTATAAAGACAAAGTTAAGTTCTTTTTTGTTCATATCAATAAAACTTTCGACATGTAGAGGCTCCAATAGTCAACGTTGACTCCGAATTAAAAGGGAACTTAAGAACCACGACGACGACTTGGACGACGACGACCGGAAGTTAGGTAAATGCCAGTGCGCAAGCGCAGCCCATGAAGCCCGTCGTCGTCCTGCTGTCGACGACGGCCAAGAGAGTAGTTTTACGTCGTCGTCCAACTGAAGCAAAGGAAAAAATTTGTTCGCCAAGTTTAAGGTATAATTTCACCTCAATTATCACGTTTTGTAGTCCTTTGAAATCCGTTTTGTCTAGTGTGGTTCGATTTTACTTTCAGTTTTTATTTAAAAGCGAAAATTCGAATGATAAGCTCAACTGTACTTCTTTTATATAGACAAAACAAACGATTTTTGCGATGTTCTAGAATTTTTCGAAACTAACAAATCTCGACAGAGCAAATTCATCAAGTCTAAATCTTTATACCAATTTAATTTTCAGGAATCCAAACTTTGTTGCAAGTACGACCACGGTTTATTGATGTTGCGGGAAGTTTTAGACATTGAACCCTACCAGTTTAAAATAAGAAGTCCCAAACGAGGAGGGGCAAAAAATGGTTTCAAACGACGCCATGTAAACAACCAGTTTGCATTCACATCAAGCGACCGTCTTCGTCGTCGTGCAAGCCGACTTAAGTTTCTTTTAACGCCGAAACTCACGTCATCGCTCCAGTCCTTTCGCGGTCGATGGTCGTCGTCGTCGCGGCTTTCGTCGTGGTTCTTAAGTTCCCTAAAGTTGACGCTCTGCGATACCGGTGTTAGGCTCAGTCTCCAGCCGTGAGTGTCTCGATGCGCCCGCGATTCTCGCCACCTTCACGGCTGGGCGCACAGGTTTGGTTATTGTTTAGACTGACCAATCAGAGACAAGCCCCCTGAAATTTGCGGGGCAGAATGCGCGACATAATTTAGCGGGATTTCGTCTTTCTCTTGAAATTTCACACTTTTAGGAGGACGTTTCAGGCATACTTTTCGCATTTCGCTCTTTTTCAAGACGATAAAAAAAAAACCGATGAAATTTAAGCAAATGACGGGTGGATTGTCTGCATAATTATTAAAATTGCAATGACGTCACGGACATGCAACCAAACC
Source organism: Siderastrea radians (assembly GCA_964017195.1). Lineage (NCBI taxonomy): Eukaryota > Metazoa > Cnidaria > Anthozoa > Scleractinia > Rhizangiidae > Siderastrea > Siderastrea radians. The sequence continues at coordinate 52,637,003 of OZ024893.1, read as the reverse complement.
CGTGCGCCCAGCCGTGAAGGTGGCGAGAATCGCGGGCGCATCGAGACACTCACGGCTGGAGACTGAGCCTATACCGGTGTTAGCCTAAATTTTTCATATCTTCTCTGCAACTGCCATCTAGCCATCTACTGATATAATACGAACTGACTCGCTTCTAGTTAACTTGATAGGTCAGTTGGTATGAGCACTGCACGACCCCTGTAGCAAGTTTACAACTTAGAATCCCATTCAAGCCCGGATTATTTTCAAGCCTTCTTGAGGCTTAAGCCAGGAAGTTAAGGTACCTCGTGGTACCATATCGTGTTGCATGCCTAAAACAACTCTCATCCATAGCTATTTCAATTTTAACCGAAGGACACGTGTCGCAGAATAGCAGACGGCGAGGGAAGTGAATTTGGGTGGAGGAATTGGGCTGAGATAAAGTTAGCAAAAAGCAGACCAGAATGGAGATCTTTTGTTCGCGCCCTATGCGACACTGGGCGCGAAAAGGACCTATGATGATGATGATGGTGATGATGATGATGATAATGATGATGATTTTCACTTGATCGCTAAACCAGGTTCGTTTGTGAATGTGGACACCCTATGTATGTCACACGATTACTGGAAATCACTGTAATATTTTTGCCGTGTTCTCTTAGCACGAAAGTGAATAAGCATATAAACTCTTTTCAAAAGGGGTAAAACAAATGATGTAAGCAGGTCTAGTAAGGGGTTAGATATACTTAAGGTACCTGACTTTGTCGTATCAAAGTTCCTTACCTTTCCACTTGATTTTACTCCTTTACACACGCACAGGTAACAAAGGATCCACGCTAACAGCAGGCACAAAGCTAAGTCCCAGTTAACAGTCCCTGGCTCGCCCAAACCATCGGAAATCCGTAAAACCCTACGGCTAATTAAAAATTAAACATATATAAATAGTCACATTTTCATTGAGTTGAATGCACATTTTACATTAAAGTCATTACGATTTACACGTGAAAGCGCAAACACTAGCGATGTTCACAATCTACGTATAAATGCTTGCGTATTTGGAACGGTTTTTTGAATAAACGCGGAAAAAGTCGCGTTCTTCTCTTGCTTGTGTCTGCGGTTGCGCGCCTTTGCAGTATTTACGGGTGGTTTTAACGCGAGCCCAAGCTAAGCACAAGAAAAAAGAGAAATGCTTCCTTGTCTTGGGCAATACTGTCTGTGTATACAAAAAAGATGGTGCCATAGGCTGCACTTACTTCCAGTACTCCTGGCTTGCTGACACTCGCTTAGATCCATTCCTAACCGTTACGTTGAAAAGATGGGTGACATTGCCAAAAGTGTGGTTCATTTGGTTGCCGTGATGATTGCCTTCAAAGCAGTTTGGCGTGTTCCATTCATTGCCACAATGGGTCCATGGAAGTGTTGACTGGAATGAAGCAAACATGTAAAACAAGGACCACCCAATAATAACGTTGTAGTAAATAACTATGTACTGCATGACTCCGATACTTGCATAGCCAATACCTGGTAAGAACAAAAGAGTTCCAAGAAATGCAATTAATTTAATAGTGTCTATACGAAAGTAGGATGTCACAAGAGAATAAGTTTATTCATCTGCGGGAATCCACGCTGGGTATGACTAAAGGCTCCCCCAAACAAGGAAATGTTGTTCTGGAAACATTGTTTCCCGGAATGTTTCATTGAGCCCACAAACGAGTGGGACACAACGTTTGCTAGCCGTGCAATTTAGGAAATACAGCTGCGCGACCACAGAATCTAGTCAACATTGAGTTCCTGGGAGCGAAAACGTGGAAATATTTGTTGCGGAAACAAATCAGGGGCAAACAACGAGAAAATTTTAGCAAAATACTTGAAATGCCATTTATTACAAATTGATCTGTTGGATTTTTTAGCTGAAAATTTAGGCCGCAGAAAATTTTACGAAGCAGAACCCTATCCGCAGAATTTCCGCGCTGCTGATGGCTCTCCGAAAATGCTGGCTGACCTTATTTTGCACTCTAAACGACATATTTGCCCCATCGAAAACAATAGGAACCAATAAGTCCTCTTGTTACGAAAGTCCGACGCGATGTTTTGCCGAAGAAATCTTTAGCTTTCACTGCAATCTAATCCGAAAATTTCAGGCGACTTTAGGCCTTCCGAACAGATATTCCCCGAAATGAGTCGTTGGGTGCCCCTGACAAAATGTCTTTGAAAAAGAAACATTTTGAAAAATGATTCCGCAACAAATGTTTTTTTTTCGCGCGCAAACAAGGAAAAATTGAGGGAAACGTGTTTCTGCAACAGTGTTTCCTCCTCCTGTAGGCAAAGGCGGAAAATTGGAGGGGGAGGGGGGGGGGGGGGTCGGCTGAGGATGACTAAGGCCCGGTTCAGACGCGAAACTTTCCTCAGCCGAACTTCAGAATTCAAATTTAGCCTTCCTAAATTATACAGTAAGATTTTCAACAGCTATAATTCATCCGTTCTTGGGATCACCATTTCTCTGCATTGATTTTGAAAGAGAAATTTCCTCCCCGAAAAGCCGTGATGGACTGGAGATGGCGGCTGTTCTGTATCAACGCTGCTTATTGCCATGTGTTTTAAAGGGAGAATTATCAAAGCTATTATTTCATTTGTGCTCTCACAAAGACAAAGAAGGATACATGATCAAGGGGGCTGCTGGCTATGGCAAGGAAAAAAAGGGCAAAAATCTCATTTTTTTTTTTCAAAACAGCACTTTGTTGCAGTTTTGAGCCTTTAATGTATTTTACCTTTTGGATAATACCCTGAGTGTCGGAGTTTTCACTTTAATTAAACTCGTGTTTGAAACTCAAGTGGCAAAACTGCGGCAACGAGGCGTAATGGATCTAGGGAAAAAATGTCTCGGGCCCTTTTTTAAAACATGGATGCAGTTTTTTTCATCCTATTGTATATTTTGAGAAAGGTCTTATGAAGCCAGGTGCAATGACATCCACATAACAAAAACTTTAAAACCAACCAATTTTAACTTTCCCAAGTGGCAAACAAAATCGTTCATTCCAAGCAAAATTGTAAATGAAATTCTGGTCTGTGCACAATAAAAAATAAAGAACGGACACAATAGCATGGACTATCAATTTGTAAGAGAGTTCTGATACGATTCAAGGAGCGACAACTGTCTGATTTTCATACACTATAGTCCATGAAATAACTAAAAATGTGCACTACTGTGTTAGAAGGATACTAATTTTAGACGCATTTCCAGCCATTTAAGAAGACCTGAATTTCAAATTTTCCCGGGAGAGCGGTGCCTTCTTATCCTCCAAGCCGGTGCTTACGGTTTAACAAGAAAATCTACCTAAAGCTTTACGGCCTAGTTGCCGTTCCCTCCATTCATGTATAAACCTCTCCATACTGTTACGAAAACCAAATGCAACCAAGGAATGTGGAAACGATATGAGAGTACTGAGGTTTTAGGGTGGATTTGGAAAATTGTGCGAACCTCTGGAAAAATCCTGGCTACGCCCCTGGCCACTTCGTCTTATCGATAAACAAGGAGACAGAGGGGTTAAACAGAGCGGCCACTGCTATTATAAAGGCAATTGTGGCTGTAAGGTTATTTGGAGAATTTTCTGACTGAACAAACAAGGTCCCCTCAAGTTTCACAAAAGCTGATAGCTATTGACAAAACTTCGATTTTTCACAATCTGAAACAAAAGGCCTTCCGATCAATCCCACAACGGAACCTTAAAAGAGGCAAGATCCGGTCTGTCCTCCATTTGTTTGTTATTCCTTCCATTCACATAAGCAAACTCTAAAAATTTATGCTGCAAAGCAGTGAAAAAGTATGACCTTTGAATGGTTAGTAATAATTTTTATTTTTTTCTCAGCGCGTGAGCGGGCAAGATGAACCAAATCCTGCAATCTGATTGGTTCCGGGAGCGGGCGGAATTTTCCGATCTTGACCGCGGTCAACGGAACGTCGATAACAAAAAATTTGTAATGGGTTTTTAAAACCTTTAAAATCTTTAAAACGTTCTCCGAAACTTAGAATTCTGAAATTTTTTGTACATTGTCGTTAAAAACTTTCTTTCCAAAATTTCTTGTTAAAATACCGAAGGTTGTACAATGTAAATCGCCTCTTCCCTTTCGACAAACATTTGAGTAAATCGAGCAGGAGTTAGCTACATGTATCGAAATTTGGGAAAATAAAGGGGTTTCTTTTAGTTATATTGCTTCCTGTGATTTCTGAGTTTTAACAGAGTAAAAAAGCGTATTTTGCTGCTCTGGTGTCACAAACGGCTTCGTTTCATGGTTCATTTTACGCGCGCTTGCAAAACGTTGCTTTCCGAAAACAACAAGACACGTTTAACTTTTGAAAAACAACAAGAAAAAAATAAAAATATTATTTGCCGGCCTTGGTCGGTCCGTATTGAGAAAAACTGTGCAGTCGGTCTTGAGCACGGCCCTCGGCCTGCGGCCTCGGGCCGTACTCAAGACCTCTGGCACAGTTTTTCTCAATACGGACCTCCCGGCCGGCAAATAATATATATATACTAGCCTCAGTATCGTGACGTTGGTACGATTAGGGACCTTTATACAAAACCTTCACAGCGACGGCAAACAGAACATTGCTGAGGCTTTCATAGGGTCTAATTAGCAAACAAATGGCGCTGCGCGTGCATTATACATTTTGACACATTGCTTTACTCTCCTCTGCCAATAAAGTGGAGAACGTGACCACAGAAAGAAGAATTTCCTTTCCCTATCTTAAACTTGACCGCCGTCCCTTCAAATTTATCTCCTGGAGGCAAATCACTCGATTTGCCGTGAAACTGAGGAGAAGATCAAATTTACGTGACCTTTTTTCACAGACGTTTTTTCTTGGCGTTCCCATCGTATTTGCATTACTAAGTTTCCTATTGCATGCATGCTCGCGCCCAAGGCGCTCTTTCTTCTGGCCTGCCTCTCGCACGAGTCTGTCGTGTGAGTTTCCAAACAAATGCCATGACGATATCTCGCACGAAATGTTCGCGTGACTTCCGAACAAGTGATGATATCAATATTTCCCAATATGGAACAAAACAATCAAGCCACGCAAGTTCAGTGAATATTATGAATTGATTAATTATTATGGGTCTTAAAAAAGTTATGTGGACAGAACATTCCACCTATTTCGGTTAACGAAACGTCGTTAAATATAAAAATTACTCATAATCATTTATTCGTCTTTTCGACTCTTTCGCAGAAGGCCCACCAAAATTGTAAGGGATATTAGTTCGACCCACTTAACCCTTTAAATCCCAACAATGACCGGCATTTAACTTCTAATGACATTTCTATATGATGAAATTTAAGTGATGAGAATGAAGGAAACGATCCCCAAAACTAATTTTTTTTCATGTTCAAACAAATTTCTTTTAACTTGTACTTCGAGAAATATATAGCGGCCAGTGAAGAGGATGGAAGATAGACACGTTGATTTTGAGCCTAGAAGCTGAAGGATCTGTTGTTTGAAAGTTGAACCCCTCAGGCAATCAATCAAAATATTATATTTGTTTTCATTATGATCCTATTTAGCCGTTAATAAAACAGACTACGTGTAGACACACTGAACGAAGGTGAATCATAATAAATTGTCGAGGAACTGATTCTCACCTTGTACAAGTGGACAGATATTCCATGCTGTGATTCCCCCTTGACTTGTATACTGCCCCACACCGATCTCCAGAATTGTAACAGGGAATCCAGCCACGATCAGGCATATCAAGTAGGGGATGAGAAAACTGCCTGATAATTGAAACAAGCTGTTAATGAAACATGATAACTCCAGCTGATGTGTGGTTTTTCAACTTTAAAATCGTCATTGCGACAGCATGTTAAAAGGAGTCGCGAGATTCGTGCCTCAAAGACTTGGCTTTAATCCTGCACAACTTCAAAATTGCATATTTACATTAATTCTAGAAACAAGGAAGATTACTTCTAAAGCCCTTTCAAGCCCATGGAAACTTGACATTTTTGGTACGATTCCCCCCCCCCCCCTCCCCGGTTAAATTTTTCCTTTTTTGCCTGAAATGACTTTTTCTCTGGATCAACATTTCTTTGGGGGTGGCGGTGGGGGCGGGTTATTTCTGGCGTAGGTGAGGCCAAACAGTTTTTTAAAAGATGTGTTGAGGTTTACATTCGGGTTTGTACATGCTCGTTTTTTATTTTTTTAAATGTATTGTCTGGATTCAAATTCCACATTGTTCGCCAGGCTTTTATTGGAATTGCTTTTCATCAGAGTCGTGTTATGAATTTCTACATGAGGTTTTAAGCCTGGTTTTGGTTCGATAAACGTTAAGCAGGGGTTATCGTAAACTGCTTTTGCAGAAAAAGCAATCAAAATCACAAAGCCTTCCTTAGTTTCCTTGCTCTAAAAAATTAGCTTTAAGAAGTAATTATATTGACAGAAACGAAAGAAAACGTGTATTTACCTCCTCCATTTTTGAAGCACAGGTATGGAAATCGCCACACGTTACCAAGGCCAATGGAAAAGCCGCTCAAAGCCAGAAGAAAATCAAGCTTTGAAGACCAAGTCTCTCGTTCCTTGACATTTTCGATCTCCATTTTGAATTTGCACTTCTGGTCTCATGCAAAACGTAAAAACGTGAAAACTGAAAAAAAAAGTATAGTACGGTTTAGATTGGGATCACCAAGTCTTAACCCTTGAAGCCCCAGTGTCAGCAGATCAATTCTCGTTACTAGTCGCCATACATTTGTTGTAGTGCTAGTTGGGAGAATAGCCTCATGTGGGGATGTGTTTAATAAATATGTGTAAAATGTATGTGTATTATGCTCGAGTAAACACGGGAGGTTACTTTTCTAGACAGGCTAAACACAGATTTATGTCACCCCACTGAAGGAAAAATTTTAAAATCAGTCTTGCGTGATGGAGATTAAAAGCTACTAGACGAATGGAAGACACATCTAAGAGCCTATAGCTAAAAAATTGAAAAGATACGTGATTTATAACGGCAAAGCTTCGACAACAAGATGGACACGAGACATGCCAATGTTAAAAATTACGTAGTGGGAGGATTTGGCTGTCAGAAACAATAGCAGAAATCACGGGAAAAGCGAATGATTTTGCAATGGCAGTCATATCGTTTACGTCGATCTCCAAGTGTGCATTGAATGACTAAAAATCAGCTTTTTTCCTTTCATTATTACAAACAATTTGTTTGTAAGCAACAAGTCTCGTTTTAGAAGCATCGAAAGCTGGGGATTACAGACGAACTGGTATACATAAAAACCTCCAAGTAACATGGTTCCTAAGCTTTCTATATTAAGGAGTTATTTTAATTCGATCACGTCTTTTTTCGTCTATAAAGAAGCTCAAGTCCAACAAATCTTCCCATTTCCTGCTCCAAAATTTTGAGCTCTCACGCGCGTACTTTTTTCCAGTAGCAAATTTAATTTTTGCTAAGAAATGGCAAGTTTTCACCTTAAATCGATCCAAATCCTGATATTTACAAAATAAACATTAGCTGAATTCATCTTGAAGTGAAAGTTATTAGCTTTTATTATTTCAATTTTTAATTCTTACAATAGTATTTTATATTTTTTAGAGAAGATTAGTATTTTCTATAATATATTTTTTGTTATTAGTTTATTATTATTTGTGTATTTATAGCGGAAGAGCCCCTTTGGGAGCTATAATAAAGTATGTATGTATGTATGTATGTATGTATGCATGTAAAGTCCAAATCTGTCCTGCGCACTAGGCGTCAATTGTCGGCCAATGAACCCCCGGGAGAAATAGAGCAGTTATTGCAAACCATTCTACAAACTCGTGATGTGGATGGCTATTTCCTTAGTAAACCTTAAATTTGGCGATTTAGGAATTGTTCAAGCTTGCCATTTCTCAGGTTATTTTTGACGATTTTAAACGATTTCCTTTACTTTTCTGGCATCAAATCGTAACTCTTAGCGACTACTTTAAGTGGCACTGAATAATAATAAAAAGTAGAAGGCCTTATTAAAAATCGTGTGTTGATACAGAGTGTCCTTCAGTCTTTTACTCGTGTAGCTGAAAGTAGGGTAGTTTTTCTCGACATGCTGTACACATGTATTTTCGACTATGACTTAGAAGTGCTAAAACAAGAAATAAACTAATTTTGTAAGTACACCATTGTCGTAGTGAAGTCAAATCAGTTGAAATGAAAAAAATGAAACTAAACAGATAAGGCTCTTTCTTTGCTCGAGAGTTACCCGGGGAAAGCAAAAATCGATCAAATGCATAAATATGCTTCGAGGCAGAAATTATGCCCTCTGTTTCAATGTAAATTGACAAAAGTTGGACCAAAAAAGATGCCTTTTAGTGCGATTTGAAAACGGCTGTGTAAACTGGCGGCGATTTCACGGCAATTTCAGATTTGATGTGAGGAGACCGCATGTGACTGATAAAGGCTATCTGGGTGCCCCGATCTTGGGCACCCAGATAGGAAACTTTGACGTGTTCATGCTCGCAACAAAATCGCAATTAAATCGTCGAAATATTAAGTAATATCGCAGTAACAAAAAAAAATCGTTAAAAATCGTTATAAAAACCACAGCAGAAATTCCGCTTTTCAAGTAAAAAGGAACGACAAAACATGTTTACGTTAATGCCCTTATACGCCCTTAAAATGGACAAATTAAGAATTTTCCTTTCTCAGGATAGTTACGAAAAGGGAAACCGAGTTACCAACTATTCGGAAGTGAATTGAGAACTGAAAATGCACTGAAAATGCGGGAACGCCTTTTCTTTTCTTCTAGTGATGGAGTTCAAAGAGCAAGTCATTATTGCCTTACCTTTTAATTTTCAGCAGTGTTTTCCAATCTCACGAACCTCACAGCTGCATCCACCTCAGAAGTTTTGTGTAACAATGAATATGTGACTGAGAATTGAGCTATAAAAACATTTTTGTGTGTACTTTGAACTTTCAAGATCTTCCTCGCGTTTACACCCGTGATTAGATGTGCAGGTCACACGCTCACGTACGCGAAAGATTTACCCTACAACATGCGTGATGCGGAGTGTCGAGTTGCAAGCACGGAGGATAATTTTCAACTGTCATTGCTCAAAATAAAAGGTAAACATTTACCAGATAGACCATTTCCGACGCTTTTTTTCCTTCAAATCTCAAACATTCTGGTTTCGGACATCAGGCTTTTAAATGCATGCAGTGATCTGAGCGTTTCAGACGAAGCTTCTTCCCCAGTACCATGCATCTTAATGGCAAACGGCAAAAGTATAGACTATAAATGAAATGTTATGTTATATTACAAATGTTCTTAACTTAAATTAAGATTTTGTTAATCCCTGAGTCCCAAGAGGCAGTCCTAATAGGATAGATTTTGTAATCTTTGTTCATTTGCTGTAAACAACGCACTGTAATTCATGTTTAGTGCAAAGATGTGGCTAATAAACATTATGAGTAGGCTTTCGTAGTTTCTAGGTTCGTGCACATTCAGGAAATGCTTCCATCTGCGGATTATTTTCTAACCTTTAACCTTGTACATTTACAATTACATTTACTTTAGCATTGATACTGTGTATGGGTGATACAGAGCATCGAAGACGCTTGGGCCATGCACAGGCATATCATCCCCGGTAGTCCATAATTTGTTGTTCTCGGTTCAGGTAAGGTCAGTATATATTCTTTCCGGCTCTTAATAAATACTTGGAGTTTCGAAGAGTTAACAGTTCCTTTAGATATTTAGGATACGTAGAAACAAATAACTGGCAAAAAGGAGTGTTTAACAACCAAAACCGCATCAAATTAAAGTTGAACCGTGGCCTTGATTATATTATTAACTGGCAAAAAGGGATGTTGGAAAACAACCACCAATAGCTACTCCTTTTTAACACAGCATGAAATTACAGACGGACTGTGGTATTTTAACTGGCTGTACAAAATGTTTGAAAATAACCACCAAAAACTGCAAAAAGTGGAACCAAAAAAGACTAGCAATAGTGAAAGAAAAACAACGGTGGTACATGATAGTTTACAGGTGTTATTATAATTCCGACCGCGCATTTCGGACAGGCCGGCCTTCATTAATGACCCGATGCTTCACTTGTTTAACGTTTATATTGTTGGACGCTTAGCTTTGTCTGACATGTTCAGTACTTTTTATCAAAACTTCGGCCAAATAAAGCCTAAAATATATTAATTATTCTCTGTTTTTCGTTTCGGCGATGTCTCTTTAGCTGCCGAGCTCACTTTTTGCAGGTCACAAATATATTGAGGTCGCTGCCTAGTATAAAAACAAATTAAACAGTGTCCCCTGTTTTAGCCTGATTTAAGCCTAAAGGACACTGCTTAGCTTGTTTGTATGATCAGTAGCACAGGGACCTGTACTTCGTGACTTGTGGACTTGTAAGACCCGCCGTTTTAGCTCTGGATTTTATATTATGCAGTAATAGGAAAAAGCTTTTATACAAACTTGAATTTTGAGTACAACTTGAAAAAATTCAGTTAAACGGTATGGTACACAGACTTCGACATTTGAATGTTCAAGACTGAATTGGCTCTCACTGACATGGAAATGTATCTTGAACTAAATCTCATTTAAATTGCAGATAATTATTCATGAATCTGGCATTATTTAATTTTATTTCTCACTGTTTACCACGAGTGGAAAGCCATGCGCAAAGAGTTACTTGTGCCTCGATTCTTTCCTAACAGGCGCTTATATAATTAGAAACCTTGAGAACATTTTTATAGGGGAGGCATGATCATCTAAACAAAGAACTGTCATCTTCTGCCTCGGTTTTCAAGCCAGGACCTTTCCTCCTGAGCGATACTTTGCAAACACGTGGAGATGATCAGTTTAACGGTCAACAGTTCAAACGTCTTCTAAAATCTTCAGGTAATGTAAGTAGCTTCATGCAATAGTTACATGGTTTTATTGCTTATATGTAGCATTTAACTAATACAGTGGACATGTTATTTTAAGCTATGTGAAATTCGTTCACTTTTGTCGGTCGCTTCAAGTCTCGAAAGGCAGTAATTTCATTCCTCCATCTCATTCCCGGGGGAGGGGTACTGAAGTATATTAATGACGGGTAGGTGCGGGGGGCTTTTTGCGGGTAAAAATATTTTCAGTTGGACTGTTTTTTTTTTGAGTAGAAAGATTTTCGTAGGATTTTCTTTACAGTTAATAAAATTAGGGACGGGGGGGCAGGGGTGTTTAAACCTCCCCCTTCCCGTAACCTTTCATTCTTTCATTCATGCCTGTTCCCGCTCCGTATTTGTTGGCTCCCGCCTCTTCGCATTTCTTCGAATGCAAAATATTGCACAATGTTGCGTTATTTTTCCGTTTCTTTCTCCCGCTTCCCGCCACCTTGGGAATCCCGCTTCCCACCCCTCTTCTTCCGCCTCCCGTAGACCTTCCTCCCCTTTTTCTCCTGGTCTCCCACCCACTATCCCCCTCCAAATAAAAAGCATGTGTTTCTCGAGGTTCTCAATTTGAACTCAAACAACTGAGTCAGTTTTCATTTGCAATGAGAAAGATACGTTGAAGCATAAACCTGTTATCCGTCCCAGAAACTCTTGGCTCAGTCTCTGGGAATAAAAATGACTCTATTTAATGTTCTGGCCCGTTGGACTTTTTTGGGTCAGTTTTAGCTTAATAGGACTGTTTTGGGGTATAAATATTTGGCCTCATTTGCACCTTCCCATATTCGTCACCAATATATCTCGACCCCTGGCCCTGGGGCTCTAGGACGATACTGAATCGCATATTATAATGTATATTATATAGAAGGAGGTGAGTTATCCGAGGAGGAAGATAATGATCACTTTTCCCAGGAGCCCATGGGCTCCTGCTTTTCTTCATATAATGCTCAGAACAACAAATATGTTGACATGAATAAACGATTGTCTGAATAATTCTGGCGCGGTCATCTTTACGAGTTCTGAGACCGAGTAAATAAGGTCGGAGTTTTTTTGGATTTTTCGATCGGGTGTTACGAACGGTTTCCAAAGGTTTCTGGGTCTCAGACCTCAAAAACATGAACGCACCGGAATTAAGGACGGTGCCTCCTTTTGTTACTGCGCATACGTCCTGCGCATCTCGGGACATTAAGGAATTTGCCCAGTACTACAACAACTTTTTTGCGCGGTTTATGACTATGTGGAAAAAGCAGATCTTAGCAAGCAGGGCTACCAGAATCCAAAAACAAAATTGGGTATAACCATGCATTTTTCAGAGATAATTGAGCTTATATTTAGAAAGAAAGTGCCAGACGTTCTTTGTATTTTAACGCTTTTTTAGAACTATGGTTGCTAGATTATCTCTGCGTGGTTACCCACATTTTTCGTTTTGGATTCCAATCACCCTTGCTAAGATCTTCTCTTTCCCACTAGTTATAACCTTTGCAAAAGTACATCACTATTAGGAGGCACCGTCCTCAATCAAAATGGCCGCCGTCGCCGATCAAAGACACGCACAGCGCCATGCACAGCAAAGGTAAGCAAACTGCCGTCTGAATATGTGATTTGAGGGGCCCCCTGTACAACCGTTTGGGTTTACAAAAAACAGTTTAAAAAATCTACCTTTTGATCATAATTGATCACAATAAGACAGTGTTTTTAAGGCCGCTGGTGACTTCTGCAAGGCAACTGAAGTTTTGACGGAGGTCTTACGCACCCCTCTTAGGTTAAAAAGCTTTTGTATACTCTTGGACGTTTGGGAACCGATTCCGTTAAAACTTAACAGGGAAATGGTGGAAGTGCAGCAAGGTTGTTTCTTTTTTCAGATTACCCTTCTTTGTGATGGTTCGCAAAGTTAAGAATGATTTGTAAAACGTGACTTTGAGTCCAAGACAACGCGTCTTGATTTACCACTCATTGATCAGTTAAGACCTGAAAGCTGATTTTATGATTTTTAGATTTCGGTGCTCGGTCAAATTTTCTTGTGGTGATGCGGTGTTTTGCTTATTATTTTGGCAGTGTTGCCCCTCAGCACCCCCCCCCCCCCTCTCTCTCTCTCCATACGGGCACAAAAAGCTAGTGCTCAATGCATACCGTAAGCTGCTGCTTGTAAGCCCCCTTCAGTTATAAGTCACCCCGGTTATAGGCCCATCTACATTTTAACAAACAAAATAAATCCGCTAATAAGCCCCTCCCCTCTAGTTTTCCTTGTTTCCTTAATATTAAGCACTCTCACAGAACACTGCGAAGGTGAACTCTGAGCTTTTGTTTTTTACATTCCGGTTGCGTTCGTGTTGTTACAGGTTTGATTTCGTTGTTAAAATTGAAATGAGCTCGATTTATTATGACATTTTAAAGGTTAATTAAAAACTGGTAAATTAAAAATGTATTTCGATCCACACTGACGTGGCTCATTTTGAAACGTCTTTTCTTATTCCACTTGTTAGCCCCCCCCCCCAGATATAAGCCCCTCCGTTTTTAAGCCCCTGCACCCAAAACCCCTTACGAAGTTGTATAAGCCCAGGGCTTATAAGCGGCAGTTCACGGTATATTATTATTTTGATCTTTTTTTTTTTTTCAAAGTTACAGTTGCTTGAAATACACTAGATCAATATCTGTGCCACATTATTTAACACACACACTGTGCAATAAAATATCCGGCCTGATCAATCGATGAAATCGATAATCGATAACAATCGATGACAGTCAATGGCAATCGATAACAATTAATCGATTGATATCGGAAATCGATGACCAATCGATGGCCAAAAAATTTGTGTTTTTTAGTTGCCATCGATTATTATCGATTGTCATCGTTTGGCATCGATAATCATAGATTTCCATATTTTTTGGGAGGTCAAAAGGAAACTTTACAGAAGAAATACGGTGAAATGAAATTACATAACGATCACAAATTTGTCCACGGAGAACATGGCGGAGAAACCGAGTAAAGCATCAGACAAGATCCATGCTACACTTTAATATTCCCGTGATTTATTTCTCCTATCTTCCTTGACATCAAGCTTGACATTGCGAAGCAATCATTATCCTTTTCGTCTATAGTTCCAAAATCTGCGCACTACTTCTGCTAGATTACACGGTGCGCCGGATTTCGTTGGCTCGTCGCTTCGGTACAGTAATTTCTATCCTCGCGGGCACGTTTCTCCCTCCTCCAGGACGCCATCTTGCTTTAGCATCATTAACTAGGGGGGGGGGGACAGGGGGGTTTAAACCTCCCGCTTCCCGTACCCTTTAATCCCGGTTCCCGCCCTGCATTTTTTGGCTCCCGCCCCTTTGCATTTTTTCGATTGCGAAATATTGCACAATGTTGCGTAATTTTTCCCTTTTTCTCCCGCTTCCCTCCACCTTGGGAATCCCGCTTCCCGCCCCCTCTTCTCCCGCCTCCCGTACACCTCTCGCCCCCTTTTCTCCCGGTCTCCCGCCCCCCTGTCCCCCGCCACTTAACTGGACTTCCTGTTACAGTGCTACCGAAATGAACAAATCTCCTGTCTTCTTCTGAGCAACGAATCGCTCGCCAACTTCAACAGAAAAAGGGCACTCGTGATAACACTTAACTTCAACCTGCTGGATATTCAAAATAAACTGACACGTGCTAACGGAGTTATTTGTGCAAAGTCACCATACACGTACGCGATCACGAGCGGAACTAAATAATTGATCGAAAATCGATCAAAAGCAAACAGCTTCACAGCAAATGACAATCAACAGTAGTCGACGATCGATGGTAAGGGGCCAACCATTTAACTTCTGAGGGGGGGGGAGGGGGTGGGTGATTTGGTATAGGCATGAACTTTTTTTTAACCCCTTAATTCCCCCTGAATTTTTTTTCTTGGGGTATGTGCTTGCAAGATATTTTTTTCTCCCTCCAACGTTCTGCATGAAATTTTTTTGGTGTGTGGAAGCGGTTAGTAGAGCTTCATTATAAATCAAGTTATAAAAGGTTAAGGATCTGGATCTGATTTTTATAATACAGTACATTAATTTTAACACCGAATGTAAAACATTGAGGTGATCCCTTCCTACTGATGCATAAGCCACGCACCTCTTCGGAACCTGTAATTTTATTGGCTTCCAAAATCACGCACCTCTATTGTTTTAAGGGCCAGGGTCATTGTTTTATTGTTTGTTCTTTTGTCTTCTCAGCCAATCCTGTTAAGCCTTCCGATAGGTGCGTACCGCCTCTACTGATGAAAAGAGTCAGACCTGTTCCTGGACTTTAGTCATTTTTCAAGGCGAATGTGCCTACAGTACAGTACATAGTGCATGCATAGAGCTACAGAACAGTACAGTGCATAGCGCGAATGCGCCCTCAGTACATATTTTACGGGAAGACAATGAACCACATCCTTTCCTTGTTAAATCAAACTGATAACCACCAGTACAACAATATTTTGCTTTAGAGAGCTATCTAGAAAGGGTTTAATCCAACTCACAACTGAAGCACACATTACAAAGCCCCAAAATAATCTGCACAGAGCTCTTAAGTTGCTTTGTTGGTAAAGAGTGAGATCTTTGACGGCGTCATCTTTGTAGGGGGGTCTGCCGGCATGGTCCCCCAGAAAATTTTGAAAAATTGAAGTAGCTAAGACTTGTTTTCCTTTATTCTGAGCGGAAATGTGACCCTTCGAAAGTAACTATTTAGATCCCAGATTTTTCTTTTAATTGGACTAATATCAGCTCTTTCTTAACATTCTGACTTATCCAGAAGTCAAACTAACATGCCATAACGCTGAAAAACAGCGTTGATGATGCTCTTTGTTGTAGTTTCAAGTAGCTTTCTTTGCAGTGGCCAACAAATCCGCAGGTGGTTCAAAAGATGACTCTTTGTTGGCCATTTTGATAGTAAGCAAAAAGGCTAACGTACTGTCCACCTGGAGAGATGCTGCCGAAATGCTGTTTTGTTTTCCTTATAAGAGACACAAATCTCTCTTCACCGGCATTTGAATGTGGTAGAATAAGAACTGTTTTGGCCACGTCATTTATCCTACCAAATTTATGGGTACCATTCCCTAGCTTCAATGATGACAGATATCCCCAGATCACATCCATCCGAAAACTGGATGATGATTTCTCATCATTTTCCTCACATTCAAAGTTTATTTGGGCTTCATCCCAGACTTTCTTGGGGAAAAAAGAGGGACAAATTAAATTAGACAACATGCACAAACATGGAAAACTACTGAGGCCTCTTGCAGTACCCATGGATGAAGATACATCCCGCAAAGTACAACAATAGATTACAGTACTTCACAATGAACACCACATTAACGAAATGACTGAAAAATGGCTTTGCCAAACAGCAAACCCGCCTCGAATTCCAGTATTTTATACCCTTACGAAAATCCACAAACCGACTTAATTGGGAGACCTCGGGAGTTTCGGGTCCAACAGAGAAGTTATCAGCATTTGTTGCCATACTACCCCAACCTTTAGCACAACAACAGAAGTCGTATCTCAAAGACTGATACAGTCAACTGACTCCATTAATTTCATTGACAGGACTAAAGTTCCAGAGAGCGCAATACTTGAATCTCTGGACGTAAGGAGGTTGTATACTAATATTCCACAAGAGAGGGAATACATACAGTATGCAAGGCATACGACACTTTCTATATTAAAAGACACACCTCCTATCCCTAAACGTTTACTTGACAAGCGTTCAGGCTAATGTTACAGGAGAACTCATTCCAGTTTTGTGTCAAATAGATAGTTAATAAAGTTAACTTCATGTTCCAACAGCTATTCGGGCCTTCTTGATTTAGAGTGCACTGAAAACATTGTTCTTCAAATCACAACACCAGCCGTGATTTTGAAGTACAGAAAACATATATCAAGATTGGTAACCTCAGGTGCTATAAATGTAACGAAAAGGCAATCTGAGGGGGACAGATTATTGTGCTATGAATCCCTCTTACCCAAGTCCAAGATGCTAAAATCTTTTAACAGTCTGCTGATAAAGTTCAATGTCAACCCAGAAAACATATTGCCAGAATTTTTTTTCCAGCCGACTGTACGTGCGTGAAATTTTTTTGGACAATAATCTTGTGCAGGAAATTCTTTCTTACCCATATGCACTTGCAGGATATTTTTTTTCAAAATCACCCAACCCCCCCCCCCTCAGAAGTTAAATGATTGGCCCCTAATCGATTGTAATCGCTGACAATCGATAGCAATTAGAGGACTCGAAGTAGTTGTCGATTGATCATGGATGGCATAGTCTAAAACCGGGACTGGACTCTGGACTGGACTCTGGACTGGACTCTGGACTGGACTCTGGACTGGACTCTGGACTGGACTCTGGACTGGACTCTGGACTGGACTGGACTGGACTCTGGACTCTGGACTCTGGACTCTGGACCCTCGACTCTGAGATATGTACGATATATGATCGAAACATCTTCGGCTCTTTTTCGGGAACCTTCAGCAGTCGTCGGCAAACTTCAGAATTCTTCAGAAAATCACCGAATCTTCATCTGTTTCTTTCATTTTGTTGAATGTATTATAAACGAAAAATCCCACGACCTTCTCGTGATGTTTTGAGAACTTTCAAAACATCACTCCTACCTTAATTTTACTCGAGGCCGTGCAATTTCCTGTACTAATTGTTTCTGCCTTCCAGGATGCGATCTTTAATAGAAATGCCAAATGACTTCGTTATTATTACTTCCACAAGGAGACAGTATTGGCAAAATGGGGTGCAAAAGCGAGGCCAATTAGCCAATGTATATTTCCACTGTACCGCTAACTGTGTGAAGTTGATGCAGCCAGCATTTATTCCCTTTTAGGTAGTTATTCCGAGTAGTCTCCATCCCCATTTATAAGCATCACATAGACAGCACATTGCGAAAGAACTACAAATAAGTTAATCGTTTCTCTCAGTGTTTGTTAGTTTTCCGTGACCGTTACTTTCTCGATGACGATGATGATGATAATTAAGGAAAGCGTGTACAAAAAGCTTTCTCGAGCCATGGCCGTAGCTATCTCGAACATGAACTCGTTTCCCTTGGGCAATGCTATCTCGAACTACCAGGTGCCGAGACCTCCCGCCTGAAAAGGATACTTTGTGCGGACCCTCAGGTAAATTAAGGCAATTTCTAGGTGAATTTTACTGGAGATTAACTAGATAATTTGTTTAAAATTGAATTAAAGAAATTAAAATAAATATGACGAATGAAAAATGATAAAAATTTCAGGTTTCAAAAATTTAAAAAAAAATTTCAGGTTTCTTCTTTTCAACTGCTCAAGTTGAAACACCTTCACTGCGATGATCTTCATATAATTCTATCTTTATCCGCAGTTCAAATATATGATTATTTCATATATTAATGTTCATTTCTCCATCTTCGGGATAAATTCGAGCTCTCAATTGACCAGCTCCCAGTTGGCTTGATAGCTCAGTTGGTTAGAGCGCTGCACCGGTATCGCAGAGGTCATGGGTTCGATTCCCGTTCGAGCCTGAATTTTTTCAGGTTTCTTCTTTTCAACTGCTCAAGTTGAAACACCTTCACTGTACTGCGATGATCTTCATATAATTCTAGAAAGAAATAAGCAAGCCGTCCCTAATAATCACCACCTCTCCAATGATAGCCCTCCCTTAAGCTACCACAAGTAAGTTACCGCCGCGGGCGTTAAATCGAATCACGACGGTAAGTATGCTGTATTTGAAAGAAGTGGCGAAACTTACCACGCACGTTGACGGCTGATAAAAACTCTGTCAGGTTAAGCCTTTCGTCTCCTACAAGTAGATAAAAGGGCTATAAATATTTTTTTCAAATCGATTATTGCCGTAATACGTTTAAACTACAGCGAATTACAAGGACTTATTGTGCATACTACTGACATCGTTTCCTAAGACTTTTGGCCAGTGCAGTGAGAAAACGTAAACCTGGAAAACTCAAAAATAGCGAATGGTTTTGGGAAGTGATCAAAAACACGCGCTTGAATTTCGGGCAACATTCAGAAAATCCTAAAGATTTTTGAAAAATGGTCAAGCATTTTCAGGGTATCATCGATGATTTTTTAAACTAGTATATCCATATACCATGGCACAGCTCCTGCGCGGATATCTCTATAATCAAAACACAGCTAACGATCTCGTGTTTAACTCCATATCTCAATCGCTTGCTGCACTCACATAAAAATGCACTTTTCTTTTTTGCCACTCTAACTAATATGGATACATGGATATCTTCCATGTACCGTTCGATACAGTTATAAAGTTATCTGACGTTATTAAATATTTAACTGACAAAGAATTTTACCATGTACACCAGATATCCTTGGATATTTTTCTGAAGGCTTCTGCAAACGTTCTTAAATATCAGCTCGTTTGACCTTGAGTCGACGCACTGGATAATCTTTCGTAAACAGCCGTAAATTTTGGGATAAACAAAACAAAACAACTACAGAAAAAAAAACAAAACAAACAAAAAACAAACAAGCGAACAAACAAAAAATAATGAAATCCAAAACAAAACTCTCAACGAAAATGTTACTTTATAATCAACCAAACGTTATGAACTCGCGTATCTTTCCACTCCAAATTAAAAATTGAATACTTGAATGATTGCCCGTGTATTTTCTCTATTTAACAGATATACGCCATTTTCTCACACCCTTGTTCAGTTATAGATTAAAGATGACGTCAGAATCCGATATAAATAAAAAAAAGTAGGACTTTGATAAGACGCTGTTGTTGTATTTTTACGTCTCTGCGAGGTGCCCTGCGATAAGCTGAACAGACTCTCAGAAAAAATAAGTCGCCTTACCATCAGCATCAAGCATCACGAAGTTAACAGGAACAAACAATTTTTCCGGCAGGCTGGGTACCTTTGTACCACAACGTTCGCAATTTCAACCTAAGATGCAAAAACAAACATTGCCCCACGCTTTAAGAGTGGTTTCCGCTGTAGGTGCATATTTCTGTAAAGGATAAATAAACAAATAGATAAATAAGTCAATAAATATAAATAAATAAACGAACGAACGACCGGACGAACTAACCAACCAACCAACGAAAGAACGAAAGAGCGAACGAACGAACGAATGAATGAACGAAATGGGCAGTTTTAAATATGAAGCCGAATGGGCAGTCTTCGCTGTGCAAATCCAAAAACCGCGAACACTCATGTCAGGCATTGAAATAACCATGAAGAAACTAGAAAACGATTTTTTTTGCCAAACAAGCCAAGTGGCTCCGTCACTGTCCACAGGGGTTACATTTTACATGCGGTTTGAGCCCTCATTCGATGGATATCTATGAAAATTGACTTATCAAAGTCAAGTAAAAGTGTTTTTGTTGTTGTTTTTGGATTCGCACAGTAAGCTATTTTTTCAGGTGAAACAGGCAATTTTTATGTTGATCAAACCAGTCTGTTTAGCTTAGTGAAAACTTAAATCATAAACATATTAACCCTTTCATTTCCCCGACACAGCCAAAAGTTGAGGGTCAGGGTTAGGATTAAGGTTAGCTGACTTGTGGATGAAGTCGTATGGTGTGACTACTCGAATGCAAACAAACCATTATTATTATTATTATAACTACAGTACTCAGTAAAGTATAGTGCCATACATTTGTATGCGCTACAGAAAATCGACGGTTGTTTTTAAGTTTAGTATAAAATATGATGTAGTTTTTAGTTAGATTTTTCTTTGTTACGGACAGTTGTATTATTTTATGAAATCTACCAGAAAAATGTGGCTCGCAAGGCTGTTCACGTGCAAGTTATACCTCTTTGTTAACGTGCCTCTATAAGGAATTTATGACAAATTACAAGAGGCAAACACTTTGAATCGTTAATGCAACTGAGACTTGAATCAACTGCTAGCAATTATTGTAGGTTTTAATTCGACTCACTTCGAACTATGATCCTATGAATCACTCTTTTCAAGACCGTCATTATCTGCTTCTAACTTTTTATCAAAGGTTATCACCCTGTTACGCCTTCATTTTCAACTTAGGTATCAGGCCGTTGTGTTTAAAGGGGGGGGGGGGGTGGGGTTATAAATCATAAAGCGAGGGCCCCCGTTTTTAAGGGAACAAAAAAAAAATTTACTTACATCAGCAAGCTCATAACAGGCTTCGCGTCGGTCTTTTTCCTTGAAAGCAGCGTTACCACCGTTGGGGTAGGTCAAAAGGAAAACAAAAATGAGAATAAAAATACTTTGCCTTGGCATATTCTTGACGATGAGGATATTTTCTGCCAAAAAATCAGTACAATTTACTAATAAACTTTTGCAGCGGGTGTCTTTACTGGGCACCGCTAAAATTCCGGCCAGGGAAAGTGATAGACACTTAACTGAGTTCAGATCTCCAGGGGCACCATAAGCTACAGGTTGTGGTTCGATTCCTACAGAAACAGTGACTAAACAGCGTGGTAACAACGATACGACGATGCTCCCCGGTTGAGACGTCTGAGCGAGTCTGTGCCAAAGCCGGTAATCTAAAACTTGTGTGTATTACCAGTCTGTTTTCCTCTTCCGCCCTCTTCCTTTAATTTCCCTCTTTTCTCTCTTTTGTGTCATCTCGATTTGAATCATAATTGGAGTGACTCCTGTCACTTTGGAGTCATAAAAAAACCCTTGTTTGAGCGTACTTCTAGTGAAAATGTTGAAATGTTCAAGAGCCATCTTTTCTAAAATTTAGGTAGATACATAATAACAATAAATAAAAACAAACATGCCAAATAATTAGACAGGATAACCCAGCATGCTACAACTTAGAAAAAACCTCAAAACCTGAGCCGGAGACAACCCGACAATGAGTGCAGTATGCCACGAATGTTGTCAAACGAACTCAGCAGCAACTCTCAGCTTTGTACCCCATGTTAGTGCACCAAAAAACTAGTACCATGGGCTTGAGGAAGCCAAAAGATACCTTCCCATTTTTGTCTTGTTGAGGTCCAGAGCAGGAAGATCGAGTCGTAGGCAATTATAATTTTTTCTTAGCTTTGTCTTGCATTGGTATCTGCAGCAAGCGCAACCTAACATACCTTGTTTGTGGGTGTAGAGAAAACCCAGCGACATAATCGTTATGCACTTGTCATCGGCTTCCCCGAGGGGGAAACCCCAGGCTGATGTGGGGACTTTGCTTATTGTGCATTTCAGAGTTCTTGTATTTCCCCACGGGTGGGGGATTTTTTTCTAGCAAAGTCCCCAGTACTTGGCGAAGCCAGACACCCAACAGGACTTCAAGACGCACTTCAGGACTTCATTTTGGTTCTTTGAAGAGTTAACAAACACTCGAGACTTCACGTTCTGATGAAGAATTGAACTTTAATTTCTTTTTCTTGAATACTCTGCAAGGTGCTATAAATCAGTCCTATTACTGTATATGAGCAGTCTGGCGAAAATTCCAACTTTTATTTCCGTCGTGAATTCCCCACAATCTGTTCTAAATCTGTCTGGACTGATGACAACACGGGAGAACACACTATATACCATCACGGTTCATTTGCTGCTTCTAAACACAACGCCCTTTACTTAAATGGTTACTGTAATGCTTGAGACAATAACCATTCTTGTGAATATTTCAACTTTTTTTGTCCTTAAGTATTCGCAAGCTGCTCT
This sequence comes from Siderastrea radians, assembly GCA_964017195.1. Lineage (NCBI taxonomy): Eukaryota > Metazoa > Cnidaria > Anthozoa > Scleractinia > Rhizangiidae > Siderastrea > Siderastrea radians. The sequence goes on along the minus strand of OZ024893.1, from coordinate 52,614,495 downwards.
AAATCTGTCCCGACTAATTACAAACGAGATGTATCGGCAAATATTAATGAAGAATTTATAATTAGAACCTGTTGACCTCTAACAATAATATGTACACAGGGGAATTTTAAACTTGCTTATGCCTGCCAATAGGTACAAATATTTGACAGATGGTCTGTTTGATAGACAAAAAACAATGGATTTCAACACATATTCTTCTTCTCCTCCGCCATCTTGTCATTGATTGAGCGAAAACACAACTTGCTCCAATCTTCTCTCAGTTCTCCAGTAGCAAAGTCCCCACATTTTCCCCGAGAGTCGTGTCATCATAAATCTAAGTCCCCACATTTCCCCCACCACAATGGCTCAAATTTGTTGCAAAGTCCTCATAAAGTCCCCATATTTCCCCACATCAGCCCGGGGTCCCCACCCCCTCGGGGAAGCCGATGACAGGTGCATTAATGGCACGTCCATACTTCCAAACGCGAATCAATAGTTGAAAATGTTGTCTTCCAATTTCACACGCTCAAGTACTAAATAGGAGATTGAGCAGCCTTCTAGTTTTTTCTTGGGAACCTCAAGATCAAACACGCGTTCAGCTTAACCCAATTCTTTGATATTTGATAAATACCTGAGAGTATTGTGGAGGAATTTCCTGCCATACATGTATACACTTTAAGGAAAAAGGGCCGCACCATATTCGAGCCATTATTTAACCAGTCACACAAAATTATCCATTTAAACAACGGAACCAACACTGTGTTCGGTATGAAAAATTCGAAATGACACCAAAAAACATTTAACAAACACAAACGGTTGGCAAATTATTTTTGCTATGCTTCTAATGAAGGTTAGAAACATAAATAGTTTTAATTTTACCTGTTCCTCTGAGCTGTTTCTTCACGTTTTATTCAGGTCCTCTTCTTTCAGGTACTACCTTCTGCTCTTGAACTGAAGTATGCTCGCTTGAATACCTTCTGACGAAGGTATTAGCTGGTATGATAATGTCTGTTTTCCGGCTACGTCGTACTAAAACACCCTGTACTTGAGCTTTTTATTGATCTCTCCGTGAACGTCAACCACATGTTTACAACTGTCTGGTGCCGTTGTCAAAACAGTTAAATTTGTTTGTCCGTTTTGTTAAGGTTTGTTACACACTTCATTAAACAAACCAAATATGGTAAACGTTCTAGATGGTGGAAGCTCCATGTGGTGCACGTTCTACGTTGTAAATGGTGAGCGTTGGAAAGGATGCACGTCCTAAGTGATGTACGTTGCATGTTCTAATGGTGCGGGTACTAATTAGTGCACGTTTTATATCGTGCATGTTCTAAATGGTGGACGTTCAAAATTGTGCACGTCCCTTAACGTGTTATTACTACAAGGTACTTCTGCCTTAAAACTGTAAAAAAAAAAAAAACCACACACACATACAAACTTTTGCTAACTTGTCGACAAATATAAGTATATCTTTGTGATTCCGCTCTCAACCGAGTTCATTACTAGGTAATCACTCATACTAAGGGGGGGGGGGGACAGGGGCGTTTAAACCTCCCGCTTCCCGTAACCTTTAATCCCGGTTCCCGCCCAGTATTTGTTGGCTCCCGCCTCTTTGCATTTTTTCGATTGCAAAATATTACGCAATGTTGCGTGATTTTTCCCTTTTTCTCCCGCTTCCTGCCACATTGGGAATCCCGCTTCCCGCCCCCTCTTCTCCCGCCTCCCGTACATCTCCAGCCCACTTTTTTCCCGGTCTCGGGAAAAAAGTGTGCCCCCCCCTTACTAAGTGTACCAGTGTCAATGCATTTGTAAATTTTATCAATATTTTAGATTGACACAAAAGAACTGTAACATAAAACTTTTCATAGTTTTGATAATTTTGATAATTTTCATAATTTTGACACAAGCTGGGGCTGTATCATAAAATATCAACGTCGGCCTAACAGAGATATGCAGTTAGCCTCGAAAGTCTAAATCTGAATAAGGTCAATGCGTTTTTTTGGCGGACATCAACACGTTCTATTATTTTAATTTCAAATAGTGCGTTTGGTTAAGGCAGTTACTTTCAAGCGTTGCCCTAGGACTTTTCTTCAAATACGAAAAGAACATTATTAGATGCTCCTGGTAGATGTAGCAACTTACTGGAGTTTTGCGGATTTAAAAACAAGAACCCCGAATTGATAAATGTATCCTGGATCAAATTTCCAGTGCAGTGGTTGCGGACCACTTAACGTCTCTGTTATGATTAATGTACGCTTATCTGGAAACGAAAACGTTACGAAGAAAAACTGAAAGCAAAAGCAACGCACAAGACCTCGGGGAAAAAAAACACTAAAACCACTTACATTTGGTGCGGTGTTGTTTAATAATGCATATGGCTAACTGCTGAACAGCAAAAACTGATCAACTGCTAGCAAACTTAATTGTGCCACATGCGATTGAAAAGTGACCGAAACGTTAGTTTCAAAATTATGCCAAGAAAAGCTTAGAAAAGAAATCAGAATAAAGCACCTGTGCAAACGTGCAACTCTACGGTATGCACGCATAATAATAATGGTAACAAAAACAAGATGAGGCTAAAGCTAAATTAAACTACTCTATGCACGACTGTGCATGCCTGGTTGCACCTGAGAAACTTGCGACCCCTTCAGTTTATATTCTGTTGCTATATAAACACTCTAATGTTGTTTACGACTCGATTGGGATAATTATAGAGCCATCAGGCAATTAATTAATTGAAACTGGTAGACTATCACGTACATCACCATTGAATTCACGGATTTTGTTAATCAAAGAATAATCTAGATGCACGTTTAATGTTTTTGTCCTTTTCTTGAATTCAAGGCCTTGTTCAAGAGGTTTTTGTGCTGTATCGCTGTTAATGTTATAGACTACTGCATCTTTCGTACTAAATCACCAAAAGTGGACGACCAAAATAAATCAACGTAGTTTGCAATCAATTTGAAAATCTTTTATACAACATACTCTTAGAAACGTCATCGGTGTGAAATGAAACGAATTACTGTAAAAAAAGGCAGGAAGACGAATACTACTTGGAGGCCCTTAAAACTCGTCACCGTTGGTTCTCGGTTACCCTGCAAGCAGAGTTTTCTTGGTCGCCTTCTATAAAAAAAATATTGGGTTTAAGCGGCTCTCAACCGGTTTTCAGCTTACGCATGCTGTAAAGGTCGTCAAAAGGTGCGCGCGTTGTGATACGCCTGCAAACGTGTTTGCATATTTTCGCCCAAAACTTCTCCCAGCTCAGAAAATCAGTAGAAAGACAAGGCAGCAATTGTTAAACCTATATTTGGTGATAAGATTTATCCAGAGTGCAAAGTGACGCAAGTTACGCTTTCATGATGTTGACAAGTTTTGGTGAAGCTGCCGCATAAGCGCGTGCGCAAAATATGCAAGACAGAAAGTGACGATGCGAGTGGCGAATATTGCGCATCCACGACAGGAAATGGGACGGTTTTGCGCCGAGGTTACTTATTCCCCCGCCGAAACATAGGGCGACCATGAAGCCTTTGCTTGCGTGGTAGTTCTGGGTCGGTCCTCAGAAATAACTAGATTGTATGAAGTTTTCCTAGATGCAATCTGTGAATATATTTCTCTTTGGAAAAAAAAGAAGTCGGTGCACTGCTTCCGGCAATACACACGTTTTTGTTGCTGTATATAAGTACACTAGGTCAAAAAATGTATGTATAAATAGTTTATCACTAAATTACAGGTGCTACAAAAGAAAATGTCAACAAGGAAACGTAAAATTACTAGTTTTTCGTTCTTCGACTACTAAAAAAATGATTGATTGGTTTTGATTTTCGAGTCTATTATTTCAAGTATCAAATCCCTTGATTCTTAGTGCATATTTTTAAATATTTGTTCTGGATTGATTAATGTCCCTTCTCTGCACTAAATTTATTGACAAAAATGATCGTTAAAGGTATTTTTCATTAATTAGATGATATATATCATTGATCTATTCTTTGGAAGAGTCCTCAGACCTAACATGAAAACACAGTGGTTTCTAAAAAGTTAAGATTAAGGCAGAGAATTGGCTTTGCCATGATATTCATCGTTTCTTTCTGCGTCGATGAGCTTAGTGTGCTCGTCTTCCGTTTTTTTACCCACCAAGTTAGGCTGAATCAGCTTGCTGAACCGCTGAAAAACAAAACGAAATTTTTTTTTTAATATTTAAAGCTATCTTCCCGGGGTGCACCACTGAATTTTAGACGAATTCGAATTTTTTAATCGTCTTAAGGCATAATCTTATTCACACAGTCAAAAATTGTGACGTAAAAACCAAAGAAACTACTAAGTGGTAATTGCGTAGGCTTGGGCCGAGTGCTACAATTAAAAGTTTCATCTTGTTGTATTTAACCTTTGAAGGAGGAGAGGATTCGCCCACACTAGCGTCAGACCTATCCAAAATACTTCCTCTGTGCTTGAAATAGTACCATTACCTCTTTCTTTAAGCAGTTTCGTAACAGGGGTATATAGCGCACCTGGCTTTTTCTGATATTCAGGAGGCTACCAAATCGACAAATATTTGGTATATGTTTATTTCAGATTATTACTACTCGTAACACCTCGTAAGTCTAAACAGTGTACAACAAACTTGAGTTATCTTGAATTGAAAAAGTATTTACCTCTTTAATAGTTCCAGTAGTGTTGATCACTTTGTATATCATCACTCCAGGGATAAACATCAATGAGGACGCTGTCAACAGCCAGCCAATAGCCATTCCCCAGTCTGGATACTCGTATTTACCATATGTGAGCGGGGAATACGTCGCAATGTAGAAGAAGAAGATAAACTAGCAAATTTAAGGTAAATTGATATTCAGATTGAGTGTTTTGTTAGAATCGTTCTGAAATGAATAGAGAATGTCAAATATGCAGTGTACGATTTGGCACTCTTTAGACTTACTCCAAGTCGCTTGTATTATATTGGACGAAAGCAATGATTATCGTGCGGAGATAAGAGTAAGATAAGTGATGACATCTACGTTCGTGTATAGCGAGCGATAATTTTCTCTACGCGAGCGGAATATTGCGTGTGTAGCGCGCGATACAAATCAGTGAAGTATAGGATACGAGCTGCAAAACCAGCTGCCATTTTGATCGATGTTCGTGGACCACGCGCGCGCCCTCAATAATCAGAACAAGCCACTTGGAGCAAGTCTAGGCGCTCTTCTGCCTAAGAGATGACAACAACGGTATTATAACTTACCAAACAAAATATCGGTGAGAAAAAGCACCAGCACCAGCCACTCCAAGGACTGATACGAAATCCCACCATACTTTCAATGTTGTCATAGAAACGACGCCAACCTGTTCAATGGCAAGAGAAGACATTATGGTATTTTCTCTGAGGAAAGTTACAAATTGTATCCCTAACGTGCAAAATGTACGTTGTAAGGAAGTGTTACCTAACCTTATGCCTTGCTTTGGGGATAAATGGCCACACTGGGGTGGAGTGGAGTGGAGTGGAGTGCAGTGGGGGGAATTTTAAGTGGAGTGGGGTGGAGTGGAACAAAGTGGAGAGGAGTAGAGTGGAGTGGAGTGGATCTGGAGTGAAGTGGAGTGGAGTGGAGTGGAGTGGAGTGGAGTGGAGTGGATTTGGAGTGGAGTGGAGTGGAGTGGAGTGGAGTGGAGTGGAGTGGAGTGGAGTGGAGTGGAGTGGAGTGGATTTGGAGTGGAGTGGATTGGAGTGGAGTAGAGTAGAGAGGAGTAGAGTGGAGTGGAGTGGAGTGGATTTGGAGTGGAGTGGAGTGGAATGGAGTAGAGTGGAGTGGAGTGGAGTAGAGTAGAGTGGAGTGGAGTGGAGTGGAGTGTCTTTGATAATCGATAAAAATGATGAAATGCCTAACTTAATTCCATGTTCTAGAAGTCTTAAGAAATTATATTTTTAAAGTACTCTTAGTCAGTATTTACACATATGAGAGTATTTATGTGGTCAAACTCAGCGAAATGCGGGTTACGTTATAGTGCCTTTACGGCATTTAAAAGGACCCTGAGGTATTACTTTAAATATGTACATTTATGTGTACGCACTTCAGGAAGATGACATTTTTTCATAGGTTGTTCTCACCATAAAGCCATCCAATAGCCACGCTTTCACCGACAACCACCAGTAAAAGAACTGTTCCGCTGCCACAGAAGTTGTCAAACAACTGAAAGACGTACATTCCTCCCTGCAACAAAAATCGATAGCAACATTTATTTCGTTCCTGTCTTATGCAGCTAGCATTTTATTTCGAAGCTAGGAATCAATCATCCCTGAAGAAATATATAACAAAATTTTCGGGATGATTCCACTGTAAATATCCAGATTTTTTTTTTTTTTTAGAATTCGTTTATTGTGGGAATTCGGTGTATGATACAAAGCAAAAAATAGCATTTACCTTAGTGACCATGGATAGTCCAACCAGGTACCAGACAGCACACATAAAGGCAGTGAAGAGCTCCTTGCGGCATCCACGTCTCAGGTAGTGTGGAAATAAATCGGCAGCGGCCGTCACAATGGCCTCTATGATTACAAACTGTAAAAAGACATAAACGGATACGATTACATATGAATGATCATTTGTTACACCGGAAATTGTAGTCTGTTGTACCTTTCAAGGAAATGGAATCACATACAAGGAATACATTGCTTACAGTTTTACTGAATAAGAGCAACGCAAGATTTCTCGATTAATCAGTCAGTCTCTGATCCTTTGATTGCTGTCACTGATTCCTCCAGCCTAGTACCCAGGCGTTCTCTTCTCGCTCACACGACTTGGCGCGAAATTTCGTGACGTCATTCGGTGACGTCAAGACATTTCGCACCAAGTCGAGTTGAATGAGCGGGAGGAGAAGGCCTGGGTACTAGGCTGTGATTCCTCAACAGGTTACGTGATTTTATCCATCAGGCTTGAGCCAGAGTAGTGTAAGAATCAAAGCTGAAAAACTAAACCTGCCGATGCAGTCGATTCCTATATCGATTCCAGGAGCCTATCACCCCGGAGCCTCTATCTCCCATGTTGACCCTATGTCACAGCGTATTTACACCTTAGCTTATTTTTAGAGTGGGTGTTCCCGCGATAATATTACGTAGCCTCACGCCCCCCCACTTCGCCTCCAACTTTCAACCAATCAAAAATTTATCTCACTTGTTTTCTGGATAACGCATTCATTGTAAAATGGCGAGCAGTTTCTCCAATCTGAATACTCCAACATAAGTGATGAACTTTCCTCATTAGAATCAAGCTACGCAGAAAGTGAATCCGAAGGAAGTGAAAATGGCGCTATGGATCTAGCTCATGGGAAATCATTGAGTCATAATTCGAAACCGGCAGAAAGAGAAAAAATATCGCCCTGAGTCAGACAAGCACGTGTGGCGGTAGTCGGGGAATGAAACAGCCTAAAAAGTGTACGAAATCTACTAATAAAACTGCAACGAAGGGACTGAGTCCATATGAAATGGAGGAATTATTGTCATTATAGGTGTTCTCTGCTGAAGATGCGAAGAAAGTGGAAAGTGAATTACGCGAATGGCCGTTTGAAGTCGCCTAGGTTGACAACCTTCGAAGAGCGCCGGAGATTCGATTGACACGCGAAGAACAGTGGGGTAATTTCGGCCTTTTAGTTTAATTACTGTCTTTCGTCGAAAATTTGCCTTATTAGTAAAAGAACAATACAGCGCTAATATCCCAAAAGCGAGAGAAGCTAGTGCATGTTTCGCCGGGCCATTCTGATCAGTTTTATGTTGCTCTCACGAGGATATCTGCTCCATGTTTTTGTTTGCCCCTTTTTATTTCAGTCTTTCAGCCAATTTTGTTTCTTGTATATTTGTAACGGGTTAATTTAGTATATGGTACGCAAAATTAAATGGTGACTGAACTGATCCGTTTATTGAAACGTCGCATGATTTTCAAATCTCCACTGATGTCATATATCCTGTATATCTGATATTTGAATGAGATCTTGTGTGGCTTTCGCGTGTTATATTCTTGTCAGTTGAATTTGACCTCTATAGTTGTGTCTGTTAGCGATTGTGGCTTTTATGTCTTATGGTTTGCTCGTTTGAATCTCTAACATTAAAGGATTTAGACGAAGCATTGACTGAAGCACAGTTCAGCCTTCAGTTCACTGTGCAACTCAGACACGTTGCATAGCTGTAAAGAAGCTGTAACGCCAACATCTCTGGGACCCTCTGGTAAAAGGGATCTATTAAAAGGAATATAATTACGGTCTAAAAAATAGGAAGACCAGAGAAATATTCCACTAAACTGGCTAAGGATAGTTTTCCCTTTACCGCATCCTGAAATTCAAATCTCGGGCACGGTTGACGCCAAGAACCATCGCGAACGACTGAACGTATTACCGGTTGAAAAGGCGGCTGAAATTGCAGCTTGGAATCAAAGATTCGACTCTCTTCTTTGGGAAGAAACGGCATGTATCGATCAATTAGGAAATCACTTTACAAATAAACCATTTTCAACTTAATCTTCAAGATGCCTGTGTATTTTTTATGAAAAATCCCCATGCTTCTTTGCTATGCTTTGCTTATGTTGGATTTTCTGCTTTATCAGAATTTTACCAGACCGTTCCTCCGGAGTCGTCGTAGAAGGAGATGAAAACTAAGCACTTCCATCACTTGGCAATCCAGACCTAGAGTCGTCGCTCTTGTCCGCAATGTTTTTTCGTTTCTGGACTTGTAAAGAATCTGTTTCACCAAACCCGTTTCATTTTATCGGCAGACACACCTCTAATCGGGTAGAAAGCAAATTTGTACAGAGCTTTTTGCAAAATGCGTGGAGCAGCGCCTCTCTGAACTATTAAACTACACTAAACATTTTTGCCAGAATTTGCCGATTTTTAAGTCTCTCACGGGCGTGCTAAACATATACGAGAAATAATAGGAAATGAACGACAAAACTGTTTCTAATCAAAGACTCAGTCGCCTCCAAGAGTCCAAGTTTCAGAAGACACGAACCTCCGATATCTTTCCCACTCGAACGCCGTGAAAACATACAACGTCCAAATAAGGTACGCAGCAAATACTGCACTGTATCATGGGTAAATAGTCAGAAAGAAGAGGAATGGACAGTGCAAACAAAGAAGGGACTATAGAACGGTGGATTTGAACTACAACTCTACCACCTTCTTCTCGACGGCGATCCGCCATTTTTTTTCTTGGCGGACCAATTAAAGTGCGGACGCAAAAGGCAACAAGGTTTCGCGGGAACACTCATTCTAAAAATAGCCGGAGGCTCCTACGTGATATGCTCCTGTCGATTCTTATCATTTACCGCACTGTCCATTCCAAGTAGGAGAAGCATGAAGAAGAAAAAAACAGACCACATTGGAGCGACAGGCATCTGAGCTATGGCTTCAGGATAAGCTATAAAAACAAGTCCAGGACCTGAAGAGAAATAGCAGTTACACACCTGACGTTAGGATGATGTGTGAGTAATAAAATATCTTGATAATAAGGGGTATACTGCGTAGCACCTTGAACTAGAAATATATTCAGAAATTGGCTATAGGCGCTATCAACTGTCAGATAATGACACCGATGGCAAGTCTGCAGAAAGAATTTCCAAGACAGATATGGGTAACTAATCATACATAAGTCTCCTTTTTCCGGCATTCCCTGGGTAACAGATTGTAGAGTGGGAGGTTTTGGCGTGGGATTGAATTCCTGCCGTACCACCAATGGCGCGCGGTCTCAGCTCATATGGTCACGTCTTTCGGCAGTTAGGCTGTTGGGCTTATCTTATAGGACTTAAAGGAGAGTTACAGAACCCATTTTACCTTTCGATAGGAGTAAGGTTCTCGATGTCTTAGTTTGGTGTCTGTGAGTACGTGTGTTTTTCTGGGAGATCTTTCAAGAAGGGTCAGGCCCAGTTCATTCGCCATACTAAAAATATTTCCCCTCGAGGTCGTATTCAGTCTCTGTAAGCAACGAGCCTCGCCGTACCCTAAGATTTTGCCTTGCCTAATTGAAATCTCTAGAAAAAACTATTTTGACATCGTACCACTGACAAGTAACTACGTACTACTTGGTACGGCACATGAGAGGTAAGGCGTCTGAACTAGGCCTAAATTAAAGTTAACTGAAATCCGCATTTCAGATACCTAAACTGCATTCCATAAATTACTGTAATTGACTGGGGTTTAGTACACGTCGAGAGGATTACCGATGTTGCGTTTTCCATGTGTGTGTATCACAATTAAAGCCGTCTTCACCGTTTGTTGGACATTAAACTCAGGGTAAACATTTGCCTAATTCACCCTAAACTTTGTGAAGCCATTTGGTAAGTAGAATTACCTTGTTGAACAACGTCTTTAACTTCTACTCCTTGATTTGTGGCCATGAAACCTAACACAGAGAAAATCAGAAATCCCGCATAGATACTTGTTCCGCTGTTGAAAAATGTGTACCATATGCAGTCCCTACAGAGACAAAAATGTCGAAAAGGGTCAAATCTTCAGCTGAGGGTTAAGCGCATTTCATGACAAAATTTACCGAGCCTTTTGTAGAGAATTCGTCGCTATTACGAAGAGGTTTCAAAGGGCAGCATTTGAGTGAATGTACGGAAGAAGAAAACATGGCCGCGGTGCAAAGTAACTTTCTCTTATTGGGCATTGGAATGTTAGCAGGTGATTAGGATAATTTGCAATCGCTCCTCTGCTGACGGAACATAAATTAAACTTAAACACAAGTTTAAGCCATTGTCATCAACATCATAAAGATCGTTATCGTTCCCATTTTTCGCCTCCACCATTACCGTCACCGCCATCTTCATCGTCATTGTCATCGCCTTGACATGTCATTGTTATGTCATCGTCATCAGCATCACTGCATGCCGTCCATCACTGTCGTCCTCATCTTCACAACGGCCATGCCTTCCTGTTCCAACTTGTCAATTACGTTTCGATATCATTGGAACTTCTGAGGCCAGTTACATAAACGTTTTACACCCGACTCTAAGCACCATTTAACGTCTTAACGTCGGGCGTGCCAAGAAGTAAAGTTTGCGTCCTTCGATTAATGTGGAGTGGTCTTGAAGCAGTCTTATGCCAATTTTTGTACTGTTTTGTTTTGCTTTGCTCGTAAAAGTTCATCCCGTAACGAATGAAACTTTCAGGAAATTCGGCTGTCTTCTTTGATTTTGGATGTGCTTCCTGATGCTAGTTCGTATATCGGTATACTCCACGGTTGGCTTTTGTCAGATATACTTCAAGACTAGTTTCACTGACGATACTAAAATTAATGCTACAAATGGCACTGTTTTTCGTGCTTTTGGTAGATACTTATGTGCCACGTAGTTACAAAAAACCTGATTGAGTGAATTAGTGAATGGGCCGCGCATCAAGTGTGTTATGAGTTTACTTGTAAAAATTGTTGTGGTATTTGTTAAAGCTCCCCAGTGCCATCAAGGCTCCAAATCCAATAGAATACGAGAAAAACACCTGGGTAGCAGCGTCCAGCCAGACCTGAAAAGACATAACATTGTCACTTTGGGATAACAGCTGGTTTCACTAAGGTCACTAAAGCTTTCCAGATCTCTGCCCCTTCCGCAAATCCTTCTCCCGAACCACTTTCCTTTCCCTTTCAGCGTTGGTACGGCAGAAATCTGTACTCGCATTCTAAAAGAGCTGGAAAATCAATGAAATTCAAATACAGCTTTGACCAACACTAGGTGAAATGCCTAATTTAAGTAGAGTTTAAGCAATACTAAACGAGCATTAAATCTAAAGATCAATTTAATGTAGGGTTAGGCGACGTAAATATGACTTAAACAAGACTTCATATTTAAGTATTGTTTAAGATGTTCTAAAATGCATGTTAAATTTGTTTCATGATTTAAGCTATGTTTAATAAATGTTTAATGAATATTAAATAACGTGAAAGATGTACCTTTAGTTTAAGAAGACTTAAACACGACATTAAATCTGTTAGAAGATTTAGGCAAATTTAGGTTTACCTTAAATAACATTAAATCAGATTAATGATTTAAGGCTATTTTAAGCCACATTTAGCGTAACACGAAATCTCTCACAGGATTTAAACTTACTTTAAAACAACATTAAATCAATGTAGAGATTTAGGATCGTTTTAAGTCTAGGTAAACACAGCATTAACCCTTTCACTGCTGATTTTTTACCGTTAAGCGGTTTTTTGAGTGCTATGTTGCCAAACGCCATTCAACTTTGCTATAAAAACGTTTCTTTACAATTAAGCTACATTTTAAACCAGACTCTGTTGTAAATTTTGAAATATTTTGTTTTAGCACGTGCGCGTAGGCCAAGTTCACAGAACGCGTGAAGGCTGCGTAAAGGGCAATAAAGATACCTAAAGTACAAAAATGAAGATGGGTCTAACTAGCCGTTATTACTTGTGAAAATAGAGAGCGAAATGAAATTTTTACGTCTCATCATTCATTCAAGATTTCCCCGCTGTCAATACATCACCCCGCTGTCAATACATTGCTGTCAATACATCACGGTTCTTTAACGCCGTTCAGCGAATCTTTACGCACCGTTATTTATGCTTTTTACGATTCTATATCCTTCTTAACGCGCGATACATTTTCTAATTGACAGGTTATTGTTTGCAGAAGACAGGCAAATATGAAATATAAGGTGATTTTCCCGTTGTGTTTTGAACGGCTTTACTGAATAAAATTTACGCCTCTTTTCAGCCCATTACGCATCTTTAAGCACCGTTCTTTTCGCTCTTTATGATTTTTTTACCCTTGATTACGCGCAAATTTTCCATCAATTTACAGATTATTAATATACAGAGAGAAATGAAATATCTGTGTCCATGACAACAGTCATGACATTTAATAAAATCATGACGGAAAGTGACTTGTCAGAGAGAAGTTAGCAAACACTCATGCATTGGGCTGTTGATTTGTCAACCTTTCATTTAATCATGTCATTTTATAAGCAAAGACTGAAGGAATGTTAATCTCATCATAAGGCAGTTGATGATGGATCTGATAACAGAAAGCGTCTTAGTGTAAACTTCAATTCATCTTTTCACGCAACTTTTCACCCTCCGGCGAAATTAAAACACTGGTTTCTTGCTTAACCTCGTCAAAAAGGAAAAAAATTGGGTGAAAAAGAAAAAAAATTGGGTGGAAACTGTTGTAGAAAGAATACTCTGGAAATAGTTGTCTCCTCAAAGCGCAGCTCTAAGGGAACTGGAAACGAGATGAGGCGGCGGACTTGATCAGCGGTTTCTGTGCTGGCGTCACTTTCTGGCGTCCATTTTGAAATGACACGAAAGTGTGATATTTCTTCGACGTCTTTGAAAGGTAAAAACGAGAATTTGCTCCATTTGTTATCTGGAATAGTGCTATTTTGTAAAATACTAGTGATCTGTGAACCGCTGGTGATCCCATAAAGTTTCATGGAGAGTTTTAAAACCACCTCTATCGTGCACAAATGCAAAATCGTCGAGAATCGTGGATTTAAACTGGCGGGATATGTGAACTTGAAGCACGCTTCAATGAGGCTTGTGAAGCTAAGTTTTCTTCTCCTATTCTGGATTGGATCTCTCCATTCACGGAAATACAGAAAACAGAGGTAAGCCGTCTTTCTTTTAGTCTCCATGCAGATGATGTGTAGTGTATAGTAACTTATAATGTAGGTTTTCAGTATTGTTTGCGAAAACGTGCACTCAAAGAGGACCGACATTGTAAGTTTTTAGCTAAGAAAAATATTGGAAATTACATTTTGTAGTTTAGTTTTTGACATCGGATTGCCTTCATCAAATCTACTTTGTTGAAGATTTGACTGTTAGAGAAAGGTTTGCAAATAAATATAGGGGCTGATAACATGAGCAAGGAATTATATTTTGAAACTACTAAAAGTGAGGTAGTTTATGTGGGCCCCCTGTGAACAGACTTGCCAGGGTTGGCAGATCAAGCCATCCCTGTTAACCCTTTCACTCCCAAAGTACCAAAAATCAAACTTCAAGACGAATCCCAAATTTCATTTTGTAAACTTCTAAAATATAAATAATACTATGGGAAAGTATTGCTGAAGAGGTTTCATTTGAGTGGTCACACCATAAGATTTCATCCACAGAATAAAAAGTTAGAAATACCTTTGTGTCTCCATGACTGACTCTGGGAGTGAAAGGGTTAACGAGGCCTGGCCTGGTTAGCAGGGCTAAACAGGGTATACGGCAATACTGAAACGTCCCTATTAACATGGAATATTGTGAATGGTATTTACGCCTGAGCTCAATATTAAAATTAAATCAGTTCAATGGTTTTCTGTTTGGTCCTTGTGGCTCTAAATGGTGCATTTTGTACAGTTTGAAAGGTTTTGCAAATCATTCTACTGTACATAATAAGAGAAAAACAAGGAAGGAACACTGCATTTCAAACTGGCCCAGAAATTCTCATCGCTCAGCTTCTAAACCACAAAGGCAAGCTCAGTGGTTAAAGATTCTTCTTGTGCCATTCAATTGTACGTTTGTCAAAACTTGTGACATGAGCTGCTGAGTACATGTATGTTTATTTTAAACTTAAAGGTTAGCATTCTTTGCAATAATATTTCATGTTGATAGGAACATTTCATTAATATCCAGGGCTATACATTACATTTTGAAACTGCATACTACTGGCCACATAGTTTGTGTGGGAAGCATGTGGACTGTTAAACATACCAAAAGTAAAATTGGGCCAAGCAATTATATGGGAAAATCTCAGCCCAGTTTGCCAGGATCCCAGCAATGTGATGCCAGAATCCCAGCTAGCCAGGCTGAAAGTTTTCCATGTAAACTGTGTTTACTAGGCCAGGGTGACTTGCATCATGTACATGGAATACCAGGCTGAACAGTCATATTGGCAAGAGTGTTTTAGTGGAAAATAGACCACTCATAAAGTTCATACGAAACTACATCCGGGACTTGAGCGGGGTATTTTCCATATCCTCACTGGTGAGGATATCGATGACGTCATTTCCCGCTCTTGCACTGTTGTTTGTGCAAAAACACTCTTGTCAATGTAATAAAAAGAAAATTACACGGTGGCTTGAAGGTATTAAGTTTATTTTTTCATGGTAAAAACAATATTCTACTCACTCGCTGCGCTCGCTTGTAAAATATTGTTTTTACCACTCGAAAATAAAATTCATATCTTCGCGCCACCATGTAATATCTCAATTTATTAGTTAGACAAGAGTAGTTAGTGGAAAATAGACCACTCGTAAAGTTCATACGAAACTACATCCGGGACTTGAGTGGAATATTTTCCATATCCTCACTAGTGAGGATATCGATGACGTCATTTCCCGCTTTAACATCGTTGTTTGTGCAAAAATCCTCTTGTCTATATAATAAAAAGAAAGTTACACTGTGGCTTGTATTTTCTCGCGGTAAAAAACAATATTTTACTCACTCGATGCACTCGCTCGTAAAATATTGTTTTTACCACTCGAAAATAAAATTCATATCTTTGCACCGCCGTGTAATATCCTCTATATATCATCAAAGTCTTGGGGAGGGGGGGGGGTACTTGGGTCAATTTTTGCTGGGTATGTGCTGCTGGCCTCTCCGAACCCCTAACCCATTATAGTGTATTCTCTAGCCAATTTATTATAGACCCCATGTTAGTCACTTTTGTGGAAATATACCCCAAATCCCTACTTGCCAGAATTTACTTACCCCTGAAATCCCGCAAATGTGCGACCCCATTCTAGTAACTCCTACTAGCTCCTATTGAAAATGCAACCCCATTATAGTCAATCCAGTCGTGAAAATGCGACCCCATCCAGTGGCACATCCCCATTAGCCTATTACTAGGAAGTACCCCCCCCCCCCCCACCGGGTATCAAAGTTTACGGTACATGGAATTGTACTTTTAAAGTAGACCACATGATGACTTAAATAAATTAACAGTGCATTCCATATCTGGTATTTGACTCTTTTGTTAAGTTTTCAAACTAAAAACATAACACTACACTGAATGAAGTGTAAAGGCCAGAAACAATTTCAATTGATGAATTTAACTCAATTGGCTTCACAAAATATCCAAACAAATCCTATGGATACTTGCAATTATTGATAATTATTAATAGTCATCAAAAACTGCCACGCATTCTGCTATGTTTTGAATTGACCAATAATTTGGGAGCTTTCTTGATTGTTGTTTTATTACTGCATTTTAAAAATTCCTAGATGTTGGTGAGCTCACATTAAGCCATTCTTGATTGCTGAACAGTTGAAGCATGACCATATATTCACTGATTTCTAGTTACTTGTACGTGATAGTACAGTCATAGTGCTTGGGGCAGAGAAACTTTGAATGAACAAAGTCTTGTGTCATGGCATTTAAATTAATTTTTGTGTAGCCAGTACACTTATTTATTAAATTATGAACCTGGCCCGTCACTTACATGTAATTTACAACATTTAACTTCCTTTATGTTTTAAAACTTTGTGAAGAGTGGTCGCATGGAAAATAACCTTGGGCATGTTGCAATGCCAAGGTGGTGAAACTTGGATGTCTCAGTGATGGAAGGTACAGTTGTATGAATCAAGTTTTTATTCAGAATCAGTTAGTAGAACAATAACATTACAGTCAAAATACTCAGCGCGTGTGACCTAGAATTCTGGAATGAAGAGGTAACATTATTCATTTCAAACAATCAAATTTAATTTGAGTACTGTTGATTTGTTTGGTTAATTTTTGACAGGTTCATGTGTTCATGGTTGGATGATGTACAGTATTCAAATTAAATTTGAATGTTTGAAATGAATGTAATCCATTCACAGTTGAACAAAACTGTTCTGGAATTCTAGGTGGCATGCGCTGAGTAGTTTTACTGTAAAATAACATTACACGCAAGAAGGCCTCAGTGTAACTACAGAAGTAGCTTAAATTTTGGTCTCAAATTATTATTTATGTCTTTGTTTCCTTTTTTTGAGCTGTTGATAATTATTACATGTATGTGAAATTTTTTCAACCTTTGATTAATTCAGTATCCTTTCCATACAAATCATCGCCCACATGTACATGTATAAGGTAGTATTAAAAATGCTAGAACAAAACAAGTTATTGTTAAACTTATTGTTAAGGATACGTATTTCTGTCTGTCTATTTTTTAGGATATTTTATAATTTTTTTTCTAATTCAACAGCTCAGTTCTATCGCTACTTCAAAACAATCAAGGAGCGAGAGCAAAGAATAAGAAAAGGAAAGAATGAGGCGCACAAAGAGAAGTGCAAAAGGAGCAGACGTTTGCTTAATGTAAGGCCCAGTTAATGCTTTCTTCTCTTAGTGCTAATGTGCATAAACTTTACTCACTACACCCACTTTTAGTGTTACATGCATAGCGGTTATTCACATGTATCAACATCTGTCTTTCAACATGCTTAACAAACACCAAAGATATAAATTTGCCAATCGCCGCCCATTACCTTGTCAGCTCATTTGTATGGAACCAACATCAAAATGTATCGGGTAACTTTGATTGGCTTATTTCAAACAGCAAAGAAAGAATGAAACAAAAACAAGTATAGCTATGCATGTAGTAATAACACTGAAGGCTGGTGTAAAGTGATTTTGGTACTTGTAGAACATGATATTTGCAATGTTGTCATTAGCAACCCTCCAAGTTACATGTAAGACCATTTTTGTTGCCATGGCTACTAAAATTTTGTAAAAACCAAAGTTGCCAGCCTGGCAACCAAAATTGAGAAGCAGGATTTAAAGCATGAGCTTAATTTGGCGTTTTAAATTTTTCACTGGCAACCAAACTTGAGCAGTCGGTTGCCAGATGGCAACTAAGGAGAAAAAAACTTGGAGGGTTGATTAGTGTCTTTTCTCCTCTGTAATGGTTCAGCCGATAACCACAACATCTGAATTCAAGTTGTGTCCCTCATTCATCAACATACTTACCACACATGCATGTTCCTGTACAACTTTGAGATTGTTGTTGAATTCTTATTTTTATTCTACATGTATTTTATAGAAATTGGAAAGACGTACATCTGCATACCAAATGGTAAAAGAATCTATGACGCCAAGGGAGCGACAATGCACGAGTGAAATTTTGTATGTGGACTACATGAGTAGCGAGGAATCAGAATATGAAGACCAGGAAGATTTTGTAACAGGCGAAAAGCAAAAGAAGCTGACTCAATACGTAACCAAGCAGCTGCCATGGGAGAGGACTGCTCTTACCAATATTAAAGCCAAGCTTGATCGGATTCATCGAAACAATCTGACACCACATGCAAGGGCCATGGCCAAACCAAGGAATGCTGGCCATGTTTCTGAGCGACCTGCCCCTGCTGGCCCACTGTGGGCTGTAAGAAAAGACACTGTTACCGATTAATTAGCCTCGTTGTGAACATTGTACCACTTTTATCCCTTGCTTTTTTAGTTTTCTATTTAATATTGATGTACAGGTGTTTGTTTCAACTTTGTATTTGATGCACGAGTATTGTTTTCTTTTTATAAGTTTCGTCAATTAAATTATAAGGCATGCTCAATTTCAAAATACATGTAAATACAGATCAGCAACATTCATTTTTATTAAGGTTAGGTTAGGAAATTGGAATTAATTTATCCAGTTAATAAATGAAACTTGAGAAAAACATAACTCTGTAGTATCTTTGTGTGTGCGTCACATACTAACTGGTGGGATGGTGACTTTTCATTCTGTCTTTCACAAGTGGCAAGGTCAGCCAAAATATTGATGCAACTACCCTTGGAAAGCAAACTTAGAGGGCTGCTCTATCAGATGTTAGCCTGGAACTTGAAATGGAAGTGACATTTCAAAACAATTAAGCTCCTGAGGGACAGAACTTGATAATATACCAGAAGATCAAAAGCCACGAAAAGGCAAAAACCAGCAAATAGATTATACAGAAAGTTTAAAAAAGCAGCATTCTTATAAGCTTTTTCTTTTATTAAACAGCACTTAAATGTGGTTTTAAGACAGATTTACATAAGACTAAACGGGACGTAAACAAATGTTTGGGCTAGATTTAATGTGAACTTAAACTTACATTAAGTTTTAGCCTTAAGGTGGTATAAGCTAGGTTTAAGTCGAAATTAAATCTGGGTTTAAGTGACTTAAACGCCAACTTAAACCAAGTAAACATGAGTTTAAGTCATGATTTATTCAGGTTTAATGTCCCTTAAATTTTCTTTTTCGCCTTGTGCAATTAGACCCTTTGTATGTTATCCTAATCACTATCCTAATCAGGACGCGTCTTACAATTGGACATCGGCCAACCAGAAAGTCTGTTTGCTATTCTGGGCGATATTTGCAACTTACTCAGGACCGCTTTATAATTCTTACAAACGTTACAAAATTTCAACCAAACCTTTGACATTTTCAACTTTCGCTTAGCTGGACCTCGTAAATTACCTTAATTTTGAGTTTTTCTTACTCGAGGTTTTATCAACAACTCGTCAAAAACAGAATAATAACAAACGGTATACACACATCTGACGAAAAAGAATTTGAAATTATTTGAAACAATGAAAATAAGGAATTAAGGGCAGGCAAAAACCATAGCTCAACAAAATGACGCCAAAGCGAACAATACAATTTTTGCTGACTTATTTCTGCCCATGTTTTATGTCATTTCCTTGATAGTTCCAGACATAATTTTCAAACGTTACATACCGTTCCTTTGGCAAGTTTTGACCAGTCAGGAGTGAGATAAAACTTGATTCCTTCGGCAGCTCCCGGTAAAGTGACACCGCGAATCAAGAGGGCCGTCAAAAAAATATAGGGAGCTGTGGCAGTGAAGTAAACAACCTAAAAATAAATTTTATAAAGACAAAGTTGAATCCGTTTTTGTTCATGTCAATAAAACTTTCGACATGTAGAGGGCTCCAATAGCTCCATAGCTCCGAACTAAAAGCGAACTTAAGAACGACCGGAAGTTAGGTAAATGCCAGTGCGCAAGCGCAGCCCTTGAAGCCCGTCGTCGTGCTGCCGTCGACGACGGCCAAGAGAGTAGTTTTACGTCGTCGTCCAACTGAAGCGTAGGAAAAAAATTGTTCGCCAAGTTTAAGGTACAATTTAACCTCAATTATCGCGTTTTGTAGTCCTTTGAAATCAGTTTTGTCTAGTGGGGTTCGATTTTACTTTCAGTTTTTATTTAAAAGCGGAAATTCGAATGATAAGCTTAACTGTACTTCTATTCTCAGAATGGCAACTCTAGGAGGTTCAGAGGAGAAAGCGAACTCGTATTTTCTTGTAATTTGGGAAATGTATTGTTACTAGTTAGTTAAGTGAAACGTTTCGTGTAGAATTGGTATTTATCTTTTTTTTTTTAAATTAGTAATAGTGCCACAAATCCGTCAGTGGCAATGAAAGTCAGTTTAGGATTTGCAGAGGGCACGTTAAAATTGTAACCCGAGGGCTGTATTTGCGTATCAGGCACACAAATGCAAGTTCTCTTCCTCGGAAAAGAACTTGCATCGGGATTCTATGTAGCTTCCACTTAGTTCAGTTAGTGTAATCTGTGGGGTCATTTTATACCTCGTAGTCTTAAACAGAAGTTTGAAATATGATCTGAGGAGCGAAACTTTTCAAAATAACCGAGCGACTCCTCCGGTTTCCTGATTCATGGTTATGTTTAGCATGAAATGTAATTAACTTCTGCCACTTCGGGAGCCGTTTCGACATTAAAGCATATTGTACCAAACCCAGAATATAACATTTCCTTTTCTTCTTTCACACACACAAAATGCACAAATATAAATAACCCAAAATATTAAAAGAAATTCCATCTGCCATCTAGCCATCTACTGCTATAATACGAACTCACAACTGACTCGCTTCTAGTTAACTTGATAGGTCAGTTGGTATGGGTGCTGCACGTCCCCAGCTGTAGCAAGTTTACAACTTGGAATCCCATTCAAGCCCGGATTATTTTCAAGCCTTCTTGAGGCTCAAGCCAGGAAGTTAAGGTACCTCGTAGACATACGATTTTTTCATCTCCAGTATAAATATCCTGTTGCATGCCTAAAATAACTCTCATCTATAGCTATTTTAACGTTAACCGGAGGACACGTGTCGCAGAATAGCAGACAACGAGGGAAATGAATTTGGGTGGAGGAATTGGGCTGAGAGAAAGTTAGCAAAAAGCAGACCAGAATGGAGATCTTTTGTTCGCGCCCTATGCGACACTGGGCGCAAAAAGGACCTATGATGATGATGATGATGATGATTTTCACTTGATCGCTAAACCAGGATCGTTTGTGAATGTGGAGACCATATGTATGTCACGCGATTACTGGAAATCACTGTCATATTTTTGCCGTGTTCTCTTAGCACAAATGAAAATAAGCATATAAACTCTTTTCAAAAGGGGTAAAACAAATGATGTAAGCAGGTCTTGTAAGGGGTTAGATCTACTTAAGTTACCTGATTTGTATCAAAGTTCCTTACCTTTCCACTTGATTTTACTCCTTTACACACGCACAGGTAACAAAGGATCCACGCTAACAGCAGGCACAAAGCTAAGTCCCAGTTAACAGTCCCTGGCTCGCCCAAACCATCGGAAATCCGTAAAACCCTACGGCTAAATTAAAAATTAAACATATATAAATAGTCACATTTTCATCGAGTTGAATGCACATTTTACATTAAAGTCGTTACGATTTACACGTGAAAGCGCAAACACTAGCGATGTTCACAATCTACGTATAAATGCTTGCGTATTTGGAACGGTTTTTTGAATGAACGCGGAAAAGTCGCGTTCTTATCTTGATTGTGTCTGCGGTTGCGCGCATTTGCAGTATTTACGCGTGGTTTTAACGCAACCCCAAGCTAAGCACAAGAAAAAAGAGAAATGCTTCCTTGTCTTGAGCTATACAGCCTGTGTATTCAAAAAAGATGGTGCTATAGACTGCACTTACTTCCAGTACTCCTGGCTTGCTGACACTCGCTGAGATCCATTCCTAACCGTTACGTTGAAAAGATGGGTAACATTGCCAAAAGTGTGGTTCATTTGGTTGCCGTGATGATTAACCTCAAAGCAGTTTGGTGTGTTCCATTCATTGCCACAATGGGTCCATGGAAGTGTTGATTGGAATGAAGCAAACATGTAAAAGAAGGACCAACCGAGAATAACGTTGTAGAAAATAATTATGTACTGTATGACTGCGATACTTGCATAGCCAATACCTGGTAAGAACAGAAGAGTTCCAAGAAATGCAATTAATTTAATAGTGTCTATACGAAAGTAGGATGTCACAAGAGAACAAGCTTATTCATCCGTGGGAATCCACGCTACGGTATGACTAAAGGCTCCCGAAAACAAGGAAATATTGTTTTCCGGAATGTTTCTTGAGCCCACAAACGAGTGGGAAACAACGTTTGCTAGCTGTGCAAACCAAGAATTTCAATGGAAAGGAACGTTTGCGCATGCTCAATTCAGGAAATACAGCCTACGCAACCACAGAATCTAGTCAACATTGAGTTCCTGGGCGCGAAAACGTGGAAATATTTGTTGCGGAAACAAATCAGGGGCAAACAACGAGAAAATTTTAGCAAAATACTTGAAATGCCATTTAATACAGATTGATCTGTTCGGATTTTTTAGCTGAAAATTTAGGCCGCAGAAAATTTTAGGAAACAGAACCCTATCAGCAGAATTTCCGAGCTGCTTATGGCTCTCCGAAAATGCTAGCTGACCTTATTTTGCACTCTAAAAGACATATTTGTCCCTCCAAAAACAATAGTCACTGATAAGTCATCTTGTTACTAAAGCATATTCCGACGCGATGTTTTTGCCGAAGAACTTTTTGCCTTTCACTGCACTGAATTTAATCCGAAAATTTCAGGCGACTTTAGGCCTTCCGAACAGATATTTCCCGAAACGAACAGTTGGGTGCCCCCGACAAAGTGTTTTTTGAAAAAAAAGAAACCTTCTTTTGTTTCTCGGAAACAAAAAATGTGTCCGCAGCAAATGTTTTTTTTCGCATTACAGGCAAACAAGGAAAAATTGAGGGAAAAGTGTTTCTGCAACAGTGTTTCCTCTTTTGTGGGGGCCTTAACTTCGTCGTATCGATAAACAAGGAGACAGAGGGGTTAAAAAGAGCAACCATTGCTATTATAAAGGCAATTGTGGCTGTAAGGTTATTTGGAGAATTTTCGGGCTTACCGCGGTGTAAGAACCTGACAAGAATTTCTTTGTTTGTTAGTTTTTGTTTTGCTGTACGGCATTATTTAAAATGTTTTGTTTCCTTTGTTTTACGTCATCCGTAAGTTTCACAGGTTCTTACACCGTTGTAAAGCCGAATATTCTCACTAGACGAGCAAGGTCCCCTCAAGTTTCACTATAGCCGATAGCTATTGACAAAACTTCGATTTTTCACAACCTGAAACAAAAGGCCTTCCGATCAATTCCACAACTGGAACTTCCTCACCCACTGGGTCAATTAAGTTCTAAGGAAAACTTCAAAAGAGGCAACTTAATTCTTAAATTTTATGCTGCAAAGCAGTGAAAACATATGACCTTTGAATGGCTAGTAATAATTTACACTACTAGCCTGGTAGCGTGACGTTGGTACGATTAGGGACCTTTATACAAAACCATCACAGCGACGACAAACAGAACATTGCTAAGGCTTTCAAAGGGTTCAAGTAGCAAACAATGGCGCTGCACGTGCATTATACATTTTGACACATCCCTTTACTCTTCTCTACAAAAAAAGTGGAGACCGTGACCATAGAGAGAAGAATTTCCTCTCCCTGTCTCAACTTGACCCCAGGCCGTCCCTTCAAATTCATCTCCTGGAGAGTTCCGACTGCATGAGACAAATCACTCGATTTGCCGTGAAACTCAGGAGAAGATCAAATTTACGTGGCCTTTTTTCACAGACGTTTTTTCTTGGCGTTCCCATCGTATTTGCATTACTAAGTTTCCTATTGCATGCATGCTCGCGCCCAAGGCGCTCTTTCTTCTGGTCTACCTCTCGCACGAGTCTGTCGTGTGAGTTTCCAAACAAATGCCATGACGATATCTCGCACGAAATGTTGGCGTGACTTGCGAACAAGTGATGATATCAATATTTCCCAATATGGACCAAACAATCAAGCCACGCAAGTTCAGTGAATATTATGAATTGATTAATTATTATGGGTCTTAAAAAAATTATGTGGACAGAACATTCCACGTATATATTTCGGTTAACGAAACGTCATTAAGTATAAAAATTACTCATAATCATTTTTTCGTCTTTTCGACCCTTTCGCAGAAGGCCCACCAAAATTGTAAGGGATATTAGTTCGACCCACTTAACCCTTTAATCCCCAACAATGACCGGCATTTAACTTCTAATGGTATTTCTACATGATGAAATTTATGTGATGAGAATGAAGGAAACGATCGCCAAAACTAATTTTTTTCATGTTCAAACAAATTTCTTTTAACTTGTACTACGAGAAATATATAGAGGCTAGTGAGGAGGACGGAAGACAGGCACGTTGATTTTGAGCCTAGAAGCTGAAGGATTTGTTGTTTGAAAGTTGAACCCCTCAGGCAATCAATCAGAATATTATATTTGTTTTCATTTATGATCCTATTTAGCCGTTAATAAAACAGACTACGTGTAGACACACTGAACAAAGGTAATTCATAATAAATTGTCGAGGAACTGATTCTCACCTTGTACAAGTGGACAGATATTCCATGCTGTGATTCCCCCTTGACTTGTATACTGCCCCACACCGATCTCCAAAATTGTAACAGGGAATCCAGCCACGATCAGGCATATCAAGTAGGGGATGAGAAAACTGCCTGATAATTGAAACAAGCTGTTAATGAGACTTGATAACTCCAGTTGATGTGCGGTTTTTCAACTTAATCGTCATTGCGACAGCATGTTAAAAGGAGTCGCGAGATTCGTGCCTCAAAGACTTGGCTTTAATCCTGCACAACTTCATAATTGCATATTTACGTTGATTCTAGAAACAAGGAAGATTACTTCTAAAGCCTTTATGCTTTCAAGCCCCTCTTCGGTTAAATTTTTGCTTTTTTGCCTAAAATGACTTTTTCTCTGGATCAACATTTCTTTGGGGGTGGCGGTGGGGGCGGGTTATTTCTAGCGTAGGTGAGGCCAAACAGTTTTTTAAAAGATGTGCTGAGGTTTACGTACGGGTTTGTACATGCGCGTTTATTATTTGTTTAAATGTATTGTCAGGATTCAAATTCCACATTGTTCGCCAGGCTTTTATTGGAATTGCTTTTCATTAGAGTCGTCTTATGAATTTCTGCATGAGGTTCGATAAACGTTAAGCAGGGGTTATCGTAAACTGCTTTTGTAGAAAAAGCAATCAGAATCACAAGCCATTCTTCTTCCTTAATTTCCTTGCTCTAAAAAATTAGCTTTAAGAAATAATTATATTGACCAGAAACGAAAGAAAACGTGTATTTACCTCCTCCATTTTTGAAACACAGGTATGGAAATCTCCACACGTTACCAAGGCCAATGGAAAAGCCGCTCAAAGCCAGAAGAAAATCAAACTTTGAAGACCAAGTCTCTCGTTCCTTGACATCTTCGATCTCCATTTTGAATCTGCACTTCTGGTCTCATGCAAAACGTAAAAACGTGAAAACTGAAAAAAAAAAGTATAGATAAGATTTAGATAGATCACCAAGTCTTAACCCTTAAATCCCCAGTGTCAGCATATCCATTCCCCTTACTAGTCACCATACATTTGTTGTAGTGCTAGTTGGGAGAAGTTGTTCAAATATCAAAAGAGTTATCATTCCCTTAATTCTCATTCCCTGGTGATCATTCCCTTGAATCTTAACAACTGTGCATTTAATTGTGCATTGATATTACAAGGAGAAAACTGATGCTGATCACTGTTGGGGCTTAACGGGTCAAATCAAAAAAGAAAAAAAGATACATTGTCATACAAATTATGCCAAGCTATTGTATCTTCGGATGTTTTAAACAGTTCAGAACAACCATAATTTTATAGAATTCAGCATTGTTTTAGTAGTTTACTATTTAAGGTGATTCACCGGAAAAACAATCTGCCATAAATGTGTAATGAAACTTGGCACAAATATTCAACAAGTCATGTAGGGTCTAAAATTTCGATAAAAATGGGGGGTCACCGTACTCGTTTTAGTGGTATACTGCTGACGAATAAAGTGTTTAACCCTTTCCCGTCCGATTTTTTTCCTTAAAAAACGCATTTTTTACCGTTAAAGCGGTTTTTTGAGTGCTATGTTGCCAAATGCCACTAAACCTTGCTACAAAAGCGTTTTCTTACAATTTAGCTAGATTTTGAGCCAGCTTCTGTTGTAAATTGTACAATATTTTGATTTCACGCATGCGCATAAGCCAAAATTTTTTTTTTTTTTTTTTTTTTTTTGCTGATTCATTTCCAATTTTTTTCTCGCTTCTTTTGCTTTCCTTTTTCTCTCCCTTTCTTTTCTCTTTATCTTCTACACCTTATCCCCTTTCTATCCACTGGAAAAGTTTTGGCCTCAGTCCTTCAAAAAACCTGGAAAGGGAACATTGATCAACTAGGTGACTTGGCCTATTTTTCCCCAACTTTGCACCCAAAATTGGACACGTTTTTTCTGGTATAGCTCTACCAGAATTTAGTCGATATTCAAAATGGACACACATATTGATGGATCTGTCCTTGCTGTATTAGCTGCTTATCAAAACAATTTGGTAACGTCAAAAATGATGACATCAGGAGTGGTTCAATGGTTCCCGACGTTAACGTCGGGAAGATACTAGTCTTGACGGGAAAGAGTTAAAGGCACTTTCAGGCAATAAACGCGCGAAGCCAACCGTGCTCAATATTTCCACTGCAGATTGATATTTCATGTATAGGTTGACTTTGTACATACAAAACATGGCGGAAAAGCTTCAAATTTACTGGACCGACTCAAAAAGTAGACGGTGACGATGGTAGCTTGATGTGCGGTCCTCTACCCTAAATGGCTTTTTTCGTATTATTTTTTTAAAATGTGCAAAATCTGATCATAGATTTTTGCTAACTTTGTTATTTTGCTTTGGGAACACTGTCCTGATTGAGTTTATACAATAAAAATTAAGGGTCACCGTGCTCGATTCGGAGAAAAAGACCATTTATTTCTCTGAACAACTCAGTTTTCCTGGAAAACCTACCAAGTTCTGAACATGCGCGCGCTCGTGCGCGCGCTAATCGCGCAAAAAATGATGCGCAGAAAGGATGCGCAATGCAATTGAGTGGAATCACCTTAAGTTACTTAATTTAGTAAAATATAGATTAGTTTATGATATATTGTGTAACTGATCACTGAATAGCCTCATGTGGGGGTGTGTTTAATAAATGTGTTAAATGTATGTGTGTATTATGCTCGAGGAAACACGGGAGGTTTCTTTTCTGAGACAGGCTTAACACAGATTTACGCCACCCCACTGAAGGGATGGTTTCAAAAGCAGTCTTGCATGATGGAGATAATACTATAGCCTTAGCCTTACTTCGTCACAATCACTGCAAGCAACTGAATGGGAAGATTTACAAAGTCGAATGCTGCAGACATGCTTTAACCTTGGGTTCCTGAACTTAGAGAACCGGGAATTAAGAAACCAAAACATTTAAAAAACGTTAAAAACGAATTAACGAACAAACGGACGTTCTGATCGAAAATCTTCGATCCTCACCAGCAAGGGAATTAAACACTAATTAAAAGCTACTAGACAAGTGGAAGACACATCTAAGAAAGAAGTTGAAAAGATAGCTGATTTATACCGGAAAAGCTTCGATAACAAGATCGACACGAGACATACCAATGTTAAAAATTACGTAATGGGAGAATTTGGCTGTCAGAAACAATAGTAGAAATCACGGGTAAAGCGAGTGATTTTGCAATGGCAGTCATAACTTTTTTCGTCGATCGCCAAGTGTGCATTGAGTGACTAAATACCAGCTTTTTTTCTTTCGTTATTAGAAACAATTTGTTTGTAAGCAACAAGTCTCTTTTTAGAAGCACCGAAAGCTGAACTTTGCAGACTAACTAGTATACGTGTAATCCTCAAAGTGGCATGCTTAGTAAGCTTTCTATATATTAATGAATTCGATCATTTTTTTCGTCTATAAAGGGGCTCGAGTCGAACAAATCTTCCCCTTTCCTAGTCCAAAATTTTGAGCTCTCACACGTGTACTTTTTTCCAGTAGCAAATTTAATATTTGGTAAGAAAAGGCAAGATTTCACCTTCAATCGATCCAAATCCTGATACTTGCAAAATAAACATTAGCTGAATCCATCTTGAAGTCAAAGTTCAAACCAGTCCTGCGCGTTAGGCGTCAATTGTCGGCCAATGAGCCCCCGGAGGATATAGAGCAGTTATTGTAAATCATTCTATAAACTCGTGATACGGATGGCTATTTCCTTAGTAAAACTTAAATTTGGCGATTTAGGAATTGTTCAAGCTTGCCATTTCTTCGTTATTTTTGACGATTTTAAACAATTTTCTTTACTTTTCTGGCATCAACTCGTAATTCTAGGTGACTACTTAAAGTGTCACTGCATAATACTAAAAAGTAGAAGCCTTAAATTTGTGTATTGATACGGAACGTCTTGCAGTCTATTACTAGTGCAGCTGCTATTAGAGTAGTTTATCTCGACAAGCTGTATTTTTGACTACTGATTTAGCAAAGTGCTAAAACAAGGAATAAACTAATTTTGTAAGTACACCATTGCCATAGTGAAGTCAAATTATGTAATGACAAAAATGAAACTAAATAGATGAGGCTCTTCCTTTGATCGAGAGGGAAAAAAAAACCAATCAAATACATAAATATGCTTCGAGGCAGAAACTATGCCCTCTGTTTCAATGCAAATTGACAAAAAATGGACGAAAAAAAAGATACCTTTTAGTGCGATTTGAAAACGGCTGTGTAAACTGGCTGCAATTTCACGGCGATTTCCGATTTGATGTGAGGAGATTGCATGTGACTAATAAAGGCTATCTGGGTGCCCGATCTGGGTCACCCAGAGGGGAAACTTTGACGTGTTCATGCTCGCAACAAAATCGCAATTAAATCGCCGAAATATTGAGTAATATCGCAGTAACAAAAAAAAATCGTTATAAAAACCGCAGCAGAAATTCGGCTTTTACGGTAAAAACTGAACGACAAAACATGTTTACCTTAATGCGCTTATACGCCCTTAAAATGGACAAATTCAGAATTTTCCTTTCTCAGGATGGTAACGAAAACGTAAACCGACTTTGCAACGATTCGGAAGTGAATTGAGAACTGAAAATGCACTGAAAATGCGGGAACGCCTTTTCTTTTCTTCTATTGATGGAGTTCAAAGAGCAAGTCACTATTGCCTTACCTTTTAATTTTCAGCAGTGTTTTCCAAACTCACGAACCTCACAGCTGCATGCACCTCAGAAGTTTAGTGTAACAATGAATATGTGACTGAGATTTGAGCTACAAAAAAAATTTTGTGTGTACTTTGAACTTACGAGATCTTCCTCGCGTTTACACCCGTGATTAGATGTGCAGGTCACACGCTCACGTACGCGGGAATTTACTCTACAACATTGCGTGATGCGGAATGTCGAGTTGCAAGCACATATGTATGAGGATAATTTTCAACTGTCGTTGCTCAAAATAAAAGGTAAGCATTTACCAGATAGACCATTTCCGACGCTTTTAAATGTAACCTTTAGATTATTATGTAAACTCGCTTCACGTCGTAGAATTCCTTCAAATCTCAAACTTTCTGGTTTCAGACATCAGGCTCAGTTTTTAAACGAGTGCAGATCTGACCGTCTCAGACGAAGCTTCTTCTCTAGTACCATCTTAATGGCAAACGGCAAAAGCATTGAAAAGTTAACTGTAATTTTAAGACTAAAAATAAAAAGTACCTATATTAGAAATGTTTTTAACTTAAATTAAGATTTTGTAACTCCCTGAGTCCCAAGAAGCAGTCCCAATAGATTTTGTAATTTTTGTTCATTTACTGCAAACACACTGTAATTCATTTTTAGTGCAAAAATGTGGCTAATAAACATTATGAGCAGGCTTGAGTAGTTCAGTTCTATATATGCTCGTGCACATTCAGGAAATGCTTCCATCTACGGATTATTTCCTAACCTTTAACCTTGTGCATTTACAAGAATATTTACTTTAGCATTGATACTGTGTATGGGTGATACAGGGCATCCAGACGCTTGGCCCATGCACGGGCATATCATCCGCGGTAGTCCATAATTTGTTGTTCTCGGTTCAGGCAAGGTCAGTATATTCTTTCCTCTTAATAAATACTTGGAGTTTCGAAGAGTGAACAGTTCCTTTAGATATTTAGGATACGTAGAAGCAAATAACTGGCAAAAAGGAGTGTTTAACCACCAAAAACTGCTCCTTTTTAACCATCGCATGAAATTAAAGTTGAGCCGCGGCCTTGATTATTACTGGCAAAAAGGCATGCTGGAAAATAACCGTAAATAACTACTCCTTTTTAACACAGCATGAAATTATAGACGAACCGTGGTATTTTAACTGGCTGTACAAGATGGTTGATAACCACCAAAAATGCAAAAAGTGGAACCACTGAAGGCTATCAATATAGACAGTGAAAGAAATAACAACAGTAGCTAGTGGTACAGGAAAGAATACAGGTGTTATTATAATTCCGACCCATTTCGGACATGTGCCGACATTAATGACCGGTTGCTTAACTTGTTCAACGTTTATATTGTTGGACATCTAGCTTTGTCCGATGTATGTTCAGTATTTTTTACCGAAACATCGGCCAAATAAAGCCTAAAATATATCAATTATACATGTATTCTCTGTTTATCGTTTCGGCGATGTCTCTTTAGCTCCGGGGCTGACTTGTTGCAGCCGGTCACAAACTGATACATTGAGGTCGCTGCCTACACGTAGTATATTATTAAAAAACAAACTAAACAGTGTCCTGTCCTGTTTTAGCCTGATTTAAGCCTAAGGGATACTGCTTAGCTTGTTGAGTATCAGTAGCACATGCAGGGACCTGTACTTGTGGCGTGACTTGTGGAACGACTGACCTCGGTGAGACCCGCTGTTTTACTGAGTTCTGGATTTTGTGGTATGCAGTAATAGGAAAAGGCTTTTTACACAAACTTGAATTTTGAATACAACTTGAAAAAATTCTTAAACCTATGGTACACAGACTTGGACATTTGAATATTCGAGATTGGCTCTCACATGGAAATGTGTCTTGAACTAAATCTCATTTGAATTGCAGATAATTATTCATGCATACATTACTCAATTTTATTTCTCACTGTTTACCACGAGTGGAAAGAAAAGTATGCGCAAAGAGTTACTTGTGCTTCGATTCTTTCCTAACAGGCGCTTCGAAACCTTGACAACATTTTTATAGGGGAGTCATATATCATCGAAACAAGGAGCTGTCATCTTCTGCCTGGGTGTTCAAGCCAGGACCTTTCCTTCTGAGTGATTCTTTGCAAACACGTGGCGATGATGTTTAACGGTCATCAGTTCAACCGTCTTTTAAAATCTTCGGGTAATGTAAATATAGCTTCATGCAACAGTTACATGGTTTTATTGCTTATTTGTAGCATTTAACTAATACAGTGGACATGTTATTTTAAGCTATGTGAAATCCGTTCACTTTTATCCGGTCGCTTCAAGTCTCGAAAGGTAGTAATTTCATTCCTCCATCTTTTTCCCGGGGGAGGGGTACTGAAGTATATTAATGACGGGTAGGTGCGGGTGACCTTTTTGAGATAAAAATATTGTCTGTTGGACTGTTTTTTTGGGTAGAAAGATTTTCGTAGGATTTTCTTTACGGTTAATAAAATTGGGGAGCGGGGGGGGGGGGGGGGCAGGGGTGTTTTAATATAAACCTCTCGCTTCCCGTAACCATTCAAAAGCAAAAAAATGTATGAAACAATTTTTTGTTTCATACATTTTTTTGCTTTACGTATTTCGTCTTCTGGGTCTTCGTTTCTTTAACTGCCGTAAGGATCAGTCGTTCCGTATATATTTTTCTAAATACGTTCGGCGGGTTTTCGGATTTCCCGATCGGGTGTTACGAACGGGTTTCCGAAGGTTTCTAAGTCCCAGACCTCAAAACATGACCGCGCTCGAGTTATTCAAAATGGCCGCTGTCTCCGATCAAGGACATTCCCAGCAAAGGTAAGCAAACTCCTGTCTACGTATTTGATTTGAGGGCCCCCTGTACAACCGTTTGGGTTCACAAAAAAAATGTTTAAAAAATCTACCTTTTGATCATAATTAATCACAATAAGACAGTTTTTTTAAGGCCGATGGTGACTTCTGCAAGGCAAAGTTTTGACAGAGGTCTTACGCACCTGTCTTAGGTTAAAAAGCTTTATATCTTGGACGCGCGTTTGGGAGCCGATGCCGTTAAAACTTAACAGGGAGCTTGGGAAATGGTGGAAGTGCAGCAAGGTTGTTTCTTTTTTGACACATTGCTCTTCTTTGTGATGGTTTGGCTTTCCCTGGTGAAAATCTTTGAAGGATCTTCAAGGATCCTTAAAGATCTCCATGAGGACCTTTGAGGATCCTACTGAGGATCCTGACAAAGATCTTTATAAAATCTTCAAGGATCTTCAAGGATCTTCAAAATTCTTGCCAAGATCTTCAAGGATCTTCAAAGTTCTTGCCAAGATCTTCAAGGATCTTTTATTTTCTTGCCAAGATCCTCAAGGATCTACAAAGATCTTTCAATTTCTTGCCAAGATCTTCAAGGATCTACAAAGATCTTCAAAATTCTTGCCAAGATCTACAAGGATATTCAAAGTTCTTGCAAAGATCTTCAAGGATCTTTAAAATTCTTGTCAAGATCTTTAAGGATTGTCAAAATTCCTCTCAAGATCTTCAAAGTTCTTGCCAAGATCTTCGATGTTCTTGCCAAAATCTTTAAGGATCTTCAAAATTCTTGTCAAGATCTTTGATGTTCTTGCCAAGATTTTTAAGGATCTTCAAAATTCTTGTCAAGATATTCAATGTTCTTGCCAAGATCTTTAAGGATCTCCAAAATTCTTGCCAATATCTCTTTTGATCTTCAAAATTCTTGCCAATATCTCTTTTGATCTTCAAAATTCTTCCCATTATCTTTACATTTCTCCACAATTCTTGCTAGGATCTTCAAGGTTCTTCAAAAGGTCATCAAGTTCTCGCAAGATTAGAAAAGATCTTCAAAAATCTCCCAAAGATCTTTTTGGTTCTTTCAAGTTCCACAACAATCTTTGAGGACCATTGAGGATGTTGCAAACTCTTACAAAATGAAGCTAGGAATTCCTAGGAATTCCAAGCTTCGCATGGTCTTAGATTACCGTGGAAGAAATTTCTAGGAAACTGAGAAAATTTGATGAAATTTGAGAAAAAATTGAGATCCTAGGAATTACTGAGAATAGCAAACATAAGGATGTAATGTACATCAAACAACAAACAAACTTAAAGTTGATTAAGTATTTATTGCAAAAATTGTAAGGATTCTTCACAAGTTTTCTTTTAGGCCACCAAATTCAACATTGGTTTGATTAAATGAAAATTTTATTATGAAACCTTAAAACACTTTCTTGCGAATATATTTAGAGCATTACAGTCGAAATACTCAGCGCATTCCACTTATGATTTGGGAATGACTTTCATTAATCGGGGATGGATTGCATTATTGGAATCAAGATTCTACTTTCAAATTGAATATTGTAAGGTTCCAACGGTAGCCTTGTTCCAGATAAGGAATGCTGATTGGTTTATTATTGACATCTGGCGAATGTTCACATGCAAGTAGCAGACTGTTGGCGGCTTGACGTGTCCGGCCTGATTTGTGTTCGCTCAACAAAATATTAATTGCAGGCACATTTCCACGTAAAAAAGCAGTCTGTTGTTGTAAAACTGTAAAGAATAATTTCTTAAAAACAAGTGTGCTGTAAATGCACACAAATGTTCCTGAAAATTGAGAAAAATTCCCTGTAATGTCAAACTGACTGAGACCAACAGCCGCCAACGGTTTCGTACTTCGCCTGTGAACTTTTGGCTTTTGTTAGTAACAATCCAATCAACATTCGTTACTTCGCATGAGTCTGCCGTTGGAACATTTCAATCTTCAATTTAAAAATAGAATTTTGATTCCAAAAGGGCAATCTGTTCCCGATTAATGAAATCATTCCTAAATAATGAGCGGAATGCGCTGTGTATTTTGACTGTAATTTACCACAATTTCAGCACTCTGGAAACTAGCTTGGAGACTATATCAAGTACTGACACAGTGCAGTTGTGATTAAAATAACATCTCTATAAAGTTCACAAGAGTTTTTATAAAATTATGACATATTAAAATATATACCATATTTTTCAGACCTATGTACATGACCTATGTATTGTCCTCTGAATTTCACATCACTAAATACATAAAAGTTAATTCAACATTGGGAAAATTACAATAATATTATTATTCTGAATTGCTACACCTAGAACTACTTTTACATAAAGCTTCATCAGTATACAAAGCGTGAATCAGACAACATTGTCTTGATTCTCTTTTTTCTCCACATATTTTGCTGTGTTCATTTAGAGTGGATTTATAGCAATAACTTACAATGGTATCCGGACAACTCGCCCCCCAGACAATTAGCCCCAGACAACTAGCCCCCACTCTGGACGACTAGCCCCCACCTTATGGACGACTAGCCCCCACCTTATGGACGACTAGCCCCCTACCTTATCCTGTGTTTATACTCTACTGTAGTTACTTTTACATTGTACTCTTCTTCGACAAACTGACACGCATTTTGCTTCGATCGTTAACATGGTCGCCATATTGAATACGAACCACTGGAACCCACCTACCCCTCTACACTCTGATCAACCTTCTTCATGAGGAAGCTTTGCTGGTGAGCCTTCAGATCAGACTGGTGTCTGACAAGCTGCTCAAGAGACACCAGCGTACGACTTACAAGAAAATGCAGAAACGGCTGTTCGCGCTATGGAAGGAATACGATGACGACGAGAAGAACGCAAGGGAATTACTGGAGGCCTGTGCTCACCTTGTTAAGCCAATAAATAGAGAGAATTAATAAAAGACAAACAACAAAGCCTCTACTGCAGCCAACAAAAACGGCTCCTTTAGGAGCCACCAACAATACAAAAGTCAATGACCAATGATTACTTTACCCAAGCGCGAGTATCCAACAATTTTGTTCCTGTTTCATAAAGTAGTTTTCATTTGCTTAGAAAGCATTATTTATCCCTGTTTATTCCTAGCAAGAATTGTCTTTTCATAACACATGCGAACACATGCAAAATTTCCCGTCGCGGCTTGTGTGCGCCAGCGATACTTCCTTATAAAGAAACCGCAAAATGGCGTACGATTGATGGGAATGACGATGCGAAGTTTAGGAAGTAAATTGGGCAGAATTTTGACACTGAAATTCGAATGTCCTTAGCGATTAGGACAAATAGCAGTCAAAAGTCTTATCTTTTCATAGGTTAAGCAAAACTAAACGTAAAGTTTCCACTAAACAATAATTTTGTCGCCAACATGATGCAACTTTATATTCGTGCTCGTGCCCTGCTATCGTAGAATGTTTGGACATCAAAAGCAAATCAGTATACGGTAAGCATAGGTAAATTTTATCTGACGTAGTGTTGGGGGCTAGTCATCCATAAGGTGGGGGCTAGTCGTCCATAAGGTGGGGGCTAGTCGTCCAGAAGGTGGGGGCTAGTCGTCCAGAGTGGGGGCTAGTTGTCTGGGGCTAATTGTCCGGGGGGCGAGTTGTCTGACATTCCTTACAATACATTTACAATTGCATTGTGTCCTGGTAGTTTGAGTAGGTATGATTCACAGAAAGGGAAATCAGTAAACTGGACTGCTATGTTCATTAAAAGTGACTTAGCTTTAATACTGAGCACAGAGCAGGCTACTCCTGACTTGACACTGCAGTACTCAGCAGCTGATCATGAATTGAATGTATTCCTAGTAGAGCAAAACAGAACAAATTGGTCATTGTGTGGTTAAAATCATTTCTGAATTATTTTGTATTCAGTTAACAGTTCCGTTCTTTCAATTCTCTAGAAGATGATCTCTATTATTGCTTTCAAATCAAGACATTGTAAACTCAAGGCAGATCAGTTACCTTGTGCTAGTGCATGTCCTTTTAACTACAGTGATGGAAACACTCTACAGTGGAAAAGCACTGGAGAACATTGTATTGGATGTTTCATTTTAACTTTTCTATGCACAATTATGCCATAACTGCTTCTTTAGTTAAATAAACTCGCAATTCAGCCTGCCTCAAGTGTAACTAGTTACATGTAAATATCTAAGCCTATAGCTTATAATTATGTAGGTTCGAATGGAAGCAGATATAAGAAGACAGGAAAGAACATAATCTTCTTAGAATCGTTAATTTTGAAGCCAATCTTTCATTACAAATCATTTTCTTTTGAACTAACCTCCTTCTTAAGAGCAGATATCCAATTTTTGCTGCCTTGAGGCATCATTTAAGCTTGAAATAATAGGAAATCCAAGGAAACATATATGTTGACCCTTTGAAACGAACTCGAAATTGATGAATTCAACTGTTTTCTCTGAGCCCGCAATGATAAGGCTGCTGACCAAAAGCGGCTCATTCATTACCAGTCTCTCCGAGATTCCAAAATGGCGGCTGCTCCTGGCTCCGTTTTTCTTGCTCACTTTAAGGATTGCATTCTGCTAAGAAGTCACTCCTGAATCGTTTTTTTTGGACCTATGGAGACTTAGAACAAATTTACCCCTACCGAAGTTCAAAAACTAAGGATTTTCGTCGTTAAATTGCTGAAACGGACTGCATGAATATTAAGACAAAATATAAGCTTAAGCAACTGCTGCTGAACAGTTCAAATATGATCATGTAAACTAACAAGGTAAAGTAAAACTGATTATTTTTCGACAAATAAATTTTTCTGATTTATGGTTTATTCTTGCACAGACTAAGCATAACATTCCAAGCAGAAATTAAGACTTATGCTTATCTGAAAGTCTGAAAATTGTGTTGGATACATGTACTTTGTAGTGATAGCAGTTTTGTTTTTGGATCACACAGCAGATCAGACATTAGAATAATACTCACCACCTCTCAAGATCCTCATTAGTTTAGTCCTTTCAAAGAGGATATTGAAGGAACCCATCAAAGATCTCAGGAAAATCCTTGCAATGATGTTTGTAAGGATCCTCATCAAATCTTTGAAGATTCTGTCAACTGTGTCAAATTTTTTTCAAGGATCTTGTGAAGGAACCTTGTATGATCCCCAGATCAAAGGAAACACTTTAACAGAATACTTTCAAGATCTTTGAAATCCTTGAGGATCTTGCAGGATCCTTGCTAAGATCTTGTAAAGACATCAATAATTATTGCCATAAAATTATAGATTCCTTGCAAGATCCTGATCAAATCCTTACGGATCCTTTCTAAGATCTTTATGCATCTTGTTAGGTCTTCGAAAGAACTTCATTAAATCCTTGAGGATCTTGAAGAAACCTTGCACAAATCTTGTAAAGATCTTGACAAGGATCCTTGGGAGATCCTGACCAAATCCTTAAGGATCCTAGCAAAGATCTTAACAAGATCCTTAAATGGATCTTTTTAAGATCTTTGAAAGATACTCATTAAATCCTTGAGGATCTCCAAGGATCCTTGCACAGATCTTGCAAAGATCTTGACAAGGATCCTTGTAAGATCCTGACCAAATCCTTGAGGATCCTGGCTAACATCTTAACATGATCCTTGAAAGGATCCTTTTAAGATCTTTGAAAGATCCTTGTTTAGTCCTTGAGGATCTTGAAGGATCCTTGCAAAGATCTTGTGAAGATCTTGACAAGGATCCTAAAAAGATCCTGACCAAATCCTTGAGGATCCTGGCTAAGATCTTTAAAAGATCCTTGAAAGGATTCTTTTAAGATCTTTGAAAGATCCTTGTTTAGTCCTTGAGGATCTTGAAGGATCCTTGCAAAGATCTTTGCTAGGATCTTTACTAGGATCTTTGTAGGATCTTTGGAAGATCTTGGTCAAATCCTTGAGGATCTTAACAAATGATTTTGCATATAAAGATCTTTGAAGATCTTTCAAAGATCCTTCAAGGACCTTTTAAAGATCCTTGTCTTTAAGGATCTTTGGCAAGTCTTTGGCAATCCTTAAAGATCCTTGAAGATCCTGTGAGGTTTTTCACCAGGGTTACCTCGGTGTAAGAACCTGTGAAACTCACGGATGACGTAAAACAAAGGAAACAAAAACATTTTAAACAATACCGTACAGCAAAACAAAAGCTACCAAACAAAGAAAATCTTGTCAGGTTCTTACACCGAGGTAAACCCGATGGTTTGAGCTTGCAAAGTTAAGAATGATTTGTAAAACGCGACTTTGAGTCCAAGACAACGCTTCTTGATTTAACCACTCATTGATCAGTTAAAACCTCTGTTGTGTCACAACAGAATCCGATTTTTAAGATTTTTAGATTTCGGTGCTTCGTCAACTTTTCTTCTGGTGATGCTGTGTTGTGCTTATTTTTTTGTCAGTGTTGCCCCTCAGCGCCCCCCCCCCCTTTCATACGGATACAAAAAGCTAGTGTCAGTGCTCAATGCATACCGTAAACTGTCGATTATAAGCCCCCTCGGTTATAAGCCCCACCCCCCCCCCAGTTATAGGATCATCTACCTGTAAACAAAAAAAAATCTCGTTATAAGCCCTCCGGATATAAGCCCCATTCTTAAGTCATCACTCACCCAGGATATTCATCGCTCGCCCAGGCTATTTGATCAACACTGATGTGGCTCAATTTGAAACGTTTTTCTTATTCCGCTTATAAGCCCCCGGATATAAGCCCCTCCGTTTATAATCCCACCCAAAACCCCTTACAAAGACAGTTGTATAAGCCCAGGGCTTGTAGGCGGCAGTTTACAATATATTATGATTTTGATTTTTTTTTCAAAGTTAAAGTTGCTTGAAATACACTAGATACAGTATCTGTGCCACATTATTTAATGCATAAAATTATACTGTGCAATAAAATAGTGTCAATTCAGAAAATGATGGACCTCCTGAAAAGCTTGCAAAAGAGGTGAATTTTTGAATGCATGAATTCTCACTTTTTGTGTTTCATGGGCTATGTTGATAATATCAACTGCTATATTTATTTGTAACTTTACATCTTCCCGTTCTATTGTTAAGTTGTTATTAATAGTGTCCAACAAGACTAACTGACATGGATTTTATTGTTCCGCATTCTTACAGGACATTGATCCAAAATTATCACAATGGGTGGCAGTATTTTATCTACACAAGTTTTACGTGGGTAGAATCGTGGGCATTGAACTGGCTGGTGAATAATTGGTGGACATCAGGTTCCTAGAACAGTGCCCCAATCAAAGGTTTTAGTTCTGCAGTGACAGTGAAAATAATGGTGAATAGAAAATGGATTTTTTATGGGGATGCAAAAGTTGTCTTGGAGGGAAAGAGGTGTTTGTTATTGAAGACCTGGAAGTCATACAAAGGAAGTATGAGGAAGAAAAGAAGAAGTGTCTTCTTAAATAAAAGGTGAGTTATATAATTTATGCTACTACATATAGCTTTATTCCATCAATCAATGTCAACAACAATTGCATAGATGTGAAATATATCCAGGCTGTTAAGACCAACATGGTGATCTTGACAGGTTGACTTACAGTGGAACCTCAGCAAACACCCTCATCTGGATGAGACCATTGCTGAGGTGGGAAATATGAAGATCAGTGTCGCAGATTTCAAAACCATTATTCATTATCCAATCTCTGATGAGGAAGAGCAGATTTTGAAAAGTTACCACAAGATGCGAAAATTCAACCCCTGGTGGCTGAATGACAAAGTAACTAGAATTAAATATGTAACAGTGCATAATTGGTTACCTAGCAGAAAAAGTATTGATGGTCCTTTTTTAATACATACATGTATTTTAGCAATTATACAAAAATGTAGTACAGCACTTAATTTTCTCTGATTGCGATTGATACTGTCATGCGATAGTGTTTGCTTGTCAGACCCACAGGTTGGTTTTGGGCCGGGTAGCCTCGTTTTCGTTGGAAATGGAACATAAAGAAGCAGTTAGATTTTATTGGCCTGTCCATTCCTTCCCACACTGTAATCACTACCACCTTACAAAAGGATGACTGTTCCCACTTCACTGAATTCTGTGAGGATGTTGACGTGCATATAAGTAGTTGTCATACGTCTCAAAAGAAAGTGCTTTGCCACAATTTTTTCACCGGGTACAATAACAAAATAAACTGCTAGCACCCAGGGTGGAAAGGTGTCATTTAGCGAAAAGCCAGCTGGTGAGGGTGTTTCTACATTTCTAGTGCTCTTTTCTTATACTATATCCCTTCTTTCCACAAAATATTAGATCTCATAAATTGGACGTAGAATTAAGTTAAGAGTAACTACATGTATGCAAACATCAAATTTCCAGGGAAAACTGAATACTGCAGACAACAATAGTTAGAACACTGAGTTGTGATACATGTACATAGCTCTTCTGGTCAGAATAGTTAACAATTTCTCAGCGAAGTAGCCATCGTATGGAAACCTGTCAGCACTGCTTAACTGCTTAACTTTACTCCGAAGTGCAGATGTGAAAACTAGGCTGGCAGTTAACCACACGGCTGGATAGTGTCATTTCTCAAATATAAACACACTTTTGTAAATCAATGTAAATTGCTGAACTTTATTAATAGTGAAAGTTACACTGGTGTTGTTTAAAGAATAGAGCAGTGGGCTACTTTAAATTTGGCAAGGTAGAATTATAAGGTTCAACCATCCGTGTTATTTACTTGCTCATTAGTGACTCTGATACCAGAAACTTGAATTTCTTCTTCTTTTATAGGTTATTGACAACGAGCAAAGGATCATCTCGTACTACGACAGTAAACGAGAATCTCCCATTCCGTCATTCTTTGCAATAATCAGGTATAGATAAAGCTGCATTTATTTAGCTGTAGTGCGCCTCTCAAAATCCATAAATTTCAGCCATTCGATCACCACTGGAAACCCAGTTTTGGGCAAAATTGGTTTTTGGCTTGTAGCAAGGCAAAAATAAAGAATTGGGAAATAAATAAAGTATGTGGTTTGATACCTGTGTACCAAGCCCTTTTCACAAACAAAAAAATAAAGGAAAACGTTTCTTGGTGGCGAAATAGAGCGGACCGCTTTTAGCGAGAATGCCACTTAAAAAGTACAAAAAATGACATTTTTGGGCATGAACTTCTCACCTTGATGCCAAGTTCAGGTGAGTGCAAGAAATGAAACAAATATCACCATGTCGTTCCACCATAACTCTGCACAAAATATGGAGAGAGGGTTGTTTTGACCATTTCCATTTTGCTCAAACCTTAGCGACATTTGCTCTTAACTTTGCTAAATTCTCAATCCTGGCTAGTGAACTTGTAGCTTTCTCATTGGCTAACCGCACATGGGCTATCAGCAAACAGTTGTGCTTTTTCTGCCCTTGTAAGTAAATTAGATGTCACATCGAGTTGTGTGCGCCAGGGTTCTAATGATTTTGCCCTGAATAAGATGTTTTACGGAAAATATAAAAACAAAAATTCAACAGGCAAGGGAATCTTGATGGGCGAATCATAGTTGGGGAATCATTAATATTCTTGAAAAGAAAAACAGCTCTATGCATAGCAGAGAAATAGGCTGTAAGATAACTGAATACTGAGGCATGGCAATTCTCAATTCATGCTGGGGTTAAATTTTACCCAAGCGTATTTTTTTTTGGTGGGGGCGGGGAAGGGCTTAGCCTGCGTGCAGACGTCTCCTATTTCCTTCCACCCGCGGAAAAGGGACGTCTGCGAAACGGCGTCGCTAATCATGTTCCAATATCCTGCTGTTTTTCAGGTATTCGTGGAAAGTGTTTTTATTGGTTGCTTGACAATAGCCACGGTTAGAAACAACTCTGATTGGCTATCGTCGGGAAATGCTCAAGATAATGTATGCGACTACATTTAGCGGGGTTTTCCATTGATAAAAACATATCTGATTGTGTGTTGTGTTTCTCGACTATTCTGGAAAACAACGACAGAAACCTTGTGAAAAGTTGCAGTGAATTTAAAGTTCAGGATGAAATCCTTTCTCTTCAGTTCATCGTACACGAAACATCGCCATATATTTGTAGATCGTGCGTGGGAAAGTTGCGAAAGCGGAGAGGTCTTTACGCCAAGGTGAGAAAAATCGAAGATGAACTTTTTAGCGATTATAGTTCCAAAGCTTTCAAGGCAGGGCTTACAGTAAAAAAAAAAGATCGAGACACTAGGAAAGGACAGCGTAGGAACTTAGGCTTCTCCCGAGAAGCGAATTCTTTTGGAGGAGTCGGTAGATCGTTCGTTGAACGATCTCAGTTCGCTGGTTACGTCAACTCCTGTGAAAGCCGTTCGCAATGCTTCTGTGAGAAAAATTCAGATTCCTCCTCTTAGTCCTGTTCGACCTCCGATCATGGAGCGATCAGAGGGAAACGATTCTGGCACAGAAAACAAAACTCTGTTATCATAATTTATGCGAAATTTAAAACCCGAACAGCAGGATACTGGAACACGATTAGCGATGCCGTTTCGCAGACGTCCCTTTTCCGCGGGTGGAAGGAAATAGGAGACGTCTGCACGCAGGCTAGGAAGGGCTCAGTAACCACCCAGTTGCTAATTGCACTTCCCCCTTTCTTTAAAATCTGAGTACTGTCTCCACCCCCCTTGGTGTTGTTGTTGCTGCTGTTGTTGTAGTCATTGTTGTTGTCATAAGTGACTTGAACATGACTTGTATATATTAATTTTATAATTTGCATGTAAATAAAATTAATATA
Organism: Siderastrea radians; assembly: GCA_964017195.1. Lineage (NCBI taxonomy): Eukaryota > Metazoa > Cnidaria > Anthozoa > Scleractinia > Rhizangiidae > Siderastrea > Siderastrea radians. The sequence goes on along the minus strand of OZ024893.1, from coordinate 52,571,661 downwards.
CAAATTGTCCAGTCACTAGTACTTGCTTTCATGATCTCAAGGCTGGAATATTGGAACTTGATACAAGGGCGAAGTAATACAAAGGTTCCAAAGATGTAGTAAAAAACTTTGCCATCACTATCATCATCATCATCGTCGTCATCGTCATGGTCACGTCATCGTCATGGTCACGTCATCGTCATCGTCATTGTCGTCGTCATCATTGTTGTTGTCATCATCTTTTGTTTATTCATGTAGAATTAACCACTACAAATTATAGAATATATTTGAAGCACTTTGCCCTGAAAGAAAATGGTTTTGGTTAGATTTGAGGTAACATGTAGGTTTTACAGCTGTTTATAGTAGTTTCTTCCTTACCTAACCAGAAGTTTTATGTTGAGTCCCTCGATCTTCCTTTTCTTAATTATACCTGTCTTTCTCCATGCCAGGTAGATGTCAAGAGTGGAATGGTAATGCAATAGAGACTTGAACAGCTTAACATGAGATTACTCAAAGAGGTGAGATCTGGGTTTATTCTGATATGTGAATGATGTTAATTTTTTGTGAGAAGGATGGTATTCGGTTGAGCAGGGATTGATTGAAGAAGCTCACGCCACTTTGTCAGCCAATCAGAAATGGGAATAAAACTTTAACAATAAAACAAAAATAATCATGACTCCAATGACGCACAGCTTTTCCCCATACTTGATCAGCCTTCTCAAAATATTTTAAGAGAGTAGGATGGTTGACTGTCGGAGTAGGCTATGGTCTGATAGTATGCAGTACATGCAGTAGATTAACACTTTCTGGCTGGACAGAGGCAGTCACTGCTTTAGAGTAGGCAGCTGATTGTGCCCACAGCCTACTGGTTTTGAGAGGGCTGCTTGATGCTAGTTACATGTATTAATTTTGCTTCAAGTTATGATTGGTTCACTGTATTGTTTGCATGTTGTGTTTATTGAGAGTAATTACTTGACACTCGATTTAAAAGTGCTCTACACTATGCTACACCCAACTGACATTTACAAAGCCATGCTGGCAAAAAATGAGAAATACAGTGTAAAACATACTCTGTACACTAATCCTGTCACTTATAAGAGGGACAAATCTCTCAAAGACTTTCTATTCTGAGCAGTAATTCATTTCCTCAATGAGAACAGCAGTAACTGAGTTATATACAGTGAAGAGGGTAACAATATTACAATCCTAATAATTGTAATATTGTCACCCTCCTCCTCCTTGATCCGGTCTGTAAAAATGCCATGACTTAGGCTTATAGTATCGAAGTTGCACACCCTGGGTTATGGATGCCATAAGGTTATAACATAACCTTATGAAGTCACTTACACTTAACTTAATGCACCCCCCTCACCCCCCCCTCCCCCACCACCACTTTGATTATTTTTTCTTTCATTGGCAAGTGTGAGCAAGACCCAGTTAGGTCTGAAAACCAATGTAGCTTTTTAGGACCTGGTTAAGCTGCCCCAGAATTAACTTAATATTGAGTACTGTTTCATGGCTTGACAATTTTTATTCCTGAAAATTGTTTTGTGGCTACTTTCAAACAGTGACTGCTTAAAAAAAATTTGATTTCACAGGGAAAATCACCTCGTTTGAACTTGGGAAAGTCTTGTGAATTTGGCTCCTGACCTCTAAAATGGTCCCAGAAACCATCAGTTTGGTCCCCCCCCCCCCCACCACCACCAAAAAAATTAACGTCTTACATTGTGGTCCTGTTACTCATTCCTTACTTCCTTTTTATGTTGCACTTCCAGTCTGATTATTGCTGTTGTTGTTGTTGTTAGCTAGTTAGTTAGTTAGTTATAAATAAATTGCTGCTGTTGTTTAATTAAAATAGGTGGAGACCTTTCATAGCATGCATAACATCATTCCTACATGTACACGTACCTCTCTTTAGGTAAATGTCGGGGATAGGATGGGAAAACCAACCAGAAAGGACTTCAGGTTCAACATGGCATTGTTAAAAAAGTGAGTTGAGTTTCTGTTTAAGTGGATATGTCAATTATGTACTTATAATTTTACTTCTTTGTTTATTTTGGTGGGTGTAGTGTCTACTCATACCTGAACTGGGCTTTTGGAAACAGGAAACCAATTTGGACACAACAGGGGTTCCTGTAACAATTATTGTTACTGCTGAGTATGTTTGATGAGACCTCGATGTTATGGGTGAACGTGGCCTTTTATTGGTAAAAACAATTGAAAACTGCTCTGTGGTAAAACTAGATACCTGTGACAATATTTGCAACATAATCTGCCGACAATGCAATGTTATCTATAGACAAGATTCTACATTGCTGTGACTATCCAGTATCAAATATGAGTTACCAACTTGTATTTAGAGCAGTTTTCAAATGAGTGTCTTAAAACCAAAACCAAAGAAATTTATATTCTAACCAATAAGAACAGGATCAAAACAGAAAATGAACCAATCAGAATTCAAAGGAAATACGTTCAAGTATTTAATTAGCATTACGTGCAGGAAAACGCATGTAAGCAAGTCACAGTATTGGTTTTGATTTTTAAACATGTATGTCTAATAATTGGATTTTTAATGAATGTTGCATGTCTTTTTCTAACCATTCAGTGCTCAGTACAGCACAACCAAAGCAAACCCGGCACTACTTTCAAAACTCAATAGAAAACTGCTCTTGTGCAGGGCAGGAGTCCACATAATTACCTGGAGCATGCAACTGCTGTACAATGTATATTAATGTCAAGGCGTTTTCACAGACCAGTTTTTTTAGATTGAATTTGTGACGAATTCAAAGGTCAAATATTACAAGCAGGCGTAGAGCCGTAGGAGTCCATCATACAAATAGCAGACATGACCTTTATACAGTAACAGTCCTTAAAATGCGACGCCTTAATTTTCACGGCTCTATTCAGTCTCCATTTAAAAATTCTCCAGACTTAACCCACTACAAAAATACAAGAAGCTAAATTGGTCGAAAGACCGAGTGATCTAAGGCGCGGCTTACAAAGACGTGAAGTAGGAGTCGTGCAGGCCTTCCCACACCTTTTTATATCAAAGAAGTCTTGCTAGCCAATTATAGGCTTTGCAAAATTTATGTATGAGGCTTGCATCATGCCCTCTGTTATGAATCAGTCATTTCAGAAGCCAGAAAGAATGATAGGTGGCCTCAATTTTGGGAGGACAGTGACTCAAGCAGACCAAAACTTAAATTTTCACGGGAAGTAGAAATCTAAATAATCTAAAACCTGTCTAAAAATATACTGGTCTGTGAAAACACTGTGACATAGGCTTACATGTAGTACAGGAGTAGCACGTTCCGGGTTATGGATGCCATAAGATATATGAAGTCATTCAACTCCCCTCCCCCTCCCCCTCCCCCTCCCCCTCCCCTCCCCCCCCCCCCACACACACACTTTCGTTTTACCTTTCATTGGCAAGTGTGAACCGGTCTGGAATGTAGCTTTCAAGGGTCTGGTTAGGCTGCCCCAAAATTAGCATCAATTTTGAGTCCAGTTTCATGGCAGTTTCATGGAGTGTTGATTTCTGACAATTGTTTTAGCTGCTAAAGCAATCTGTTTTCACTGGGGAACATATCGAATTATTTGAACTAAGAAAAGCCTTGTGAATTTTACTTCTGGCCTCTAAAATCGTCCCAGAAACCATTAGTTTGGTTTCCCATCTTCCTCGCCTAAACATACAAGAATGGAACATCTTAAGTTGCGGTGCCGGTTACTCCGAGTTCTTTCTTCCCTCTTATGTTGTCCCTCCATGCAGCCAGATTGTTGTTGTTGTTGTTTAACTTAAATAGGTAGAGACTTTACTTACATGTAGAATGTCATAACATCATTCCGAACTCTCTCTACGTAAATGTCAGGGATACAACCAACCAGAAAGGCCTTCACGTTCAACATGGCATTCTTGAATTTATTATGGGTGTGAAGTTCAAGGCACCAGTGACTCAAAACTTAATGACAGCTTTGTAGGAAAGTCCCCACCTTCGCCAAAAAAAAAAAAAGAAAAATACAAAAATAACACATCTGAAATATGCAATGGGGTGCCTATTACTCATTTCTTTCATACCTTTTATGTTGTACCTCCAGCCAGACTGCTGGTGTTGTTTTATTAATAAAAATAGGTGGAGACCTTTCTTAGCATGTAATAACAACATTCCTACTTCTCTTTAGGTATATGTCAGGGGTATGATGGAAAACCAACTAGAGAGGCCTTTACGTTCAACGTGGCATCGTTGAAACGGTAAGTTGAGTCTCCTTGAAGCGGATATCTTAATGGTTATAATTTTACTTATTTGTTTACTTTGGTTTGTGTAGTGTCTACTCAAACCCAGACCGGAGCTTTTGAGAACAGGAACCCGGGGGTAAGACAGGGCTGTCATTAAGTGCCATAACCTGAAACACATTTTATAGTCATTATCATAAGACTGAAACACAGGAAAGTTCAAAACAAACTAGCTTGATGTCATGAAATCATTTCAACCTGAAATTCATTTTAGCCTACAACAAGTATGTTTGATACATGTAGGACCTCGATTTTACGAGTGAACTTGGCATCTTTTTGGTATAATTTACGGCTAACAAAGCAACAAGTTTGTTACGGGTGTGAAGTTCAAGGCCACAGTGACTCAAAACTTAAAGGGCCTCTGTCACCCATTTTTAGGATTGCTTCAAAAAACCGAAAGATATATTGCAATCAGAGGAAACCCAAAACTACTGGTTAAGGTTCATTTTAAATTACTCTACCAGGTTTCTGGAACTGTAATTACACGTGTCTGGCTGAAGATCGCTCGGAGTCAAATGGATTGCGTCTTGAAAACATTAGGCTAACGCTTTCAAGTTTCTCAGGACTTTGTTTCTTGAAAAAAAAAATCGCCAGAAGCTGCCAATAGTTTGTACTCCCTTTAAGAAAATCATTCGATTTTTATTCCGTTTATGATCTACATGTAAGAGCATTTCATGTACAAGAAAAGGTATAAAGTTTGAATTTCAGCACATTTCCACCTAAAAATGTGAAATTTCCTCTGGCAGATACACTTTAATGGCAGCCCTGTAGGAAAGCCCCTCCTCACCATAAAATACAAGAATAGTGTGCGGATAGTTATTATTATTGTAATTGCGTGCAAATGCCTTGCTGGCATTTGTGTTTACACTGGATATTAAGCGGCTCATAATTCATGCATGGTACATGTAGTATTTCTTTGGAACTGTACTTTCAATATGACTTACCATTTACAGCATTTTCATTAAACTCAATAAAGCGTAAAACGTTACAAAGAGAACATCGTATTGGTACGTTGGGATAGCTGTTACTTATTCCTTACTTCCCTTTAATGTTGTATCTCCATCCAGATTGTTGTTTTTGTTTAAATAAAATAGGTAGGGTTCTTACTCAGCATGTCATAACATCATTCCTACCTCTCTTTAGGTAAATGCCAGGAATAGGATGATAAAACCAACCAGAAAGGCCTGCACATTCAACATGGCATTGTTGAAAAGGTGAACTGAGACTCTTTGAAGCGGACGTCTTACATGTAAGTGTTATAATCTTGCTTCTTTGTTTAATTTGGTGGGTGTAGTGTCTACTCATACCCAAACCTGGCTTTTGGGAACAGGAAACCGGATGTAGGACAGGGCTGTCATTAAGGGCCGTAACCTGTAACAAAATAATGTTACGACTGAGTGTGTTTTATGGCAGAGTGTGACTGAGTGTGTTTTGTGTTTTATGACTGAGTGTGTTTTTGCCGGTGAACTTGACCTCCTTTTTGTTGTAATTAATTTTTCCAGGAAAAGCAACAAGTTTGTTATAGGTGTGAAGTTCAAGGCAACAGTGACTCAAAACTTAATGACAGCTCTGTAGAAAAGTCCCTTTTCCTCTGTATAAAAGCTATGCGAATGTAACTCAGGAGATAGAACGTGCAAAATGTTGAAGTCCACAACTATCAGCAGGCAGTGTCACACAACCTTTCAAAATTATGTCATGGTTTTCGGGCAGTTCCCAACTTGGATCCGCTACATTAATTTCCTTTGGGAAGCAATAATACTAGCTCAGAACGATAATCAAAACCAGCTGAAGAGTGTCAATATGATTTAAAATATAACATAAGGTTAAAATTTGTGTAGTCAAAGAAACCTGTTCAAATGTGGCTGGCATGAAAACATCAAATTCATCACAAGCGACATGTGACATCAAATTGTGACATGGAGTTGGGGCTACAAAGTTTGGTACCTTTTTCTTGGATATTTGTACAAAAAATTATACGCTTTTGCGGGTTTTTGGGATGATAGCATAACTCAAATTCAACTCTTGACATTTCATGGGTAATAATCTAGAAAGAGTATGGTGCATGCGTAATAGCCGAAGTCAAAATTAATAGCCGAAATGGAAGACAAAGAGCATATGAAAGCTGATACATGTACTTTGTCACACTAATATGTTATATCAAATATTGTTTTGTGAAAGTATTTTACAGTGTACTTAATATTTTGTTATTCCATTTTATTCATAATATTTTTTACTTGTGCAGGACACGTTGAGGAAGCTTCAGATGTCAGAATCAATTCAAGCAAGAAAGAATTTAATCAAAAGTACACAAAAGCTAAAGGTAGAGAAAATAATTTACTTTGCGAAGAGCAGCAAAGAGGTTACCATAAATGCCTGCAAGACGGCTACACTTGTCTGAGGAAAGCGAGAAGTTTCATTTTTTAGTACGTACAGTGCAACGCCAGATACAACGAACTTCATGATTCAAAACCATTCCTTCCATATCACGTAGACAATTTTAAGGAGCAGGGCATGAATCTCTCTGCTCTGAAATCAAATTTTGGTCCTTTTCAGTTCTTGACTAGTCAATCTTCTGTTATCTGTAGGCTTTCGTAAGGAAACAGCGTAAAGAAAAGAATTGCTCAACGTTTGCTGTCGATTTTCTTCATACGTGCACATATCATAGATATTGAGACTGCGACACAATTTGCCGGCTAGTTTTCACTAACAATGTTTGGCTCTTTGGGCAGTGATCAGTTCAAATTGCGTCAAATTACGCAAGTCAGAGTTTCAGTGAAGATCACGAAATGAACAATGACTTGTCGGTTGAAATTTGGCTTGATTTTAAGCTTTCAATCAGTATATTGAAAAAATGAACATTACAGTACTCAGTTTAGTAATTCCAGTTCATTATCTTTCATCGGAATTTTTGCTTGGTGTCCACAAAATCACATTTAACGACGCAAAAAAATATATTTTTCGATTCACTAGCAGTAATAATGGAAAAATCGTAGCTCGCGGCCACCTAGCGAATCACGTTTCAGGAAGAAAAAGTAAACAACCATTTCACGTTTTACGCCAAAAAAGTCAATTTGTGGTTTTCAAAAATACTCCACCCCATCTAAAGTCTGTCATCAGTTGAAATCTCGGCGTATTGTAAGCCAGGGTAGAGAGGCCAATTTTTGAGTTATTGTTGTTGTTGTTTTTTTTTTGTTTTTTTTGCTATTTGTCTAGATCTCTTTTGAGTTCAAATTCAGGCTGTTAATGATTTCAATTTTAGTGATATAAAGTCAAGGCATAACATTTTTAGTATTAACAATGACTTCGACATGTCAGTAAAAAAGGGATCATTTTCGTTACGTTATGACGTCACAGGCGCAAACGTTTGCAAAAGAATGTCAAGCAATGAAGCATCGAAGAAATTATGTTCTGGAATAGTTTGCTGTTAAAGTAATGCCAAAAGTCTTTCAAAAGGGCGCCACGAAACTCTCGGAATACTTCACAAACTTTGCCAACCAGTAGACAATCAACACAACCAATAGCGCTAGCCCTGAAAACAATTATAGAGCTACGTGGTAACATGGTCCAATGAAATTAGAGGTTTTAATTGAAAGCTTCGTGCCCTTTCAAAGCCCTGTGTGGGAGCTTACGCGTTGACATTTTAGCATTTTTGAGCATTTCGGAAATTTTTGTTTTAAATAGTTAAACTATTTGATGGTTTTAGTTAAAATTGTGACTATCTCACTCAGTTTACAGTAAGAATTTTTCAACAGGCCATTCAGTTGCGAATACTTTAAGTTTGAACGTCATCAAACGTGTTAGCTGTATCTGCGTTGCATTGTATCATAATAAAAAAGGCAAAATTTACACGGTACTACAATTGCTTCCAGCTGTAGCATGCTGCACTTCAGCTCGCTGAATGCGAAAGTTGAACACAATTTGTTTTGATTTTGCATCGGGCACGGCTACGATTTTCATGAGGCTTTCAGGAAAGCAGTACTCAAAGTGCTAAAACATGTATGCAGCAGTCGTAAGCAAGTTGTACCGTGCTGTTCCGCATTTCTTTTGGTCTCCGAGAATGCTCTTTAAAAGAAAGGCATGCAAGCTACCTGGCAAAAACATGCCAGTCTAGGTTTTTCAGCAAATTATTTCACAAACACGTTCATTTTATTTCCCTACAATCTATAAGAGCATATTTTAAAACAAAGTGTAATCGTTGAATATTTATTTCATTCAACTGTATGACGTGGTAACCGCTGTTCAACCGTGTACAATTTTCCCGCCAAAAGACTTAGAAAAAATACGGGCGCTCAAAATACGCATGCGCCGTTTTTTTAAAAATTTTATTGGCATTCCAAGTTGTTAACATCTGTTTGAAAATGTGCAATTTTCCCGCCAAAAGACAAAACTACGGGCGCCGTATTTTTTTTAATTTTTCAATGTCTTGTACTTTAAGTAATTAATAAATATTAGAAGTCAACATCAATAAAAGTACAAACAGTTGTTTCAATTTCATTGTCTTCTTTATTCTTTCTTTATCTTTACAATGCTTTTTCAATAAGTTAATTAGTTGAGTAAAAATCGTTTAACTAATATAAAGGTGTTACAAGATTTTTCTTGCAAAATATATTTTTCTTGCAAAATATACTAAGTCTTTTGGCGGGAAAATTTGAAAAAATTTGCACAGCGATTTCCCTGGCAACATTTTAGGCAAAAAATTCTAACAGGACACCCTTTGGAAGTTTTTTTAGCACAAAAAGCTTTCAGAGTATCCTGAACAAATGTAAACTCGCCAAAAGAACGTACACCATTTCGTGCAACAAAATCGAACAAATTTTGGTTAAGTCTAAAGCGGCCTTCACACGTCAAACTAGTGTTGGCCAACTCGTGTTGGCAAACTCAAATTGGTGTGTGTGTGTGAACTAGACAACAACCTGTTGGCAAACTGTTGGCGAAAAAAGAGACAAGTTCTGTTTATCGCCAACAGTATGCCAACATGTTGATGTATCATTCACACACACCAATTTGAGTTTCCCAACACGAGTTGGCCAACACTAGTTTGACGTGTGAAGGCTGCTTAATGTTCCCAGACGAACAGATTAACTGATTTCTTGCACGAAATGTTGTACACATGGAGGATATTGAAAGCAACATAGCAAGCTATGAACTGTTTTTGGTGAAAAATTTTTGGTACAAGAATAACGTGCTTTCTTTTAAACTTACAAACAAAATTCAACATAAACGTCTCTCGTTAACAGTGGTTATATTCTCGATCGTTCATATTTAGATTGTTCATAGCTTGTAATGTTGCTTATACTAACAATGCTTTTTTTCTGACGGTCAAATTGTTGTTGCACCGGAAAAAAACTTTGTCTCTAACCAAAAATTACGAGCATTTGCTTACGTTTGGAGCAATTGGTAAAATTTAGTAGGTAATTGGCTCATGTTCTTTCTGGTGCTTTACGTAACCTTACCAACTTTGTTTCTAACCAAAAATTACCAACATTTGCTTACGTTTGGAGCAATTGATGAAATTTAATATGTAATGGTGCTTTACGTACTAGTTAAACTTAGCTATGAAACTTTGATCGAAAATATTTTATCCTGTGCTACAACGATTGCCAGCAGAAAAGTCTTTTCCTCCAAAGCAATAACTGCAGTAACTATAATTACACGTTAAAAGCTTGTAAAACCCAATGTCTGGTCCTCGGAAGAAACTCGGTGTTTCAAGCCTTGCTCCTAAACACGGGTCTTTGTATCGATTGAAAATTTACATTTTTGCAGGTTATACAGACCACAGTTAACACTTGATAAATCGCTTTTTTGCATTTTGTATTTGATGGACACCGAGGAAGTGTCTCGAAAGGTAAATGAACTGCGATTTCGACAAATGTTACATCAATTCTCAAGTTTTCAGTTGCGTGAAATAGCCCTTTTCACGGTTACCTTTTCTCATTTGCATTACAATGTTTTTGAACGTGGATGTGAGGCAATTTCGGGCACTGTTGCACTTTTTGCCCGAAATTGCCTCAAGTCCACGTTCAAATATATTGTAATGCAAATGAGAAAAGTTAACTGTGAAAAGGGCTATTAAATGGTCACAATCACAAACAGAATTGTTCTTGGTGTTCCAGCTTTTTACAAAAACATTTAGCCACAAGACGCTGTTTTAGCGATGTTTTGATATTCCAAAATCAAGCTGCAATTTTCACAACAGTGTATTGCAAAAAATTAACACTACTGATTGAGATGAACACGATATTGCATGTCATGAGCGTTTTGGAGCAAAACATGCCGACCAATCAGTTGTTTTGTTGCAAAATCAGTACGATTTTCTAGGAATTTTTTTTCTAAAAATTTAAATGGCAACAGCAAGCAGGTCAATTCTGCAAAAGATACATCTTCCTTTATTTTCTACGAATTTGTTTTGCGATAAACAGTAGAGTGGAAACTAATTTCTGACAATTTAAATCGCTACCATAAGCAAGAACATTGACACAGTTAAACGTCTGCTACTTTGTTTCAATATCTTGGGGTTTGTTGGATAAATAATGATGACTATTTAAATTTGTTTTGTTTTGATGATAAGAAATTGTATCGGCAAGCAACGCAAAACAACACAACTGTAGCAAAAAAATGTAATTTCGTAGCTGCTAAGGCTTTTCTCAAAATCGTGAACTTTGCTAAATTTGAAATCGAGAAACTAGACGACGACGACTGTTATGTAAAAAACTGAAAAAGGCCGACGAATTGTCCGTTTTGGCAATAATAAAATGAGCCACTTGGTTTGTTTTGTGGTCTGTATAACTGGTCAATATTGATCGCCTTTAGTACCAAAGTCCCTCTGAACCAGACATCAGGGTTTTATAAACTAAATTCCCAAGAAGACAAGAGAACACAAACACTATTCCTCAAAATTCCTTCCGTTATTAATATCCGTTCTATCGAATAATAGTTAAAAAAATTTATGACCGACAATTGTTTTTCAATGGATTTCTGAACTGATTTTGTGGTTGTTCAAAAATAATTTTGTTATGCCTTTGCTCTCTTGTCTACTGGAAATTAACCAGTTCATGTGGCGACTGTGTTGACATTTTTAAGAAGGCACTGACAGTCTATATCATATCCGCAGAAAAATAAATAAAAAAAAAATTCAGTGTAAATCACTCGCTTGAAGCTAGTCTTTGGTTAATTCTTTCAAATCCACTTTCAGACAAACCTCTTTTCATTTAGCATGGTTTTAACTTTTGAGTCTGTGGATGAAACCACAGTGATCGTTCAAACGAATGCTATGAAGTAGTAATTTCTGGGAAATGAAATCCTAAACATAGACCATTCAAGAGCCTCTTTCAAATTGAAGATATTGCAGTAATTTCCTAGCCCTCGATACCGTTTATTATTCAGTACAAGGTGGTTCTAACTTTTGAGTCTGTGGAAGAATATCCGTGTGACCACTCAAATGGAAGTTATTTGCAACACTAATTTCTTGTGACGCAGTTTATTGTGCTGTAAACTGAAGTGGTTATAACTTTTACTTCAGTGGATGAAATTCTAGAACATTTTGGTGAATACCTTACTTGGTGCTGTTATTGTGTTGTATTGGGCGGTTCTAAGTTTTGAGTCTGTGGGTGAAATCTTTAAATGTGACCATTCAAATGAAAGCTACTGGGCAGTACTTTCCTGTGATGTTGATAAAGGCAGTTATAACTTTGGCGTCCGGGAATGAAGTCCTTAATGAAATCTACTGAGTAACAGTTTCATTTTCATTGAATGTGTGCCAAATGAAATTTGCTAATATAAAATTCAAATTGTACGGTTGATGATCTGACCTAACACTGGAAAAACTGACGTGGACGGCTCCTTCTAAGATGAGATACTGAGAAATTTGCAGAGTGCGAAAAATATTTCTCTCACTTTCAGTTTGTAGCAAATTTTTCACCACAAGTCTGTGTATGAAATCATAGTCAGTGATCGTTTTGTACGAATGCCATCAAGTAGTATATTCTGGTGGTGCTGTTTGGCGTGCTGTGGATGAAATTAAATCCCAAACATAGTCCATTCAAGAGCCTCAAGCGATTTAAAGATATTGCTGTAATTTCCCGTGATATCATTTATTTACGCTGGTATAAGGTGGTTCTAACTTTTTAGTCTGTGGATGAATCTCCATGTGTTCACTCAAATTAAAGTTATTAAGCAACACTGTAATTTCTTGTGACGCCGTTTATTGTGCTGTACACTGAATTGGTTTTAACTTTCAAGTCAGTGGATGAAATTCTAAAACAAAAGCTTTTGTGAAGTATACGTTACTTGACGTTTATTATGCCTTATAGCCGGGGTAGTTCTGATTTTTGAGGCTGTGGTTGAAATTAAATTATGCGCTATCTAATTGTTAAAGTATTTTAAATTAGTTTTATATTGTAATATCAATTTTTATCCCTTTTCTTAGTTTTTAATTTTAATTTTTATTATAATTTGCAGGGCCCCACTGAAAACCGCCACGGCGAGTGGGCTCCCTGGTTAAATATTATTATTATTATAAATCTATAGATGTGACCACTCAAATGAAAGCTACTGAGCAGTACTTTCCTGTGATGTTGATAAAGGTAGTTATAACTTTGGCGTCCAGAAATGAAGTTCTAAATGAAATCTATTGAGTAACAGTTTCATTGAATACTGTGTACCAAATGAAATTTGCTAATATAAAATCCAAATTGTACGGTTGATGATCTGACCTGACACTGGAAAAACTGACGTGGATGACTCCTTTTAAGAACTGATCCTAGCAAATTTACGGAGTACGAAAAATATTTCTTTCATTTCCAGTTCGTATAGCTAGTTTCACTGAACTGAAGTAGTATATTCTGGTGGTGCTGTTTATCGTGCTGTGGATGAAATCCTAAACATAGACCATTAAAGAGCCTCCTTCAAAGTAAAGATATTGCAGTAATTTCCCGTGATACTTATTGTAATTTGCCGTTATGCAGTACAAAGTGGTTCTGACTTTTGAGTCTGTGGATGAAATCTCCATGTGTCCATTCAAAAAGTTATTAAGACGCAATTTATTGTGCTTTAGTATAAATCTACTAGCGTTCTATCATAAATGCTGCAATCTGATTGGCTACCCTACTCGCTATCTATTCCGTGATAGATAGTGAGTAGCGAAAAGGTGAGTGGCAGGCCCATTATATTTGCACAGTGCCCTATTGAAAACCACCTTGTGTGATATAGGTCATCTGTATAAAGAATTGTATTATTATTATTATATTATTATTACAGTCTTATACTTCAAAATAACTGCAATGATGTAAAACTTTTCACTTTAGTAGAATATTAATCGAGATTTATACTAAAACAATTAGATTATTCGCTCTCGATTTCTATGCGTGATAGTTGATTCGGCCTTCGGCCTCATCAACTATCACGCGATAGAAATCTCGAGCTCATAATCTAATTGTTAATTATGCTGAAGTGGTTTTAACCTTCAATTCAGTAGATGAAATTCTACAACAAAGCTTTTGGGAAGTACATTACTTGGTACAGGGCGGTTCTAAATTTTGAGTCTGTGGATGAAATCTTTCATTGCGACCGTTCAAATGAGAGCAACTGTGCAGTACTTTCCTGTGATGTTGACGAAGTCCTAAGTGAACGCTTTTGAGTAACAGTTTCATTGAATACCGTGTGCCAATTGAATTTTGCTAATACAAAATTTAAATTGTCCCGTTGATGATCTGAAATAACACTGGAAAAACTGACGTAGATGGCTCCTTAAGATGCGATCCTAGCAAATTTACAGAGTAAAAGAAATTTTTCTTTCATTTTGTAACTCCTTGTGTAATTGAATTTGACTTAACAACAAACGTTAGTTTGATGTCAGCAAAGTTCCAATCTGCGATTAATCTGTTCCGATAAACTAACTGTAGGTGCCAACTTAAAATTTCCAAACTTTTCACCACATCAACTTTAATAAGTGATAAATCCAATGTTTATACTTATCTACACGTTGAGCGATCAGTAGTACAAACGATTTTGAAAGGCGGGGTGCCTTCCTTTTTTAGACGAAAAGATTCAGTAAACGACGATTAACATTAAGACAGCAACAAATTTGTTGAGACATTTTTACTTGAAAATGAAATGCCTGAATTTAAACAAAGCCGTAAACTGAATCATTAAACTATCGAACAATAGCTCAGCGTTTGAATAGTGGCTGAGATTGAAACTTAAAACAAATTATTTCACTTTTGGCCCCAATCCAAGCACTTTCAATTTAGATGTAGTTTCAGATTATTGGCAGCGAGATCATTGCGCATTTCTACCGCATGAATACACTCCCATCCAGTTCAAGCCCTGGGTGAATTTGGAGGCTAGATCGACACACACTTCTGCAAGATAATTTCAATTCAACATCTCCCAGCGGCAAGATCAATGTGCACTTCTATAAAATGGATACTTTGGTTCTAAATATACACTTGAAAGTTGGCTCAGCCACCATTTTTACTAAAGATATGTTCAACAATTAAAGTTCTTATCTTTGCCGAGTTCTTTCCTGATTCGCCATTTCCATTTTGTTGTCTCACATTCGACTCACATCTTTTCTTGTCCTTTAGACTTCACGAGTTTCTTGGTTTTCCTGAAGATAGATACAAGTAATAAAACTAGTTAGTTTAAATGCACCATTTTAAAAATATATAAAGGAAACTTTTATTTAACTTTCTAACGGCTAAGGTTTAAATTAGACAACGTTGGACATGGTTTTCAAGGGTACAACTTTTCTGACAGTAGACTTCAATTTCAAATCTCCTTGA
The DNA here is from genome assembly GCA_964017195.1 of Siderastrea radians. Lineage (NCBI taxonomy): Eukaryota > Metazoa > Cnidaria > Anthozoa > Scleractinia > Rhizangiidae > Siderastrea > Siderastrea radians. Next base: position 52,556,610 of record OZ024893.1, on the reverse strand, counting down.
GTAATAGAATCTTCATCCCAGAATCTTCTTCAAGCTTAAGCCACCTCACTTTTGCGGCACAAATTAAATGCCGAGTGGACATGTACACTCGCTTGAATTTGACTTTCAACTTTAAACAACAAATATATTCACCTTTTGTTGACGTTGCGTTGTTTGTCTCAGATTCTCTCACTTTCGTTCCAACCTCTCTAAGTTTGATATTTCAGGCCCTAAACATAGAAAATAAGCAATACAAATGATCACTTCAAGTGTTCAATTTTCAAACACACAAAAGAAAACTCATAAAAGTTTAAAGTTGAATTTAAAATTGAAGCGACTTCCATGAACCACGTGCTAACATAATCAAGCGACTTTTTTACCCTCCAAAGAAATTTTGGGGGGATATTATTGCAATGAAAGTAATATTCACCTTGCTTCACTTTGCACCTTTGTTTTAGGACTTTCAGTCGTCTTCAGACTTCTCTTAAAAGCAGAAACCAGTCTTCAAAAGTACCAGCCATCTTCACACGACCGCAGCCTACGTGGCTCAGAGGCAAATTGTAGAAGTCATGAATATTGATTAGAAACAGAAGCCAATAGCTGACAAAACGTCAAATAAATAAAATAATCGAAAGCGCATTCTTTGCACGTTTGCAGCCAACAAATCCATAAGTGCGAAAAAAGAGTCTCGGAACAACCTGGCTGGAACGACATTTTTTTTTTCTTTTTCTGCGCACGATGGCTGGATCCATTCCTGTATGACTTCGTTCGTGTTTCATTCTTCTTTTACTTAAGCTTTTTTCCCACAAAACTACGTGTTTAATTCTTTTATTGGCGAAAAATAGTAAAGTTATTTTTTCTCCTTATTTTCCTTGGCTCCAAAATAAAAGAAAACTATAAACAGTATTTTCTTTTTCAGAAATTTTCAGTGTTTAGCTAGTGCACCTTCTCTCGATTGGCCCATAAATATATGCCTCCTGTTTAGGGCCTTTGAGGATTCAAGGATCTCAAATAGCTCTGGCCTTCTTTCATAAGCCCCCTTTTGCCGTGCGCCTTCCTGTTTAGGACCTATGTCGTGCTAATTAAAAGGGACTCGTGGTGAAACTAACTCAGGCAATTGCAAGCACTCGGCTTTCTGTCGTATTCTCAGACGCCAGTTGTGGTTTATGAGAATGTATGGCTTTGTTTTCGTAATTCGTCAATTAATGTCGAATGGAGGTCTCCTATAATGTTACTAAAAAAATGGTTGCACAGAAGAACGGTCGCCTTTTCTTTTCTTTGGATCTATTGACTGCAAATCGAGATTGAGGTATTTTGGTCGGCTTGACTGTTTAGCTTAGACTGTTATTAAAAACTGACGTAAAGCTACAAGCCAACGCCCCGGCTGGTCTCTTGCGTGTCTCGGAGCAGATTCCCAAGTGACAAAAGTAAGCCGTCTGCTCGATTATATTTGGTGACGCCCAGTCACGTTAGATAAAGCATAACAAACAAAACTGTTTCAAATATTTTCACAAGGTAACGTTTTTCGGAGCAATTATGTTCTAGTGTCGGGAGCTCCTAAATCGTGTTGACTTGCTCGCTTTGTAGTAACGTCAAGTTAAATATATGGTCTTTCTTACCTTGTATACCAATGAGATTTTATTGATCTTCAGATCTTCTCCAACAGCAAGTCTCTTTTCTTCCCTCCATATAACAAACTGTCCATTAATTGTTTCTCACAAGATACAAAGACTACACTCCTTTTGTAACTTGGTGGGAGAAAACAAAGTGCCTTGGGCCACGGGATAACTTTAGAACCATTTTCGACCGTCGTCCACTCAAAGGCCATTTGCCTTCCGAAAATCCATTCGATCGGCGATTTTTTTGACCACAGTGAAAGCCCTAGATCTTTCAACTTTCCGAAATGTCTAGGCCCCGAAAATCCTTGCACATGATGCAGAAAATGAGCATTTTGTTTCACTTATTCCATTATATGTGTCGGGGTGATTTTTAGACTGGACACGGCCGTTGTAGCTTGGGTTCGACGTCAAATTTCTCTCTGGCTGGGGTGGGGCAGTCAATTTATGTGAGGTTAGATAAAACCTGGGAGGGGGGTACTCTCGTCAATTTAGGATTGGTATGTACCGCAAAGGTTCTTAAGCCCTGGCCCTACTATGATGAAAAAAAAAAAAGATTTCCCTTTTTAAGACCCAAACCCGATACAGGACGTTTTTATTTCTTTTCTGCAACATAGGAAGTTTAGCATCAAACGTAATGCTAGACTAAGGCTAGTTTAATACATAGATTTAGCCGAGCCATTTCCGCTGTGGGTACTCCTGAATTTCTAAAAATACTCTCATTGAAGTCGTTTAAAAAAAAAAGACAAAATTGATCTTCCTCCCTGAGACTCGAACTCCGGACCACGTGCTTGGTAGGGGTGCGCGATGACTATCAGGCTATGCTCACCACACATTTTAATACTTATTCGATCAAGATAAACACGTAGGTGTTTCTCCTGAGAAAATGTTTTCGGACCGCCGCAAAAACCATGGTTGTGGACAGGAAAAAACAAAAGGCATTAGCTCTGCTATATTAGGCGTCGATACCGTTGCCAAATGCTGCAAACTCAAACAATGTGCCGACCGAGTTCGCAGCGAAACACAACAAAGACGAAGTCCTCGAAGGCAAATTTCGTGACTTGAACTTTTCGCCTTTCACCAAAAAGGCAACTGAGTATTCTTTTCAACGTTTTCTTTCCATTTATTGATATTAAATATTTTCTCTCAAGTTTAAAACTTTGACACTGTCGAACAATCGTTTTGCTAAATAAGTTTAAACTTGTAAAGAAAACCTATTTTTCAAAAGTGACGATGGTCATGCAATTTCCCGCCAAGAAAAAGGCTGGTTGCCCAAAACCACTGCGCGATTTCCCGCCAAGAAAAGATGACGTTCTCCTCCTCCTGTCGGGTTGCCTTTGGACTACCCTTCCCCCTCTGTACGTATTGACAGACGGACGCTGACGTCAGAGCCAAAATTTCTCGCATCGATAGGTTACCAGATTTGCTTACTCATAATGCTCCGCTGGGGCACTTCACGGGCCGGAGCTTTGCTAATAACACACCATCATAACTGGATTACGTACTGCAATCTCACAGCTCCAAAAAAGGCAAAATGGATACCCCCCATTTAAGCACTGAGAGCCTCAAAAATCATCAGCCCTATTCCGTGGCATATACCTATGGCTCATATACGAGAGTAGACCCCCACCCCACCCCCCCCCCCCCCACCGACAATCAAAAGTCGAAGGTGGAAATACTGGCATTAATTGTATCTTTACTTTGAAGAGATCGCAGGGAGGAAATACTGTAGCTAGCTAGAGAGAAATTTGACGGACCCAAGCTTCTCCAACAGCCGTGTCCGGTTGCAAAATCACCAGCAAACATAGAATGGAAACGGTGGTACAAAATGCTCATTTTCTGCATATGGGCGAGGATTTTCGGAAGCCAGACGTTTCCGAAGGTTAATGGATCGTAGAGCTTAACTTTTGGGGACGCAAACGGTCTTCGAGTGTACCACGGTCGAACGGCAGTGTGTGGCCTTCCAACTTTATTATGAAGGGAGTGACAGGGATGACGCGAAAAGCTCCAGATGGCGAAATTCGCTCAAACCGCCCGAAGAATACACAAGAAGTAGGTTTTTTTAAATTTATTTTATTGATTGTACGTTAAAAATTTCCTTTATTTAACGTTTCAAATCTACAATTTATTTTGCGCTTTCTCGAGATGTGTGCTTGGGCTTCCTGTGGTGGACTTTCCCTTTTAAATGTCGTCTAATTTGCGGAAGAGCCAACACACATTTAAAAAACCACACCGGTAATTTTTGAGTTAAATTCCATTAATGGGCGCCTTTCGAATCATTTTTTTTCTGGATCACTTAGCATCTCCATCTCATCTCCTCTTTTCTCCTCCATGTCGGGATTTATCAACTTGTTCAAACGCTATAAAACAAAAATATAACAAAGTAATAAATACAGTAAAGAGATTCCCTTCCCACCAGCACCCCTCAACACACAGGTATGCAAACTATGTGTGCGTCTTTTACTGATTGATTGCGTGCGCTCTCTCTTCCGCAGAGGCCACTGTTAAGCCTGGTTCTCATATGCCGCCAAACTACCTGCGACATAGCTGCAGTTACTGCTTGGAATACTGTTCCGGCATATGAGAACATACTTCGCCGGCTACAACAACCATCGCAGGCCTTCACCGCCGACGTGCCTCCGAAGTTGAACTCAAGTCAACTTCGCAGGCTTGCCGGCGTAAAGACCTGCGATGGTTGTTGTTGTTATCAGATAAAAGGTAATCCGTAAGTTACAGTACGTTCAGAACTTTGCCGCCCGTATTATATGTAATGTTAAGAAATATGATCACATTACTCCTGTATTAAGGAAATTGCGCTGGCTCCCTGTAAAAACAAACCTGTATTATCGTGATGCTATTTTAACATTCAAATGTATGACGGGTCACGCGCCGGAATGTTTAACATCTCAGTTCATCACAAGAGGTTACGTATCTCGACGTATAACTCGGAATTTTCAACAGCTGAACATTCCCTTATTTAAAACCGTAACTGGACAGAAAACTTTTTACTACAGAGGTGTTTCCATCTGGAACAATATGAACCCAAGACTGAAACTATGCGAAACTACTGCATGTATTTCTACATCAATCGTAATAGTAATATTTATTGTAATTTTTAATTAACCATGCCGTTTGTATAATTTATGTTACTCGATTAGGTTTTAGTATTGTACATATTTTTTTAATGAATTGATCACTGAAAAGCCTCAAACGGGGATGTGTTCAGTAAATATGTATGTATTTAACAATTATCCTGCGACATCGCAGAATATCACCTGATATACTTAGCCGACGAGGCCGTAGGCCGAGTTGGCTAAATCAGGGGATATTCCGCAAGATTGAGCAGGATAATTGTTTTATTATTCAACAAATTCTCATCGACTACCATTTTCAGAACGAGAAAAACTATGGTTCTATGATGAAAACGCTAAAAGCTAGCAACACATAATAAAAATCAAAACAGAACTTCAAGAAATCGAAGTTTACTACCGTTCACTTAAAAAGACTTACGGCGCGTTTTTTAATTCACAATAGACCATTTTACAGTTGTGTGCTTAGTGACCTGGCCTTTGAGTGGAAGTGAGGCTGGAGTTGACCTTGTTTTGATAAAGACCCTCTTGCTTTTCACATGTAAATCATGTTGTTCTCATGCTAAACAGTTTGTATTTACATATGAAAAACAGGAGGGTTGTATCAAAACAAGGTCAACTCCAGCCTCGCTTCCACTCAAAGGCCTGGTCACCAAGCACACAACTGTAAAATGGACTATTCTGGAATGAGAATGGCCAGAATGTAGGTTGCTTTCCATTATATGATTCCGACAGGTCAGAGACCGCCGGACCGACCGCTGAATAATGGAACGACATTTTCCGATCGAAGCGATCTGTTACATTTCGAAAACAAAACGCGGGAAAATGAATGTAAGCAATGTTCAAAGAATTTATACCTCGAAACAGCAAAAATTGTCAACATACTTTAGACACGTACCGGGGATAGTCATCGACGCACAACAGGAATGCATTAATAATTCTGTTAGGTCAGTCGTTGTATAATAACAATCTCTGCACAGATAAGTCTGCACTGTCGCCATCATGGATGTATCAAGCAAGAGAAGGAAGAGCGCTACTGGGAACAACAAATTCGGTAAATGGAACGGTGAATTTCGGTCCGACCGATCCGACCGGTCAAAGTGGACCACCTCCAGAGGTGGTCCCAAATATTCCGGTCTGACCAAACCGAAACGGACCTTTCCATTTGACTTCCGACCGAAATTTCCGACATTTTGGGCTTAATGGAAAGCACCCGTAAAATACGCGCGTCTTTCTATTCTGCATTCCTATTCCGGGATGGACAGAACGCCATTCCATCCATTCTGCTCCCAGGGGCAGAATGAACAGAATGTTGCGAATGAAAATCCAAGTTGGCGGACGGCGAGATGAGCGCTCGGAGAAAAAATCAGGTTACACTTTTGGACACAATGAAACATTGCTTCTAATTTCATTGTACCAAAAGTACGAGGTTTTTTTCAGTGATGTTTCGTACAAGAAAAAGGCAGGACCAGGACCGCGCATCTCGACGGGCGTTTTTTTAATGCAGACAATCCGAATTATTCCGAGCATTCCGTACCAACCATTCTTATTCCAGAATTGTGGATAAAAAAACGCGCATGTATGTATGGATGGATGGATGGATGGATGGATGTACTCTATCCCTGAAACAATTGCATAGCTTGCTATGGCAGGGGCGTTCCCAGACATTTTTTGGCAGTACGCACAAAGTCAGATTGATACTTAGGGACGGACCATTGGGGGGGGGGGGGGGGAGTGGGGAATTTTCGAGCTGCACGAATTTTTTTGCTAACATTTCCCTCACTGGAATATTTTTCCGTATGCAAGAACTTTTTCTGGGCTACTCGCTGTACGTGAACATTTTTCCCTCAATTTTCCCTTGCATGAATTTTGTTTGTACTTCGCCGCCTCCCCTCCCCCCCCCCCAAAAAATAAAACTTTTTCTAATGGTCCCTCCCTTAACCGAAGGGAGACAAACATAGTTACAGATTATGATTACATTCAGAAAAAAAAAACATTTATTATTTCAATCGTATTCTCATTCTCGCGCAATAACTTAGGCTATATACAATTGCACGCACTTAAGGCCGGGCCGAGTTGTCGAGAGTTTAAACGATGAGAGTTGAACGAGAGTTTTCTCCAACTCTCGGTGACTATCGTCCGCACGGCCAAACGAGAACGAGAGTTGACGAGAGTTCATCACGTGACAAGACAAACGCGGGCCAAACGAGAGAAAACTCTCGGCGACTCTCAACAAAAATTTGAGCAGGTTCAAATTCGATGAGAGCGGGTGAGAGTCGGCGAGAGTTGCCGAGAGCGCATGACAGTTTAAGGCCAAACGAGATCGAGAGTTTGAACTCTCATCAACTCTCGGCAACTCTCGCTCTCGTTTGGCCCCGGCTTTATATCAGTTTTACATGAAAGTAGAAGACGAAGAGAGAATATAATACGCCCGGGCCCACCCCTCCGCAAGTGTGTCGAAGAAAATGCTAATATTGAAATTGCACAACATTGCCTTTTCTACTTATCTATATATGAGTTCTTATTTCCTCTTCTGTATTATAACCCATCAAATGAAAAAAAATTATCATGATATAAAGGCGAGAAATTCTGGTACGCATTTGCGTTTTTCGCGTTAAGGCAGGAACGCCCCTGTATGGACGCTTCCTTTTCACCAATTTTTCATGATGATCTTTGCACTGAGTTCGACACTGTCCAAGTGAAAGTTGATTTATCCTCTTCTTTACAAAAAAAACCGGCAATAAACTTTCCACTTTACATGGCAGACGTCAGCGACCTCATCCCCCTTTTTTATCCCCCTTTTTTATCTCCCTTTTTTTATCGAAAGTTACCTTTCTTGTATCCATGGGTACCCTTTGGGTAGTAAATATTTACCTCTCTGATAGTTCCAGTCATGCTGATCAGTTTGTAAATCATCACTCCAGGGATGAATATTAATGAGGACACTGTCAGCAGCCATCCAATGGCCATTCCCCAGTCTGGGTACTCGTATTTGTCATATTTGAGCGGGGAGTACGTCACAAGGTTGAAGATGAAAATAAACTACAAAATTGAACAAAAAAAATATTCGGTTGAATTGAGCGTTTTATTTCAATAAGTTAGTTGTTTTAGTCCACTTATTCCCTAACTGGAGTTCGTGCCTGATCTGGCAGCGGAAAAATAAAATACGGATCATGTCTTCGCCAAACCAGGAAAGAAATATGGGTGAAAATGCAAAATAAAGTGACTCATTATTCAGTACATCTTAGAAAATTGTTTCTTCGTCCTCAAAAGGGGGGGGGGGGGGGGGGAAGGGGTCAGAATAGCCGTTCTGTCTTTTAACTAGCGTTGTTTTTACCTGACAAAAATTTGGTTTGACAACTCTTTGTTCAAGGAATTGCATGTCTCCATGTCAGCCATATTAGACAAGATATTTTTGGTAACATATAATGCTATTTTTTTAAATGAAATAATTTAGTAACGTTTTTTGACGTAACGTTTACCTTTTTTATCATTTTAGAGCATTCATTGATTTTGATTGTTCCTGGATCCAAGATGGTGGATATTCACAAACCATAATTGATAGAATTCCCACATTTTGTTCCTTATGTTCTCCTTTTGTAGACCTCATGGTCGGGCGGTTCCTTTAAGCCAATCTCAGTCCAGATTTTGCGATCAATAACTCGATCGTCCGTTCCATTTAGGAGCAAACCAATCTAGATTGTAATCTGAACGATCCACGTTCGGAGTTGAATCGTTCAGTTTGGAGTCTTTATCTGCTTTTGGATTATGCGTTCCAGTTAGGGTGTAAACAAACATTGATTGCATAATTTTTGTTCCAGATAGCACAAACACTCTAGCAATTCGAATAAACGGATCCTGAAAGTAGACTGTCTAAAAGCAATGCGACCCAAAGTACCAGTTTTAAACGTACTATTCACCCTCCAAGTCTCATTGTCTCGAAGTTATGCCGGGGGAATAGCAACACTCCTTCCTCATCGTGAGGAAGCCCAGGGATCCTAAAAAAGCTAAGGCTGAATAGAGTTAACATTCAATTACTTTGATTCCTTCATGTTTGACAATTCATAGTATTCTAGTCCTCAGAACTTATTTGTATGCAGACGTTACTTATTGTTCTCCACAGACATCTTCAAGCGGACGACTTGATTGGCCATTTTCACACTACCACCGGATAACTCTTTCACGAGATCCCGATAAACAGACGAAAAAAACAAGACGAATCGTCCTCCTACAATTTATAGCCGTCCCGTTTTCATTTTAAGAGTGGTGAGGCGAATAACCCGTCACTAGTGTGAAAACGTTATTGTCAAGAAGTAGATTAAGCTTAAAAGTATCAATACAATCAAAACAGGCAGCGATATATATTTACATCCACCAGAGGCGAACACCTTTCGCTTTTGATGTTGAGGAATTGTTTCCTAAAGTCAGAAATTAAATAGTTGCAAGCAAACACCAAGAAGTCACGTAAAAAGCTATTTACAAACTCACCAAACAAAATATTGGTGCAAAAAAACACCAGCACCAGCCAATCCACGGATTGATACGAAATCCCAGCATACTTTGCATGTTGTCATAGAAACGATGCCGACCTATTTATAGTAAAGAGAAAAGAATTATGTCATACACGGCCTTAAATTTTTTAGTCGTTCAAAAAAAGCAAAACAAATGCAATTTTGTATAAGACAATCACAGTTTTGCGTGTTCGTAATAAACCACGATGATATTGTCTACTTGTCAGATTTAGTAGACATTTACCGTGATCAACTGCAAACACGTGAATGTAGTTGGCTTAATCGTCGCTATCTATACCCATTGATAGAAAAAATACATGCACTATAACCTTAGAGAGCGCAGTCTCCGATTTCCTTCTTGAGAGATCTCTACACGCAGGTTAACTGCCCATGTTGAAGACTTATGATGAAATAAGACCTTTCCGCTGTATTAGCGAGACACCCTTTCAAATTATGTATACAGTATAGGATGATAGTTTATTTCTCACCATAAATCCATCCTATGGCCAGGCATTCGCTGAAGACCACCACCAGAAGAACGGAACCGCTGCCAGAGTAGGCGTCAAACAACTGGAAGACGTACATTCCACCCTAAAGCAAAAATAAGGAAAGTTACGGACGTTAGGCGTGGTTACTGAGAGTCACATTTCTTTTCTTTTAAGACATTATGGTAAGCCTCAGCTGCTAAAGTAAGCGTTTTGTTATCTGTGTGACTACGCCAAACGCGTTCGTTTAAAGTTAGCGCTTGGCAACCTCTCTAGGGTATCGTCTTTTGTTTCAGTAAGTACCGTGGATTTTAGCGAATTTCTTTCACTCGCTGAACTCGTTCATTGCATTCACAAGTTAATGAAAGTTTCTACCTCAGTAACCATGCACAATCCAATCAGAAACCAGACAGCACAAACAAAAGCCGTGAAGAGTTCCTTGCGGTATCCACGTCTTAGATAGTGTGGGAACAAATCAACAATGGCCGTCACAACGCCTTCGATACCTACAAACTTGACAGAAAAAATACGTGGGTGATTGATTTGTAAGTGATTATAATTATATAGATGATTCTTCTTGATGTGAGATTCTAGTTGGCGTTATAAATTTCTGCCGTAAACGGAGACACATTTACTCTGGTAGGAATGAGATGTGAGACTACGACCTCAGGAAGAGAACATCTGCTGTTCTATTAAGTAAAAAATAATTAAGGAACATGGATGCCACTTAAAATAAATGTGTTTTTTCGAGTAAAAATATGGAAATTCGACTGAATAGTGCAAGTTTTGACACAAACGTTTTGAGAACATCCGTTTGGGAACAGCCGCGTTTTTTTTCCCTTTCTCTGTGTTCATTTTTTCTGAATTGTTCATGAGAGATGACGCAAAATGAGTGAAATGCAACGCAAGATCACAATGAATGCTAAATTAAAAATATTATTTCCTCTCACTGCTTGTCAAAATTGTATCCGAAGAGGCGCTCTTATAAATACATCAAAACCACAATTTCTGTTTTTCCGAGATTGCAACCTGTTTGTTGTACATTGTTTTGACAAGGTGAGGAGAAACAAGACGTTGATCAATGGTGTTAGTTGAAGGCAGGTTAACCCTCGAACATGCAGAGTCTCACCCTCACCGTGGTACAAGGGGGGGGGGAGGGGTGTTGATGGAACCCCCACGCCTTGGGTTTTTGCTGTGTTACAATATTTGGAAAATATTTTACTTTTAGTGGAAAGCCTGTGATGTGCTCTACAAGATGACGTGTATATTATGGGTTGTGGCGTTGCTGGGGGCCTGTGACATCGTCCAAGATGTTGGATTTTACCCAGAATTAGAAATTATCGAAAAAGGGCGAAATTGAAAAGTTGTGGTGCTAGACATCTAGAATATGATAGAATTAAACACTTTGCTGCTTTTTGTCAACATATCGTGCATTTGTCACCTCAAGAGGGTAAAAAAATACATTTTAATTGAAAAATGCCTTGACTACCTGCTACTTATACATCATATCTCGTAACCATAGCAACCGCTTCTCACCAAGCGTGTGTCAAAATGTGGGGTGGGGACGGGAGCGACAAAGTGAGAAGAAAATGGGAGGTCCTCTAATTTGCCCTCCGCTTTCTCGCTCTCCCTACCCCCTCTTCGTTTACGCCTGCTAGGCAGGCTAACAGATATACGTACAGCTACTGAAAACGGCAGGTGCAGATGTAAACTCGTATTGGAAAAATTCAAGAAAGACATTATTGTGGTGGTGGTGGAGGGGGGGGGGTGACATCCACCCGCCCACCCCCTTGTACGTCCAAGGGTTAAACTTTAGCTGCTGTATATTTTTACCTCACTGTCCAATCCAAGCAAGACAAGCATAAAGAAAAACAGAGCGGACCATAATGGAGCTATAGGCATCTGAGCTACTGCTTCAGGATAAACTATGAAAGCCAGTCCAGGACCTGAAGAGAAATAGTAATAGGATCATACACAGACACGACAGGAGAACACGACGAGTCCAAGATGAGCTCTTGAAAGTGCATATTTCGTTATTGTTGACTTGTAGTTTTAGAGTGTGTGTGCTCCTACATGTATTCAGAAGTGATACTTCTCTCACCTGAGTTAGCAACCTCTTCCACTTTTACTCCTTGATTTTTGGCCATAAATCCCAAAACTGAAAAAATCAGAAATCCACCGTAGAAACTTGTTCCACTGTTGCACAATGTAAATAATATAGAATCTCTGCAAAGGCAAAAACACCATGATTAAACACAAGATCACATCGACCGTAAGTTAATGGCTACTGTGAAGCACGCTGAGACGAGAGAGCAGGTAAAACCGGAGGAGGTTTTTCTCAAGAAAATAAATTTTTCATAAGCCGTGTTTTATTTTGTACCTATAAAAGTTGTTCTTGAATTTATTATAACTTCCCAGTGCTGTCATTGTTCCCATTCCAATGGAATATGAGAAAAACACTTGTGTGCCAGCATCCAGCCAAACCTGGGAAGACAAAAAAATAATAGATACTTTAAATATTATCGTGAATCAACAAAATAAATTGTAAAATTAAGGTTACCTGGCCATCGCCAAGTCTTGATAAATCAGGAGTGAGATAAAACTTGATTCCTTCGGCAGCTCCCGGTAATGTGACACCGCGAATCAAGAGGGCCGTCAACAGCAGATAGGGAGCTGTCGCGGTGAAGTACACAACCTGAAAAAAAAAAATAGCACAGCCCGCCTTGTATATTCAGAACTCAATTATAACAGAAGGTAATGCAAGGATGATCCAATTTTGACTCCTAGATAAAAAAAATGTAAACGGTGCGAAGCCAAAAAATAAAACGTGTGCGCGCAAGTCACGATCACCTTTGGTTTCACTTACAATTGCTTAGGAACTGATGAGAGATTTTTTTTTACTTATAGCAGAGTGTAATAAACCAAACCAATGCAAACGTGGACTACTTTCGGCACTCAATTTAAGATTATAATAATTATAGCATTCACTCTTCTCCGATTTGCCCTGCAGCATCTCATCGAGGGAACTAATTCCTTTCTGCTTTAGGTTCGCTATGTCCAAGTTTGGTTGTCCAGTTAGAGAAGCCTGGCAAATTAGGTATTCCCTAAGCAGTACTAAGCAACTACAATGGGAAAACATAAAGTCAGGGTAAATGAGTCTATTTAGCAATGATTAACGATTGAGCCGATGAGATTCGTGCATTCACAACAGACTACAGTGAATCCTTACTAAGTTAGTCGTAGTTCCTTACCTTTCCACTTGATTTTACTCCTTTACACACGCACAAGTAACAAATGATCCATGCTAACAGCAAACACAAAGCTAGGTCCCAGTTAACAGTCCCTGGTTCGCCCAAACCGTCCGAAATACGTAAGACTCTGTAACTAATTAGAAACAAAGGAAATCTACGATAAATAACGAAGCAATTGAAAGCTCAGGAAACGGGAGTTCGATGGCAAGGAGTTAAGTGATATTATTATATACCAAACTAGTGGATAGTGTTTTTCGCGCGCTCTGATTGGCTACTCAAGCTCAGGATAGTACCTGTCTTTCACCCCCGGCATTTTTCTGGATTTTGCGCGACAGATTTCTCTCGTTTCTCGGAAAAAAGGATTTATTTGGTACTAGTTTTCCCCTGGTTTGGTACATATATACTAAAACAATTATTCACCTCAGTGTCGGTGAAGAATGGTAGATATTTACTAAATAAATTCATATCACTTACTCCCAGTATTCCTGGCTTGGTGACACCGGTTTAGATGCATCCGCTACAGTTCTGTTTGCGAGAAGGGTGAAATTTTTTATCGTCTCATTTATTTGCATTTCGCGACGGCTTCCACCTTCACTGTTATCCACGCAGTTTGGCGTGTTCCATTCATTGCCACAATGGGACCATGGGAGACTTGACTGAAATGAAGCAAACATGTAAAACAAGGCCCAACCGAGAATCACAGTGTAGTAGATGTTGATGTACTGCATCACAAGGACCCCTGCATAACCAATACCTGGTGAAGAAAGAAGCAATGTCAAATGTTCTGACGTTTCCAACTGATAATAATAATAATAATAATAATAATAATAATAATAATAATAATAATAATAATTTTTTATTTTATTATTTTTTTTTTAAAAAAGACATTAAAAATACCTTTATTGATAGTCATAGTGAAAATACAATGGACAGATAAGAATAAGATGCTAAGAAATTACAATCAATTATTAGTTTAAAAAATTTTTAAGAAGTAAAATTCTTTTCTTAATTCTTCTTCTTATTGTTGATAGTAATGATAATCTGCATTACAATCAATCAATAGGTTAAAAATACTAATGATTTATGAAAAGGTAATAAAATATTCTAAATAGTTAAAATAATAATAATAATAATAATAACAATAATAATAATAATAACAATAACCAATGGAATTAACCGAAAAGCAGACATTTGAATGGTCTATTAAGATTGTAATCCGTTGATTTGAAAGATTAAACAACTTTACATGATCAAGGAAGTATGGACCTATGGACCGGCTGTCAAACAGTCACTGAGCTGCCTCGTACTTCCCTTAGTGCCTTATGATCTCATGTCAAAAAACTCAGAAGCGCCCACCTGGGTACGAGGCAGGTCACTGACATCAGCAACAGCCCTTCTCAGGCCTAATCTCACCCGGATGATCACACCAGATAGGCTACTGATCGCAAGGAGTCCTGGGTTCAACTGAACAATTTACAGCTGGATTATAAACTGCAAAGACGCTTATCATTGTTTGATTAGGTGCCATAACTGAATCTGACTGCCGTAACTGATAATGATTCTTACCTTGAAAAAGTGGACAGATTTTCCATGCCGTAATTCCTCCTTGACTCGTGTATTGTCCCAAGCCAATCTCCAGAACTAAAACTGGTACTCCAGCCACGACCAGGCAAATCAGGTAGGGAATGAGAAAACAACCTGCCAATTTAATTATAATAAACCCGCATATCAGTAATTTTTTACACGATTTAAAACTTCATTTAACTCTACTGTATAGTTAGCTAACGGCTTAGTAATAGACACCCCTTCATTTCGAGCACTATACAATGCCAATTTCATTTAATTCAATAAAGCCATAGTGTATTGTGATAAAAGCATAACAAAGACACGACAAGTTGCATTTTGATTGTTCATATTATAGCTACTGATTCTGCTTTGCAGTTAATTTAAAGAAAGAAAAGAGTCGATGCCAAAGAATCTTCTTCATTTTTTTTTTCATTTTCTCACAGGCGACCACATTCCTCAGCATTTTGAGTGGTCGCTTACGAAAGGTTCATCCCTATTTTCTTTTCTCTAGAACTAAGCCACCAATAACAACCTCATTAACTCAAGGCAAAAGCAGTATCCCACATTACATCTTTCACTTATTACAGTAAATTACTCAGGATTCTATTGTATTATTGATTTTTAAAACCTGTTAGAGTGACAATACAGTAGGATGGCGCTAACTCCGGAGGAGAAACAAAAAAACTTTTCGAGATATTCAAAGTTCGAGTTATAGGAAGAACAGTGTACCCATTTTAAATACTGAAGCATAGGGAACTTTTCCTGTTTGGAGTTATAGGGAGTTCCAGGTATCAAACTTTTATTGTTTTTGATAGTGTACGGAGAAAATACATGTGAATCGCTAACGGAATTTCAGGGTGATATTTGTACTATAAATGGCCCTTTGAGGAGACACGCCTGGAACACGTTCTGGGACAAGTCCATCGCGTGAATTTTGTGGTACTAAAATTTGGTGTCTGTGAGTTTTCCCCTCAAGACAAACTGTTTTTATTTGAGTCGCAAAATCCCAGGCCCCTCAATTAAACACTACGTGGCAACCTGATTCACAATGGCGACAAGGGAAGAACGTGGCACATAGCAGGTCACGTGATCTCAAGAGCAATAGTCAATAGCCAATAGCCAGCCTACCGCCATGTTGAATTAATTAAAATCTCTAATATTTTAGAGACATGTGACCTCCTATGTGCCAGGCTGTTCTCTTGCTGCCATTTTGAATAGAGAGTAGACCATCAAAACGAGGTTGATCACAGGGGACTTCATGCAGGTATTAGACCCGGAAAGAACACCCCGCCCTCCTGCCTGTACCTAACTAAGCCTATAAAAATAGAAACACGTAAGTAAGAAGATGGCTTTGAGAAATGAAACATATTTACCTCCGCCATTTTTGAAACACAAGTAAGGAAATCTCCACACGTTACCAAGACCGATGGAAAAGCCCATCAAAGCCAAAATGAAATCAAACTTTGAAGACCAAGTCTCCCGCTCCTTGACAACTTCAGTCATTATGAATCTCCAGTTCTAAGAATCTGAAATTGTCCAAAGAAGAAAAATACAGAGTTTAGCTACTTACTCGATTAAGATCGTCAGTAGCAAAGAATCAAAGAATTTCAAAAGTACAAATAAAATGGTCCGACTTCTCATGAAATTAAACGTAGACAATCGGTAAAGAAAGTGGGCAAAAGAAAGAAAAACAGCGGTCACCGTGCTCTTGAAAGAGTGAAAGCTGCGTGTGCTAACCGATTCCAATCCTACCAGCGCTATATTTATCTACATTTCATCTTTAGCGCGCGCTCGATGCAAGACGTGGAATCGCGGGGGTCAGTGGGGATGAGAATGGCCATTACATTGCGACGTGAACAGACCCTTCCATGATTTTTTTCAACTTTTGATAAGGATCAGTTAGCGAAACATAATTGACACTGCCAGAAAGAGTGCCTTGAAATTAGTAAACTTGCCGAGTTTGAGAGTGATATGTCAAAAACGAGCGAAGATATAGCTCCGCAAAGTGGCGGAATTTTATAGACGTTTGTATGGTGGGGACACAAACTTGCCCCCCACCACGAAACGTCTTTAAAAAGTTTGCGACTTTGCAGAGCCATATCTTTGTTAGTGTTCATCGTAACACTCTCCAAGTTGGCAGCTTTACTCATTTTAAGGCGCTCTTTCCAATGGCGTCGATGGATTTTCGCTAACTGACTTAACTGGTCTATGTATAAAGTTGAAAAAACAGTAGAAGGGTTTATTGGATGCGCAGTAAGGATGCGCATCAGCAAGCGCAAAAAAAGCTAAGAATAAGATAAATAACTTTCTGAAGATTAAGATAACTTGAGTACGTCTTAATTCTTTTATTTATTTTAAAATTTAAATCTTCAAGTTTGTAAGAGAATAAATTAAATAACGTTGTTATACATATTGCAACTGCATGTTTACATGCAAATGTTTCAAGCTAAAAATGAATAATTTAGATAACAAGATAAGTAAACATGGTGTTTCCGCACATAAACTTGTACAATGTACTGAGATTTGTGGTTCACTGGTCAGATCACGACAAAATGTGATTTGGACACGTTTAGTAATCATTAATATTAAATATGGTTGCGTTCACATGGCTGAGTTAAGAAGTGGATTTATTGCTAGAATACCGACAGCAAAAACCGCGTCAAAAACCATTATGTGCTCGGTGAGCAGGAGATGCAGTTTGCGCTTAAAAACTGTTCCTTGTTGAATCATGTGTATCAGAAGGAACGAGCAGAAATATAATGTGTCACCATAGAGAAAAATATTCACTCTACTTGAGTGAAGTTAATGTGGCTTAATTTGAATTCCACGGTACACTATTTGACCAGGCACTTCACTAATATAGGATGTACAAGTGTTTATTTTTAAGACCGGCCCGAGCAGTGACCAAATTGTCGAAAATTGACCGCTCCACTTCCGCTCAAGCGAGCTGGTAGCTCTTCCACAAGCTAAGCCCTTAATCTCAGCATTCTTTTTCCAGTCAATTATGCTGTTAGCTTGCAATTGTAAAGTCAATCCACAGAAGATGAGTTTATTTAGATAGATTTTAAGCGAAGTCAGTTATAAGCAAGCGATTTCGTGATTTCTGCCGGCAGCGAATATCAATCTTATCAGCTTCAATCCAGGGTCATCCAACGAGAAAATTTAAACAAATTTCTTAAAATGTTATTTCTCTTAGGTTCCCCGGTCTCGCAAAGACTCGGATAATTTATCATTCCATACTCTTTTAAAGAGATGATTGTAGGCTAACACAGATTGATCTATTGGAATTCTTAAGCTGAAAATTTAAGGGGCTGTAAATTTTAGGTCGCCGGACCCGCTGATACTCCAACTTTCTGAGCTGCTCTTGGCTTGCCTTACTACGCGCTCTTTAGGCGACACGTTCCCTCCGAGAGCAATAAATCAGTCCCCATGTTACGACAACTTGAGGTGACGTTTCGCCGAAGAAAACGCTAGTTTTTCATTGCAATTAAATCCGAATACTTCAGGTGATTTAGGCATTCCAGCAGATATTCCGCCGAAACCAGCCGCTGGGTGTCCCTGTATGTTCAGTTTCGAACTCAGATAAATTTAATATTGAGGTTAGAAAATCGAAGAGTCAAGGAGTGCATTTTCATTTTATTGGATCTCCATCTTAAATTTACTGACAGGTTTTCATGCAAAATACTTTTGCGAAATATGATGAATTATCATACGATGTATGAATGATGAATTATGCAATGAACATGTGTGTACAGTGCTTTTGCTTCATATTTTATATTCTATCAATCAAAATTCGCTGAGGAACATTCTTATCCACGTGCCAAAACCTGCAATCACAATAAATGAAGAAGTGACCATTTATCAGAAGGAAAATTCTTGCATACTCATCGCTGGTTTACCAACAGTTTTTGTCTGCATACTTTGAACCATGTCACCTTCGTCCTTCAAAATTACCCCACAACAACTCTAAAACGTGATAGTAGAAGCTGAGGACTCACCTTTACCTTTCAGACGATCCCAAGTTGAAGAATGTGGTCTGCCGAGTGACTGTCGTGATTTCACTGAAGTGGTGCCTTCAGAATGAGTTCAGTCTTACTTAATGATTTGTGATCTTTCTAATTTTGAATAATTTATATTTATGGTCTGTTTCTTTCAAACAAAGCTTTCCTCTATCATTTCCACTACTCTAACACACCCTTTTACGTTTACTCAATGGAGCAAAACTGCGTGCCGTATTTTTACTGAGAATATTATTTGCTGGGAAAATTCCTAAAAATAGTTTTCACCTGTGATATATCGATGCTGCAGCCAAGAATCTCTTCCTAAGTTGTTATGGTATATATCTAGTACAATACAAAGCACTCCACCGATAAATAAAATAAATAGACCGTTTCCAGGGTTGTGATTTTACGGTGGTATTTACTCATAAACGGATGAACACGCTTTGTTTTCTTGACTATTAGTGAATGTCAATCTAGGAGAAGCATTCAAAATTACTTTTATTTAATTCCGACGAGATCAAGGTTTCACGGGGCAACAGTGCCAATATGGGAAGGGTTAGGGTTAGGGGTATGGTTAAACCTCGGTTAAAAAACATGAAAGTGAAATTCAAAGCCATTTATAAATACTTTAACACAAGAATTCCTTTGTTTAAAACTGCTTAAAAATCGATTGAATTTTGCACTGTATAACTGATAAAGATAGTCGGTCCGCACGCATGCGGACATGGGATGAACTTTTAATTACGTCTTTAGGCTGGTTTAGTCTTTCAAATAAAATAACTCATCACGTCAGGTTTGGCTTCCTGTAAAAGAGCACATGTACAAAATTATATGAGATTATTTATCAATAACCTTGTTAATCCAGTCCTGGAAAGTTTCAATATTACCCAGCCATAGCCGCTTTGACACTTGCTGTGGCTGAAAATAGGTCAGGTGTAGCAATAGACCGGCGAAGCTTGAGTTTTCTTGAAGTGGAAAACGGGCAAAGTCCAAGTCAAATAAGAAAAACACAACCGGTTATAAGCACACCCCTTGATCTTTCTATTTGTATGAGAATAATTATGTGTTCAATATCCTCTGTGGCCTTTCATCCCCGCAGGACTCGATCTCAAATCTTGTATTGTACAGCTTGTAAGGAAGCTCGTAAATATCATTTGACAGTAATTAAGCTGAATGGTGTGGAAAGACCTGATATCATTCACAAGTTTTCAGTCATTTCTTATTCACCATATCATGAGGTCCAAGCTTCTTTGTGTTCTAATAGTAGCTGCATTTTCCCTTGCTATTCTTTTGTTTACCATTTTCTTTGCAAGCGAGCATCACATCCTCATAGGTTGTACGCCCTAGCTGAAGTCTCGGAAAATGACTTGGAGCAACTGCAATTCTACCTTTACGTCGCAAGATTTAATTCTGCAACCAACGGGTAAAGAGTTTATTAAAAGGCTCTGTCCACACGCACCTCTAAAACGTTTATGTCTGTAAACGCACCGAAGGTTCAGTCTATTCACACGAATCTGGCGATCGTTTTCGGATCGTTTTAAAGTTCGTCCACACGAAAACGCTAAAACGATTCCTAAACGTTAAAAGCTCATAATAAAATTCTCTTTCCACTCTTCTGGGATGACAATTGTTCTACCAATCACTTGTTCGTCCTAGCCGAATCCAAAGTCTGCGAAATCTTTGCTTCCTTCGAAATTAAATCCACGAAAAGATCGCTTTACAATGTGAGATCAACCTGACTCAAGGTTAAGCTTTCGTACATGCGGACTCCATGTTTTCCCAAGCAACCATTGTCTCTGAGACCTCCCCATGTTACTGATATTTGACAAAAATTTCTTCGGCCATATCTTTTCCGGCTCAAAATACTAAAAAACCTGGATAACTCTCAGGGTGGTGGTTTTATATTTTAATACCCTAAGCTGTCCCAAGCCAAGGAATTTAAGCCCTAAAAGGTACTACAATGCCGCCCCTCGCCCCCACCCCATCCCCGGCCTCCTTGCCAGGCCTGGCTCGTTCAATTTGAACATGGAAAACCTTTACAATACGTTGTCAAGCCTTCTTATTGGATTATGTTGAACATTTTCGCTTGTTAAAAATGCATGTATGTTACATTAAAAAGACTTAAAAGCTACTTATAAAACTCATATGCATTAACGAAACACATATTTTTTAAACTTGTTATTAGTAGGCTTTTAACCGTTCATAAATTTCTCATATTGCCTTTTCCGGGATGAAAAGGGAAGCCTACACGCCTGAAGCAGGTATTCGGGTAAACAAGGTGGATCAAAAGGAAACATCAACCTCGATGAACAAGTAACGCATTGGAAAGAGTCTCCATCCACAAGGGATGTTCAATAGACCTGGAGTTAGTAGATCGATCTGTTTGCTTAAGAAAATTGCTTACATTAACCACGATTAACTGTCAAACTACGAGGCCATAATTAACGATGTACAGACGAGTTGACTGCCACTCAGGATAGAAAACTCGGACAAGTTGTCTAGTTGTTTTAGTACACAACTAAAAGATTGTGATAGGAAACGACGATATTTAAGTTGTACTTACACGTTTTTCTATGCAAACTCCGCCGACGTTAAGTGACAAAGGTCGTATGTGTTCTTCATCATTAGAAATTCATGGTTTATACACATTGCATACTCACCAGTTTACAGAAACATTTCTGAATACGTTGGAATCCGCTTTGTCAATGTGTTTAAGTCTGTTCCATGCTTTCAGATGTAAGGAGTGCTGAGAATTAGAAGGGAACCGTAAAATACAACTCGGTGCCAACGTGGACTAATTTGAGAAAGAATTGGCATGAAAGCTGTAGAAAATGCGTTGGCCGACCAAGAGTGGACCACCCAGTCATCAATTGGCGTTTCCGTAAATGGGGGAGAGGTTACGAAAATACAACGTGGAACTCTGAAAATCCATCAAGTGCAAACACAGAATCGATGTTATTTCAGTGTTTTTCCGAGTTCTGCTATCTTTTATTTCCAGGTAGCACTTAGGAGCAGCTGAATTCCTACTAGCCTACTGGCAACCTCCCACACCGACGACGCGTGCTGAGCGGTCCCTTTGTGTAAGTAATCGGGGTTGATTCAACTAGCAACGAGCATAGTAACCAAAAAAGCATCGTTGGCATGGAACGCATTGCCTATTTCAAAACTATCCACGTTACATTGCCTAACACCAGTTTTCAGCAGAGTTGGAGAAGTTAACACATCTCAGCTCGTCAGGTAAGATTAGATATAAGCGTCAAACGATTCCTACACGGCAGTGTAAGACTGATTGGGTCCATTGTCACCTTGCACCAGTTGCTGGAAGTTTTAATGTTGAAGTTAGACTCTTTGCAGCAATTTTTCTAATACGATATTCGAAGGAGAGGTGGACCGAAGCGTTTATTGAATTCGCGAAAGAGCCCTGCTTGAAACAGTTACCAGTGTGTCTTCAGGTGATCTCCACAGGCTCTCTGATTTTTGTTACTGGCCTCTTCACGGGGTTCTTTTTCGATTCTTCCATCTCGCACTTTTTGCAGGACCTTTCGAGACATTAGAGTGGGTACTATCTAGTAAAGGGTTTATTTTGTCATCCACCGACCTTTTTATGCTGAGAGCAGCAAGATAGGCAAGCCTGGCTTGTAAGACGGTAGAGTCGAGAATCACTCATTCATGATGACTCACTCAAGTCTTTTAATGCCTAAGTGAGCCGGATACGTTTTCATCAAAGGATTTCCAGGTTGTCAAAGTCGGCCCTTTTTGAAATGCCAAACCAGCTTCCCTCGATCCATCAAACACCTTCTTTCTCCTTAACTGTCCTCCCTTCCTCGTTCCCTCTATGACCACAGTCAAAGCTGTTTTTGTCTGCTCTGAGGCAGCCTGCGAGTACAGCCCCCTCTCCGCGCTCCGACCGCGGTAAGCGGCCGGAGCGCGGAGAGGCGGCTGTATTCGCAGGCTAGCGCTGAGGTATTCATTTTAAATACGTGTCTTATGTTCGTGCCATTTCCACCGACCTCTCCCTAGAATTTTCACCTTAGAGTCGCTTCATATCAGCGTCAGAGTCGATTCCTTTTTGTTTTGATACATAGGATAAATTTCAGAGAACTTTAAGGAGGGAGTCTGGTTGAATTTTGTTGAAAAAGGAGGTTTTACTATTGTTATTATTGTCTATTATTTTTATGTTTTTTACAGAAAACGCAGCCGAAATGAATCCTGGTTTGAAAATTTGTCTGTTGCTGGGATTTGCGATGTTAGTTTCGTCAGGTAAGTTGCAAAAGCAATGAACTGATTTTCTAAAACATGCTTTTCAGAATTCCTAATATTCGCTTGGTTTAGAATTCCTGATGTTCAGACAGCACTGGTAAGGAAGTGGGGGACGGGGGGAAAATAAGGTGGGACCGGGAGCAAAAGCGGGGAAGGGAAAATTAAGGGGAAAAGCCCCTTGGGAGCCTCCCCTACGTTGTGAAATACTTACCAGAAGAAGTCTAAACTGTTCATTTGCGCAAACAGAACAAGGGAGGAATTTAAATGAGCAGTTTTGTTAATTTCCTTATAAATACTAAAACTGTTGCCTTTTTCAAGTTGAAATCATTTCTTCTCTGACCATACTTGGCCAAATACGCTGGTTCATACTTGCAGTGCACCAGAATATTCATTCTTCAAAACCTGGACTATAATATTTTTCGGCTGCCATTAATGCAAACATGTCTTTTGGCATTCCAAAGAGATGCTTGTTTTTCAGGCGAAGTTTGCGACATTGGCACTAAGACGGATAAGACAACTGCTCTTTTCCCAAACTGCTGTCACTTTCCTTTCTCGTACAACTTCAAGGAGTATCATTCGTGTACCCTTGAGCACTCCAAAGATGGCAAATACTGGTGCTCTTTTACCGGCCTCCATATCGCGGGCTTATGGGGACACTGCGGTAAGTATTACATGGAATGCATCCAACCACGTTCGCTCCTTACTATGGTGTTTCGAAGATATTATTTCAAAAATGACCGCCATAGCTTTTGTCAGTGGGCTCGGTTTACACAAAAACCAATAATATGGAAAGCCATAACTTTCTTATGTAATCAGTGATCTGTAGATGATGATGTTTTATCGTGATGTGGTGTAGTTTTGTCACGTTGTACTTTAATTGCATTGTTACGTATTGTGGTTTTGTCATTACGTTATGAGGTTTCATCATTATGTCTTGTGGCGTTGTCTTTACGTGACGAAGTTCCGTCATTGTGTGATGCGGTGTTATCATTATGTGGTGTGGTTATTTCTTTATGTGGTGTGGTTTCACCATTATGTGGTGGGGTTATTCGATAACGTGTTGTAATCTTGTAATTATATGATGCGGTTACTTTATTATGTGATGCAGTTCCTTCTTTATGTGGTTAACGCGTTATGTGACGCGGTTTCACCTTTATGTTATGTGGTTTTCTTTATGAAGCAATGTCACTTTCACTTCCGGTGTCAAACTATTACCCAGGCTTTACTCATCCTGAAGAACCGGCTTTTTTGAATCTCTCTCCTTTGTATACGTTGGTATCCCGGGTTAGTATCCAAGAAAGTCGTTTCTGTTTCTGATATTTCAGCCGTAATTTTGATTGAATGGTGGTGTTTATTTGCTTGCTCAATGAACTTAGTTATTTCCTCTCTCTAGTGCTACCGTTCTAGAGTGAAAAAACGTCATCCATGAAACGTTTATATACGAGCGGTTTTATCGCGCTTTGGCGTCTGTTTCAACTTTCGCCATGAAAAAGTTGGCAAAGGCAAATGACATTTTAATATCCATGGCGGTGCCGTGTGGGCTGTTGATAGTTTTTTCCCATTAAAGTGGAAGGAATTTTCCTGTATGATAAACCTTAGCGTTCGTTCTAGTAGTGACGTAAGGATGGGAATTTCTTTTTTATAAAGAGAGACGTATGTTCTGCATACGGTTTGGATCCCTTCTTCTTGTGGTATATTTGTATATAGGCTCGTAGCGTCCATTGAGACAAGTAACGCCTTCTCTGGTACCTTAGACTGTACTCTCTGAAACGGAAAGTAGCAATGTGATGTCCTTAATTTTGAAGCCCTCTTCCAGGTAGTTCTCTAAGATTGACTTTGAAATCAAATACTCAGGTGCGCCGCAACCTTGTGTTCGTGGTTTTTGTGGCGGTGTTTTGCCGGCTTCCAAAGTTTAGACACTTTAACCTTAATTTCATCATTGTGTTTCGATGGTTCACCCCCAAACATTGCATTTGGTCGAAAGATAACTTGGATATTTGATCCAATGTCATCTTCACGTTGGATGTCCAAGGTGCACTTTTCAAGCACCTTTGCCAAATTCAATATCGCTTCTCACTCCCGCCATCTTTGCTTTACCTCTTACCTTGGAAGAGTAGGCCTAATGGTATCGTTCAAAAAACTGGTTAAGCTGGTTCTTCAGGACGAGTAAAGCCTGGGTAATAGTTTTACACCGGAAGTGAAAGTGACATTGCTTCATAAAGAAAACCACATAACATAAAGATAAAACCACATCACATAACGCGTTAACCACATAAAGAAGGAACTGCACCACATAATAAAGTAACCACATCATATAATGACAAAATTACAGCACGTTATCGAATAACCTCACCACATAATGATGAAACCACACCACATAACGAAATAACCACACCACATAACGAAATAACCACACCACATAATGATAACACCGCATCACACAATGACGGAACTTCGTCACGTAATGGCAACGCCACATTACATAATGATGAAACCTCATAACGTAATGACAAAACCACAATACATAACAACGCAATTGAAGTACAAAGTGACAAAACTACACCACATCACGATTAAACGTCATCACCTACAGATCACTGATCACATAAGAAAGTTATGGCTTTCCATACAATAAGGTCATGTAAATGTTATCCTGTAAAGTTTAGGTGTTCTGAAATTTGTCAAGCTCACAGTAAATTTATCAGCCGGCAAAGAGCTTATGATTATAAGCACATTGCGTTTACGGGAAGCTGCACTTGAATTCGTTTCATTTTAAGTTTTATTTTATTGTATTTGCCGCTATTTATTATTATTATTATTATTGTTATTATTATTATTATTATTATTATTATTATTATTATTAAATTTATTTACTGCAAATCGAAATCTACTTGATGGAAACTGGGGAGAGTTGGGCAAGTGGAGTCGATGAGAGCGACGAAAACAGAGGCGTTACCGGAAGTGTGACAGCCCTGCTCCAGACCCCAGCCATGGCGGACGGGAGTGTCTGGGCGCTGGTGAGCAGGTCCAAAGATGCTGAGGTAGCCTGGGATGGAGTTAAAGGTAAAGTCTCACAGCACGATGAACAATAACTTGTGCAAGAAAAAAGAAAACAAATAGCTACTGGTTGAAGCACAGGCAGCCCAAATTGGCAGTATGTGTACTAGAAGATTTCATTGACAGTCTAAATATAATAAACGAACAAGTTGAAATGAAAACACAAATAAAGAAACTTGTAAATAAAACATTGCTTACGTTTTATTTGTTGTTGCTTGATGTGTCTTGACTGTCCTGGGAGCTATTTACACAAGTTTTAAATTTCGCTGATTAGTACCGTATGTTCTGTCCTTTATAGAGCGAAGCAAGGCTGGCGGGTGAGAAACGAAGAGACTTTTCAACGGAGCTCGACAAAAGCACTCAAAATACTCCCACCTCCACAAAATCCGAACCAGTACAGTCCCGCTTGCAATATGTTCCTAAAGTTTTCTCTTCGGAGTCAAAAGTTCACAATAAGAGGGCAAAAATCTCGCTGTTTTCGCCACAAAAGCGGCCTTTTGTCTTTCGTCTTATCCGCTCGCCGATCGCTGCCGCCACGGGTACGCGCCATCGTAACAAAATTGCTCCCGAACCCGGGTAGGCTTCGTTAATTTGACACAGCTAAAACTGCTCCCGTGTCGGGGCCTAGAGAGTTTAGAATTTAACCCCGCGCACGGACGAAGCACGTGAAACAGGTCAAGGTTACAGAGTTGGCGCGAACTGGGCACGAAAACAATTTTTGCCAGCTTGAAGGAAAAAATTCTTGCTTGGTGCGGTGCAAAGCAACAGTTTGTAAACAACAGTTCCTTTAGGAGCTATAAATTGTTATTGCCTTGTTTCTTGCTACTCTGTTGAAACAAACACGGTTCAAAGTTAACAACAGAATTACTCTATAAAAAGCAGTTCCTTTGGGAACTAATTAAGCTTAATTGCTACCTTGCTGTCCGCTTGAAACATTTACGAGTAGCAATAGCTGTTGCACTTGTGAACAGTTAATTTCGCAAATGAAACAGTTCCTCTTGGAGCTAATTTTTTTCAGCTAAATTCAGTCCAGTCAGTGTAAAAGAAACAGTTCTTATAGGAACTAAAAAAAATTCAGTATTTCAGGTTTCTATTGTCTGATTTTCTATTGTGTGGTTAACGGGCCTCTAGCGAGAGAACGCTTGGGAAAAGCCCACAATGACGAGCACCGGGGAAAGTAATTTAAACTTGACTCGAGAGCAATTAGAAATACTTAAGTTCGTCAGAAAGGGACACAATCTTGTAATAACTGGACAAGCAGGAGTAGGAAAGTCCAGGGTGGTGAGCCGGCCATCAGGGAAGACTGCAGTAAAAGAAACTTGAGAGTAGGTGTCATTTGCTCAACGGGGATATCATGTACCGTTTATGAGTCAGGAACGGCATCCACTGTACATTCTTTTTATGGCTTTGGTGTAGCCGATCTACCATCTGCACTAGTCGTCACCCGTTCTGTGGCTAATTACAGCGTCCGCGAGAGGGTTGGTAATTTGGATGTTATAATAGGGGACGAGGCCAGCATGCCGTCGAGTGCCAGGATGTTAGAACTCGTGAACGCCGTTCACCATTGCCTTGTAGAGCCAGATTCGGCTGATTTCATGTGTGCATTCGCTGGAAAGCAAGTAATAATAGTTGGCGAATTCTTACAACTGCCTCCTGTACCCAACCGAGTACCCAACTCAAGTTTCTGTTATACTGCAGTCTTCCCTGATGGCCCTCACCACCCTGGACTTTCCTACTCCTGCTTGTCCAGTTATTACAACATTGTGTCCCTTTCTGACGAACTCAAGTATTTCTAATTGCTCTCGAGTCAAGTTTAAATTACTTTCCCCGGTGCTCGTCATTGTGGGCTTTTCCCAAGCGTTCTCTCGCTAGAGGTCCGTTAACCACACAATAGAAAATAGAAAATAAACAATAGAAACCTGAAATACTGAATTTTTTTAGTTCCTATAAGAACTGTTTCTTTTACACTGACTGGACTGAATTTAGCTGAAAAAAATTAGCTCCAAGAGGAACTGTTTTGATTTGCGAAATTAACTGTTCACAAGTGCAACAGCTATTGCTACTCGTAAATGTTTCAAGCGGACAGCAAGGTAGCAATTAAGCTTAATTAGTTCCTAAAGGAACTGTTTTTTATAGAGTAATTCTGTTGTTAACTTTGAACCGTGTTTGTTTCAACAGAGTAGCAAGAAACAAGGCAATAACAATTTGTAGCTCCTAAAGGAACTGTTGTTTACAAACTGTTGCTTTGCAGCCTGTTTGTTTCGACGGAGTTGCAAGCGATAGCTTACGCTAATTGAAATTAACTTAAGAAGTTAATCCACGCAATGAGGCAACAGCAGCCCGAGTTAGCTCCTAGTACAACTGTTATGTAGCAACAGTTTTCAGGGCAGCACAAGAGAAGAAAAATGAACACTAGTCTACCAACCGCGATAAAAGAGCACCGCACCAAGCAAAAATTTTTTCCTTCAAGCCGGCAAAAATTGTTTTCGCGCCCAGTTCGCGCCAACTCTGTAACCTTGACCTGTTTCACGTGCTTCGTCCGTGCGCGGGGTTAAATTCTAAACTCTCTAGGCCCCGACACGGGAGCAGTTTTAGCTGTGTCAAATTAACGAAGCCTACCCGGGGTCGGGAGCAATTTTGTTACGATGGCGCGTACCCGTGGCGGCAGCGATCGGCGAGCGGATAAGACGAAAGACAAAAGGCCGCTTTTGTGGCGAAAACAGCGAGATTTTTGCCCTCTTATTGTGAACTTTTGACTCCGAAGAGAAAACTTTAGGAACATATTGCAAGCGGGACTGTACTGGTTCGGATTTTGTGGAGGTGGGAGTATTTTGAGTGCTTTTGTCGAGCTCCGTTGAAAAGTCTCTTCGTTTCTCACCCGCCAGCCTTGCTTCGCTACATAAAGGACAGAACATACGGTACTAATCAGCGAAATTTAAAACTTGTGTAAATAGCTCCCAGGACAGTCAAGACACATCAAGCAACAACAAATAAAACGCAAGCAATGTTTTATTTACAAGTTTCTTTATTTGTGTTTTCATTTCAACTTGTTCGTTTATTATATTTAGACTGTCAATGAAATCTTCTAGTACACATACTGCCATAGTACACATACTGCCAATTTGGGCTGCCTGTGGTTGAAGTCATTATTACTGAGTTTGAGGTTATAAGTAACACCTCAAGAGAGACATTTTAACTAATTTTTGAAATAAACTACAAGACGAGCTGAACTCGATCTGTATTCCATTAGGCTGTGTCCCCAACCTATGTAAAGGCTCGCCGTTTAAAATCGTACCTCACTCTAAATTCTAACATCAGAACTTGCGTGTAGCATAAGCTTTAATAGTAGGAGTCAGTTAAAACATAATAAATACAATACAATACCCTAAAATCTACTACCTCTTGTTAGGTGGAATTCGACCGTAACTCGAAATATAAAGGGACTGCACAGAGACCAGTTCTACATATAGCTTGTGATGACATTTTGTCAGTTCAAATCGAGTCATAGACCTGAGGACATAGACGAACAACCTGAATGTGGCTATTTTGAGCCAGAGCTTCTGTAATGAATACTTGACGACCTATCCAGCTCAATCATCCCGTCTATAAGACCAGCTGTTTTGGAAAAGATTGCTTTACCTAACTAATTATATTGCATTTCTTTACGCCTGCACAGTCGTTTGCGCTAAAGGGAATATTTTAAGGTGGAGGCAACAAATTGCCAACGTCATGGAATCGGCTTTCACTCGAAAGGGAGAAATCCGACTTATCCAACCTAATCCAGCACCTTTTTCTCATTTATTCAATTTACTTTTTCTCATTTATTCACTTTACTTTTTTCCCATTTATTCACTTAACTTTTGAACCATTGGCTGCGCCATTTTTTTTTTCAATGCTGCTCTTTTTATTTAACTTCCATGGTTGCATCCAGAAAACAAGCTTATATTTTCCTTCTTTATACTTCCTCACAGATTCTTGCTAAGAGAGAATTGTTACCGGACTCAAGTCTTCTGATGGGAAATCAGAAATGGGGTCAAAGATAAAGGCTTACATGTGATTTCTTTACTGTTGTAAAACTTCACCAATATCAGTCAAGTTTAAGAGGTAAATAAAGAGCATGAAAAACGCAATTACGCCTGTGACCTCACTTCCTGTCTTCAAGAGGTGGCAAGCTAACCGAACTTAAGATATATCGCCTTGAGATTCGCGTTCAGTACACTATTGTCTCTAGTATCGTTTATTTCTCTCAGTCAATAGCACCTCTCTTAGTTTCCGCGAATGAATGAACGAACGAATGAATGAGATGAAATGAAATAAAAGAACAATATATAAAGAAGCCGCTCCGAGATGAAGATGAATTTAACCCCTTATCCCGAATGGGGACAAACTTCTCCCCACTCCACCACCCCTTCATTTGCTCTTCTCGACAGCTTGCTGGAATAATATGAATAGACCACCAACAACTGCAAACTTCCGCGTGCATTATTGCGTCGTGCATCCAGAGAAATGTGTGTCATTCAGCTGCTGACATGCATTTGTTTGGCTCCTGAGGCATATAACATCATTGTCACGATAAATAAACAAACCAAACACACAAATAAACATCAATGACAAAACAAACACACATGGAAAGCAAAGAATCGAAGAACTAACAAGGCTTTATTTGTTTCTTTTTTTTTTCACACCAAGGAAGCAATTTAAGGAAAACTGCAGAAACGCCAGAATACAAGTATCCACAGAAAAATTCCCAAAGAAAAGAAAGAAAGGATGCGAGATACCAATTAACACAATGTGGTTAAAATTGAACATTCAAAGAAAACAAACACCTTGTTTCTTTACAATGCCTTTCCAAGTTAATGAACTGAACTAAAATTTATCTTCATAGGTCATGAACTTAGTCTCCTACGCAGCCGTTCTCGTCACACAACGCTCCTTCTCCCCGTGACGATCCTAAGAACGGCTGCGTAGGAGACTACCATGAACTAAGGTTCATCTCAACTCAAATCAGTGAAAGTCGTTGAGATGCTCTTCCTTTTCAATTTTTCATGAACAAAAATATTGGATTTTTTTTAGTTTTCTACTTGGGACTCTCAGAGATACAGGTATTTCAGTACAAAATAGAACAGTAAAATACAACTAACAAGCTGTAGAGAATCACTGAATCAGAATTTGTGACTGATCCGCAACAGATCCGTCACATTTCAGTAGCGTTGAATGTTATTCAGCTGTCCACAATGCCAGCAAAAATCGCAGTAAATAAGCGAAATAACTTCAAAGATTATTTGTACGTAAAGTAAGCTGAGTGCCTTACTAGTTTTTGTTTAGGTACGGTATTCGGCTGATTCACCTCGCTTCTTGGCATTTTTTTCCCTCTTTGGCGCTTCAGCTACTTTTGAGGCGTCTTTGTTGCAACGTATAAATAGGGTATAAGGCTAAAATTAATAGCGAGAGCACGACAACCGATAGCTACAAAATCTAACAAGTATTAGACCAGAATTCAAGGGGAAAACCCGCTGCAGACATATATCACAAGGTCAACACACTGAGCTCGCACAAGTCATTAGAATGCTACAAAAGACATTTTATGTTTCGCACTTAAAGTAATCCTTCAGCGGAGACAGAAGGTGCCTTATTACAGGAACGCTCCATGACTTCCCGAGCAACCGCTGTCTCTGAGACCGGCCCATGTTGCTGACGTCAGTGTAATGAGAAGGAAAACCAAACAACCTGAACGGAAAATGGAACAATTATTGGCCAGATTCGAGGGGAACATAGGTAGATATTTAGTGAGGAAAAATACACTGTACACTTAGCTGAACTTATACGTGGCAAACCAGTAACTACAAAAATTTCAATTTTTCAATCGTACATTCCAGATTTGAACGATAGCATAGAATTCGTGATTTTGGGTTCGCAGGTATCTCCGTTGATCTGTTATGCATTCAACTTCAGTCACGCGATGTCATTTATCTAGTCACATCAGGGTAATTTTGAAGTTTGGGCCTCTGGTTTGTGTTCGTTATATCGGAGATTTCGTTATACCGGGGTTGGTTATCGGGATTTCGTTGTATCGGGGTTCGTTATTACGGGATTCGTTATATCGGGGATTTCGTTATACCGCGGTTCGTTATATCGGGTTCCGTTCCGTACATTTTACTCGAACTGTGGCCGAAGAACATCGTTCTTTTTAGTGGGGAATTTATTGCAAAGGGGTTCGTTGTAGCGGGCTTTCACTGAAGTGATCAGCATCAATTTTCTCCTCATCACATCAGTGTATTATAACACATTGTGGTCATGAGAATTACGGAATTAATCACCAAAGATGAATTCTCTTCTGCTTTAACAGGTTCTCTTGACTAGTACTCAACAAAATGTACAGGGACCAGTAAGGAGAATTTGTATAATGATCCTGGGGCTGACAGGGTTTAAGTCACGAACTGTTGTTACAGTAACCGAGTTGAGCGTGGCAAGAGTCACCATATTATGAATTACTATAGTACAACGCTACATTTTGGCGTGCCCCCATTGGTCGAAATCGGGCGGGCGCCTTTCAGCGAAAAGTGCCCGTTTTTGGCAATTTTCCGTTTTTGGCAATTTTAGCGTTGTACAATAAAAGTTCTTCTGTCTCAGGCCCTATGTGTGATAGGTCTACTCGGAAATTTTATGTTCAACTTCATATAAGCCCGAGAACGTAATATTTGTTGTGAACATCAAATTTACTCGGGCAACCTATCACACGATAGTGCCTTCGACAGAAGAACTCTATTGTTTACACATTACTGCAGTACGGTACCTTTCCATTTCTGTGATCCAGAGAATATCTTCCTTCTCTTGTCCATCACTGGTTACATACTGAACTGGAAGCAAGGCTTTCTTGGTCTGAAGCATGGAGTTGGCGTTAGTAGTGAGAGTTTGCACCTTGGTGAACTAAGGAAACCGAACAAAGCAGATGAAACTTTACTTATGTGCCGACATGAAAGGGGACATGACGTCATGGGGATTTCTTCGTTTTTGGGTCAACCTGTACTGAAATCAAACCCCAGGGGGGGTAATCCGGATTTCAAGTGACGGGGATGATCGAAGGATTTTTTGGGGTTTGAAATTTTCGATTCCGGGATTTTGTTGGGGAGGAGAATTTGGCAAGTATTTTTTTGTGTGTGGCTCGATTTAAGTAGGGATTCTTTGGGGTATTCAAAACAATCTCAAGATTCACGGTTTTAAGTTTAAAAAACATGTTTCGGATGATCTACATCCACCTTCGTCTTTATTTGAAGATTATTTCTTGCCTGCTGTTATTTCGTAAATTTGAATCTCAAGATTCTTGGTAGTGCTGACTGCACAGTTCGTGTTATATCCTGTAATCCCTTCTGGAAATTTTTAAGGCTTGGAAATTCGGCATGGTTTTTTTTTGGTGGGGGGCTAATTTTTGGTCCAGGGATTCTTTTGGGTTTTGTTGGAAGCCCTAGGGATTTTTTGGGGGTTTTGATTTTTGCCCCCATTCGATCATCCCCGTCACTAGAATTCCGGAATACCCCCCCCCCCCCCGAATCAAACTCGAGTACCTTTTCTCGACAGGAACACCAAGAGAAAAATGTCCAATGGGAGAACAAATCATACAAATTATACAATTTCAACTACAGGCCAGGTAAGTACCTTAGCTTGTCGTCCACAGTTTGGTTCAAGACAATCCTGAAGGCACAATTTGTCGCCTGGTAAAGGTATTGTTGGCCTGCAGATTTAACGACACAAAACCACGATTACTCAGAAAAAAGAGCCACACATTGACTCGTTCACTCGAAATTCGATACATGACTAATAGTTTAGCCGGCCAGTTTTACACGATCTGTTTTTCTTTTCTTTTTCGTTTTTTCCCCTCCTTTCTAGCGTTCCAACTATTTTAAAGCCTGGGACATGCTAGATTGTCTCGAATTCGAGGTTTCGCAAAAAAAAAAAAAAGGTTCTAAAGTACAAACTGCATGTAACTCCCACCTCCCCCGCCCCCCCCCCCCCCCCAAAAAAAAGAGTACCAAGCTGACATAAAAGTAGTAACTCCCTTTCAAATTTCGGAACACGGCTATTTAATACAGGTTTCGATTGCAGTAGCCGTATTAATAATGCTTCCAGAACTTGGACAACTGACCGCTATAACATAAAGGGTGGCTGTTCAGAGGATTGACTGTATTTGTGGCATTTACCTTTTTAATCCTCAATAAAGACGAGTATCTCACTTCTGTTTACAATAACACTGCATGACCCAAACATTAAGGTTATGTGAAAGAAGGAAAAGATCATCAAAGATCTTCAGTTTAGACAAATTCTCCTAACTTGAACCATAAGTAATATAAGAAGGTCATTGACGAGAATAGCCTATTAATACTGGATCTTTAAAGAGGGTATCAATAGGATTAACCTTTAGCCGTAAAACGGCCAAAAATTCAGTGGTCAGGCGTTTAACCGTTAGTCGTAAGAAGAGTTTACCGAGAAAAAAGTTCTAACCACGATTTGTCATTTTGAAAGTGTCAAGATCTGTGTCTTGCCTCGTGTTCAATACGCAACGGCTACACAGTCTGCCCTGGTACCGAAAAGAAAAGCAGTTGGCCCATTGTCCCCTTGGACTCGCGACCTGGGAGTCTTGCTGGGCAAACCGGAAGTGTCTGCTTTCGTAAGTGGGATGATGAGTTGATAGGCGTCTTGAAGGGGCTTTGTTACAATTCTTATAATAATTACTCTTTTGTTTTCGTCCCGGAATGGTCCTATACCCTTGAATGCGTTTACAACGATGAAAACTGTAATTTTTAACTTTTTAAAACAATGGAAATTAATTTTTAAGATTTCTGTTAACCGTAACGGAAAGAGATAAACTGTTAGCGGCAAAAAAGCCAAATATTCAACCGTTAACCGTAAAAGCCACAATCATATTGAGACCCTCTTTAAAGGTTCAGAAAGAGCTGAAATAGATTCGTAATAAAAAAACGCGTCAATGGTAAACGTATTACCTGTTCATTCCAGGTAGGTTTCCCCAGAAGTAGCGCGCTCTGTGAGCAGGGGAGATCTCTTTGGCGTCTACTACAACAGGGTTACACTGCAACCGAGAAATAAGACACCTGTTGGTATGTTCTGACTCTTTGATCCACTCGTAGGGAGGGGGGGGGGGAGGGGGTTACTCAGGTATAGTGGTGACGCGGATGCGCGAATGAAGACAAATTGTTCTACTCAAAAAAAGTCCTATAGTCAAAACAGCCCAGAACTTGACCCAGAAAAGTCCATTTTTGTCTGCATAAATCCTAAAAAAAAACCTTCGAGACAGTTCAAGACAGTTTTTTGCACCCAAGTTTCGTTTTCTTTATTCACCATGCATCTGCCGAAAACTTTATGCACTCTGCAGTCACTCTTCGAACACTGGGAGCAAAAAATTTTGTTCAGGGAACAACAAATGGAACGCTTAGTGCATTTGATATGAATTGAATAATATCTGCTTTATTACTAAATGAGGGATGATGTTGCTTTGCAACTTTGAAATGAGAATACTGCATGGGTTACGATTTTCGCCAACCCCCAAAAAAGTCCACACCAAGGTCTTTTACCCAAGAAAAGTCTCCGCAAAATTCCAAACCAAAAAAAGCCCTCGGAACGCAAATTTCAACCCCCAAAAAGGGCTTCATACATCCCCGTCACTATCATACCTGAGTGCTCCCCCTGGGGTTCTACTGGATTTGCTGTCTATCCTGAGCACATTGCGAGATCACATCGCCTTCACAAACATACCTCCAGAAATCTTGAAATCACGCTCTTGTCTTCAGCCCTCATACCAACAACATTCTCGAAAAGCCAAAAGAAAGGTCTGTCCAGCTCTGACTTGGGACGCGCGTATTCAAGGAGCCGAAAAAAGTGAAAGAAAAGGCGACCAGTTCCCTCTGCAAACAACAATCCTGATTTAATGAGTGTGACTGAGTAAGAACAAAAGGAAACTACAGTGTGACTGCTATGAAAAAAGTTAACAGTTCTACTGCAAACTTCCCAAAGTAACGGCCCTTCAGACTTTTGCATTTATTACTATTCTTCTACCGCAACTTCCGGGAAGGGGGGGAGGGGGGACGCCACTTCGGGTAGCAAAAACGTGTACCCTATTTGGGCGGTTTGGTCTGAGTAAAATCGTGACAATTACGAAAACCAGGGATCCATATTAGCTTTTTTTCAAACTCGCCAGCCGGGCAAGGATGTCAGAAAAGATACTTGCCCTGACAAAATTTTACTTACCCATTCAAAATTGGGTAATAATTAAAATACAGTCAAGAACTGAAAGTTAGCAACAAGTTAGTGGAAAGGTTACATTTTATTTTCACCATGTTACTGCAGGGGCACCGCATTAAGACTCGCGCCACTTTCATTTTACAAATTCAACTTCACGGACATAAAAGATAGACCTACTTTGCATTGATTTGCTGCGTTAACCTAAATTACGACTGCTTATTGATCAAACTTTCAATTTGGCAATCATCAACATCACTGTCCAGGTCACTTGCATCCTCAACACCACTGTCATTATCATCTAAATCCTCTTCCTTGTCAATTACATCCAAGTCTCCACCTGCCTGTCTTGCTGCCATGATTTTAAACTTTGCTCGGAAAACTCACCTTTTTCTTTCTTCTGCTGTGGTGGCAACACTTTGTCAGAGTAGCACTACATTTTGCGAAACAAGAGTGAGAGTCTTTGCGTTTGCATATCGCTGTAGTACGTCAGTGGTGGAGAACAAAAAATTGAGCCTGCATACCTTTCACTTGTGAGAGTAAGATGTCACATGCGCAACGAAACGAAGTTTACAGAATATTAATCTTCTGTTCACTACAGTACGGAATCACTAAATGGCTGGTGGAAATTAAAGAAAAATTTGCTCCTTGAAACTTACTCGTCCACCAGACGAGTTTATGATTTTTAATACTCATCCGTAGCACTTTATAGTTGTCTCGGACGACCTGACGACTGCTAATGTGGATCCCTGGAAAACATAGGGTTTTTCTTTAAGAGGTACCTATTAAAGTTGAAAATCGCATCGCCGCAAAAATTGCGTGTGGAGGTGGTAAAGAGCTAAATCGACTAAGCATGTTCTTACCATAAATTCCTCT
Organism: Siderastrea radians; assembly: GCA_964017195.1. NCBI lineage: Eukaryota > Metazoa > Cnidaria > Anthozoa > Scleractinia > Rhizangiidae > Siderastrea > Siderastrea radians. Next base: position 52,519,671 of record OZ024893.1, on the reverse strand, counting down.
TCTTATTGGATTCGCAATGGAGAGATCATTACACGGGCTTCCTCCAAAAACAAAATCGAATGGTCCTAGTTCCTCAATCTTGAAAAAAAAAAAAGAGAACAAAAACAGTCCTCAACAGGGTTATTTTGCCCTTTTTTAACCAAAAAAGTTCTGCGACAAAAGGTTGGCAATTAAGACACTACGGGATTAAGTTATTTAAGAACAGTTCTATCAATGGGTGAGCTTTTAAATACATTTTATCATTTGGATATGAAGACTTTTAATAACGACATTTTTAGCTGTATTTTTGTGTTGACTCTGTTACTTTTGATATGTATTATATCAAACGAACAGCAACACAACATTGTTTAAGCACCCTCGTTTATTACCCATGCCTGACTGAAATACGCCTATAAGTCATCAATAGCACAATGAAAAAATAAGAAAAGAAAAGGGAAAATAAAAGGAATCCTCGAAAGATAACGAACGAAACTGTTACATATATCAGTTTAGAGCGAACATTTCAGGACAAATCAGTATAACCTATTACCTTAGGGTCATTTCAGTTTCTACGAATAAGGTTATTCAAAATAACTACATCCTTGAAAACCTACGCAACTTGAAGCTTTGACCCATTCGACGCACCTTTCAGTATTTACACAAGAAGACGACTACTTCACGATCTCCACTTACAGTAAATGATAACTCTGTGGGTTGCTTATTTAAACGAAGTTTAGACAGCGTTTAACAAAACCGCGGTCTACACCAATTTCAAGATGGCCAACCCTAACGCTTAAACGTTGTTTATCGTAAACAGTGTTAAGAAGGCATGAAGTACATAGGAGAACAACGTTTATCTGCTTAAAATGACCCATTAATAACCAGATTTAGAGGTCAAGTCATTGTCTTAAACTGCGGTCCAAGTTGGCATTCGTTTACATAACCGGCCCTACATGTGTCTAACAACACATGCATCTATTTAAAGAAGACAACACCTATTAAACACGGGAAAATAAACACAACAAACTCACTTGTGCTCTGGAAATCTGTTGTATATCACCAATGTGAAGGATTTTATTTCCATGTTGGACTTTGGCAACCTAGCAAAACACAGAAAGAATCAATCAAGGTTCACGGTTCAACAAGGAAATTACAGGGTATAAAATCGTACATTCAGTCAGTACTGTCAGTGTAATTTAAGTGAAAATTATCATTCACTTCAAGTTTCAGAATGAATAAAAGTTGCTTTTTCACTAGCTACAGCGAATTTCTTTCTGCTTAAAACGCAACTTATATTGCGCAAAACGTTCACGAATAAATCTCAATACCAATAAAACGGTGATACGAATGGAATATGCAAAGCCTTGTTACCAACCTGGACGGCTTGTTCATCAATTTCAGAAGCACAGTAAAGTTCAATTTCAATACCGAGTTCCTTCAGAGCTTGCAAACCTGTTACAATTAAAGCACATGCAGTGTATTAAACACAGGTCATACATGTAGCTATCAACAAATTGGCATGTTTCAGCTACCAAATTGTGTTGCGTCAAAGTAATTTTGGTTACAACCTGGATTGTGTTTCATCAACAACTTCTTTAAAAGCCTAAGTATTTACTTGGCTGACTTCACCACTTCGGTAACACCTGAGCTGCTAGGTAGTCAGCCAACCAGGACACACGATTCCTCATATCCAATACCATTCCATCTGATAACGAGTGATATCAAGACTCTCAATCTCGGTTACTGAATTTCCAGCTTTCTGATTGGTTTACCGTACACATGTTATGAGCTAATAGCACTGCTTTTTGCCTTGTAAGGGAAATTGGATGTCATGTTAAGTGCGGTGGCGTTTAAAATTGAGAGTTTACGACGTGAAGCAGAAGTGTTCTCCGATAAATAAATATGGCAACAAAACAAAAATCAGCAACGATTTCCGAAGTTGAATTAAATAAAACAATTATTCCACTCGGGCTTGTTGGGTAAGTTGATTATAAACATCTCGGCGCGTTGTTATCCTCTCTTATAACCCACCGAGTAATTCTCGAGCGGTCATTGGACGAAACACGCCACGTGGTACAACGGCAGGTATCAGGCGGTACCCGTTGTCCGATTTGGTATCCGTCGTCCGATTTTATTGACGTGAGAAAAGCAAGAAGTGAAGTCACTTTTTCGGGTTTGGGCTTTTCAGATCTAATCACAGTGTAATAAAATCGAGTAAACTAACCCGCTTGGATCTGTTTAGCTGCCAGTGTGCTGTGATCGTCACTGAATGTTCTCTCTTTAGCACAGTAAAGCGTGCGCGTTGCAGAGGATTTCACAGTTGCCCTCGAAGCGAACTTTTCGGACAATCTTTTAGCCTCGGCACTATCCTCCGATAAACCAGCAAGCTATGAAGGGTTTTTTTTTCAAAATATCCAACGTGCACTCGCAGGCCAATTGTTAATTGTAATGTATATCGCTCATTTTAATTGGTCCTGTTAAATCCCCATACAATTAAAATTGACAGCTAAAAATTATGTCTATCTTTGGGCTGTATAACGTTGTAGAAAACCCTCCAGTGTTTTGATTGTTTGTTTAATTTCGTGTTACTTATGATGACAATATATAAGCGTCACTCACCGGATGCTATCCCATCAAACAATGACAGCACTCTAATTGGCCGGCGCTCTTCAGGGGGAATCGCTGGGAAACTGTATGGAGCTTTCTGCAAAAGGTATTTTTTATGCACTTAATGACAGGTCACGAGGGAAACCAAAACTAGTTTCCAGCTTTTAACCATTTTCACTCCCAAGAGTACTTGAATTGAAACTCAGTGAGTAAATTTTGAAGAAGATTGAAGGAGCCGGCTCACTGGAGGACTCTCTTCTGGCTACTGGAACGACCGACTTCGCCTCGGAAAAAACGCCAGCGGCATTAAACTGGTCAACGCTCTCAAGACTGGACAACGACCCACACGCGTTTCTCGGCCGACAGCAAAAGGCGGCAGTCGCCAAACAAGGTGAGAAACCGTTGTTAATATCAGACTTTGTTAAACCTTGGAACATATGACAGTAACGAGGAAGAGCAAGAAATTGGAAACGATTCAAGTGGGGCAAAAATCGTAATTCGTGCAGCAAGGGGGAAACCTAAATTGGATCTATGTGGGTCGCCGCAAACTCGCGAATTATGCACGAGCTTCTTAGAACAGGAAAACTATCCGCGTCCACTTCCGATATTGCGGATTACTTGGCTTATACAGTCAAATTTGCTGAGCTCCTCGAGTCTCATACACTCGCCTCGGCTGTCGCGTACAATAACGAGTGTCGTAAATTACAGTACGAATATGGCTTCGGTGGGGGAGCGACTCGCAGCACCCTCACACCCAGTTTCTCGTTAAGCGTCGTTCTTCGCAGGTCCCAGCCACAAACGCACCCAAATCACAAAAATTTCCCCCACGCCCTAACCGCCAACCGCAGGCATCTTACACAACTCCAATTTGCCGCCAGTTTAATTCCCTAACAGGATGTCACTGACCCAACTGCCGTTTTCAGCATGTTTGTCTGGTACCAAGCTGTAACCGGGGACACCCACAGCATGAACATCACACAGCCACCACGGCGTGACTCCCAATCGACCCCCCGGCAATCACATTCCCCTTAAACCAACAGGCCTGGATACGAAACCTTGAAACTGATTATGACAGGGACTTTATCATTGACGGTATCACAAACGGTTTTCAGATTATTCCCAGCGATAGCGTTTTGAAAGAGGCGGAGATTAACAACTACAGATCAGCCACCGCAAGCAATTTGCGCGATAAAGTAGAACAACAAACTCGCGAGGAAATTAGCAAAGGCAATTACGTAGTAACACAAGCGAAGCCGACTATTGTTAGAAATTCAAGACCAATCCCAAATCTCAATGTGTAAAATACTTAAATATAAATAGCACCATGTAAAAGTACTGCTGACAAGGTTTCATTTGAATAGTCACACCATAGGATTTTGTCCACGGAGTCGAAAGTCCATAACTGACTCTGGGAGTGAAAGGGTTAAGTAAGGTGTTTTATTTGTATAGCTCAGTGTACTTTCGTTACCCACATGCTGATTCGACTAAGATTCCTCCTTCGAAGTGTCTGTAAAATCGACCGTCTTCTCTTAGCATTCACCGTAAAATAATGTAAGAGTTCCCAGTCCAGTATTTGTCCCTTTTGGGTGTTTCCGGAACTTTTTTCGACCACTTTCAGGCTCACTTGCTACGTCTAGAGACTTAGTGGAAAAACGTTTATTTCCCAACGACTCTATTTTGGAGAAAATTGGAGAAAAATGCTCGACAAAAACTTACAAAGACGAATCACACGACAATGCAGACAGCGTTGCTTGCCAACTGAGCAACACAAGTGTCACCACTCGCTGCAACAATGCAATTGTCTTTCCTGCGTTCTGAAATTTAATGTATCCAGCCGCACGGTTTTAATCAGGTCAGGCTAGAGTTGTAGTCTGGTCCTAAGGGAAACCATTTTGTTTCCCCATAAATCTTGACTTTTTCCAAGACGAGTCGAGTAAAACGTCAAGGTGTGAGAGAAAACAAGTAAGGGGCCAACCATTTAACTTCTGAGGGGGGGGGGGGGTTGGGTGATTTGGTATAGGCATGAATTGTTTTTTCAACCCCTTAATTCCCCGTGAATTTTTTTTCTCGGGGTATGTGCTTGCAAGATATTTTTTTCTCCCTCCAACGTTCTGCATGAAATTTTTTTGGGTGTGTGGATGGGGTTTAAAGTATGCCTTCATTATAAATCAAATTATAAAAGGTTAAGGATCTGTGAAAGAAACTTTGAACAAATATATTAATTTTTATCTAAGAGTTTTTGAGTGACTTTTATAATACAGTACAATACCTTTAACACCAAATGTAAACATTGAGGTGACCCCTTCCCACTGATAAAAGGAGTCAGACCTGTCCCTGGACTTTGATCATTTTGCAAGGTGAATGCGCCTACAGTACAGTACATAGTGCGTGCATAGAGCTACAGAACAGTACAGTGCATAGCGCGAATGCATCTTCAGTACATATTTTACGGAAAGATAATGAGCCACATCCTTTCCTTGTTAAATCAAACTGGCAGCAATAAGTTGCTTTAGAGAGCTATCTAGAAAGGGTTAAATCCAACTCGCAGCAAATAATCTGCACAGAGCTCTTAAGTTGCTTTGTTGCCAAAGAGTGAGATTTTTGACGGCGTCATCTTTGTAGGGGGGTCTGGGGGCATGCTCCCCCAGAAAATTTTGAAAAATTAAAGTAGCCAAGACGTGTTTTCCTTTATTCTGAGAAGAAATGTGACCCTTCGAAAGTAACTATTTAGATCCCAGATTTTTCTTTAAATTGGACTAATATCAACTCGATCTTTCTTGACATTCTGACTTATCTAAAAGTCAAATTAACATGCCATAACGCTTAAAAACAGCGTTGATGATGCTCTTTGTCGTAGTTCCAAGTAGCTTTCTTTACAGTAGCCAACAAATCTGCAGGTGGTTCAAAAGATGACTCTTTGTAGGCCACTTGGATAGTAAGCAAAAAAGCCAACGTACCGTCCACCTGGAGAGAAGCTGCCGATAGCTGTTTTGTTTTTCCTTATAAGAGACACAACTCCCTCTTCACCGGCAGTTTAATGTGGTATAATAAGAACTGTTTTGGACACGTCATTTATCTTACCAAATTTATGGGTACCATTCCCTAACTTCAATGATGACTGATATCCCCAGATCACATCCGTGCCAAAACTGGATGATTTCTCATCATTTTCCTCACTTGCAAACTTTATTTGGGCTTCATCCCAGACCTTCTTGGGACAAAAACGAGGGGCAAATTCAATTAGACAACATGCACGAACATGGAAAACTACTGAGGCCTCTTGCAGTACCTATGGCTGAAGATACATCCCGTAAAGTACAACAATTGATTGCAGTACTTCACAATGAACACCACATTAACGAAATGACTGAAAAATGGCTTTGTCAAACACCAAACCTGCCTCGAATTCCAGTATTTTATACCCTTACGAAAATCCAAAAGCCGACTTGGGAGACCTTGGGAGTTTCAAGTCCAACAGAGAAGTTATCAGCATTTGTTGCCATACTACTCCAGCCGTTAGCACAACAACAGAAGTCGTATCTCAAAGACTGATACAGTCAACTGACTCCATTAATTTCATTGACAGGACTAAAGTTCCAGAGAAGACAATCCTTGTATCTATGGACGTAACGAGCATTGTATACTAATGTTCCACAAGAGAGGGAATACATACAGTATGCAAGGCATATGACACTTTCTATATTAAAAGACACACCTCCTATCCCTACACGTTTACTTGACAAGTGTTCAGGCAAATGTTACATGAGGGCTCATTCCAGTTTTGTGTCAAATAGATAGTTAATAAAGTTTACTTCATGTTCCAACAGCTATTCTGACATTCTTGATTTAGAGTGCACTGAATACATTGTTCTTCAAATCACAACACCAGCCGTGATCTTGAAGTTCAGAAAACATGTATCAAGATTGGTAACCACAGGTGCTATAAATGTAAAGAAAAGGCCATCTGAGGGGAAAACATCATTGTGCAAAGAATCCCTCTTACCCAAGTCCAGATGCTAAAATCTTTTAACAGTTTGCTGATAAAGTTCGATGTGTCAACCCAGGAAACATCTTGCCAGAATTTTTTTTCCAGCCCACTGTACGTGCGTGAATTTTTTTTTGGACAATAGTCTTGTGCAGGAAATTTTTTCTTACGCACATGCACTTGCAGGATATTTTTTTTCAAAATCACCCAACCCCCCCCCCCTCAGAAGTTAAATGGTTGGCCCCTAAGCGACTAGTTTTGCAAGGGAACAATCATTAGGTGACGAAAGAAGACAGTTTATGACCTAACCACACCAAAGATTCTTTGCATGCATGAGTAATCAAAGTTAATGTTTAGAAGTTGAAGTCTAAGTCGAAAAAGAGAAGTTTATAGCCACTGCACGCAAATCAGAATTTCAGCTTAGAAACAGCCAGTAAGCCCATGCATAAGGTACAATGAAACTCCAGCTACATAGCAATTCAGTATGAATGCAAACTAGTCATCTAATAACAGACAATTATAAATAAACAGTGAATTGCTAGCACAGATTTGTGTAAATAATATTTTCAAGTTAGGTTATTACTTCAAAGGGTTATCCAAAAGAGGAACAATGAAAAAGCTTCATACAAAATCCTGTTCTTTGTCGTTCAGAAACAATTCTTGCAGCCGGGATGACCAGTCCTTCCGCGGTGTGACAAGTCCTTGGGATTTGCCAGAACACATGTAGCAGACCCACTTTTCACATGCTGCAATCTAATAAAAGGAACAAAACAGTTGGCTCCATTGCTGTTACTAGTTCAACAACAAAAGCAAAATACAGACATGGGGCGCGTTTCTCGAAAGCCTCGAAAAGCCATTCGTAAAAATATGAACCACTCATTCTACAAAGCTGCTATTTTAGCATGTCTTTAAGGAAAGAAATGTTTAACTAACAGCAAAGCTTCACAAATAGAATCTTCTTTGTTTACGAGATACAGTGTCAATTATCGTGCCCGAAATTGACCCGAAAAGTTTCGCGGTTTTTTGAGAAACGCACGCCTGGCCCCAGTTGTTAAAAGAGTGGATAGCCCTTTTATTTGTATTTTGATAACTCGACCCAGTGGATTTTAGTCACTATCCAACGGCGCAATTTTACTTCAACTTACACATTTGGCCAGATTTTTGCAAGGCCACACACTTGATTATAGATACATTCATTCTTGCTCTTTTGATAACTCATAGGGCTACGTAGAGATTTTCCCACGTGTTTCATCTGCTGGATTATGGCTCGTCCACTGAATAAAGTTGTGCGCTCCTTTGAACATCTGGGGCCTGAAAAGGATGGCAACTTACCCTTGTAACAGCACTGACACCACACAGCATGCCAATGCACAAGCTGCAATATGACCTAGAAAAACATAAACAACGTAGAAAGTATATCTATAAACCAGGAATGTCTCCTGCCGAGTTTCACGGAGGATGGGTGTGGTGGTTCCTTGGAATGTGCAATGTACCCTGGATAACAGTAAGTTATGCCTGAAAAGTTTAGTTACCATGCATTTACCTCCGTGAAAATTCATTAGTAAAGATACGCTCACTCTCTCTACAAAGCTGTCATTTTAGGTTTAACTTAATTTTCCTGCCTAGAAACTTCTTTGTTTCCAAGACACCGCGTGAATTATCGTGCCTGAGATCGGCCTGAAAAGTTTCGAGGCTTTTGAGAAACGCATACCAGATACCATTGACTGATCCTCTTGCTCAGGCTATTCAAAAAAACTTTAAATTCATTAAGTGCCCCAGAACCTAAACTTGTAGGAGCAAATAAAAAATTGTAATCCCTGACTATCATGGTATTCTCAAAACCTACGTAAGTCAGCCGCATAATATCACTAATAAGTAGTTCTGGGTCATGTCTTACCTAAAACAACCGGTGTTATCACACATAAAAACTTCCTTTCCATCACCACAGATAGTGCAGTACATCTACAAACAAAATTCTTTTCAGTGAGCTTTGCACTTGTAAATTGATTGTACTGGCCAGGTTATACCTTTTAATATCCAGTAAGGTGAAGGTGGGGGGGGGGGATTTGCTCAGCAATGGAGGTGCTACTGAGGAAATTTTAAAACGACCCCTTTAAGGTTATCTGACTATTGTTTTGTGTGGGTGAGTAGAATTCATTGTTGTCCCTAAGAAGCAACATTCTGACAAGTAGCTATGTCCCCAAATACATGTTTTGGATCAATACACCCTATGAGTAACTGTGGTCAAGTCAGATTTTAACACCCTGGAGGATCAGAGGATTGAGCTCTAGTACCTGTTTACACGTACTTCTGTGATCTTCACTCCACTACTACATGTACAATGTATATCCCTGAACATAATGATACTTCAAAATGATGTGAAAATGTCCAAATTGGAAAGTAGTGCCAGAAGTTAGTATCAAACTCTGTGGTACTTTTGTTAACATTTGATTAGCTAAGGTGTTTTTCAGCTTTCTACTGTAATACTCAGTTACACAAGCCAGGAAAAATGCCCTTATCCCTTACACGCCCTGAGTAAGTTATGTAGACATTAAGGTGATTCTAACTTTTGAGTCTGTGGACGAAATCCTATGGCGTGACCATTCGAATGAAACCTCGTCAGCAGTACTTTCACATGGTACTATTTATATTTGAGATTCGTCTTGAATTTTGATTTTAGACACGGTAAGGAGTGAAAGGGTTTATTTATTACAGAGAAAAAAAAACATACCTGGGAACCATCCTCATCGTAAAGATAAACATTTTCCAGAAAGGAGGTCTAAAAAACAGAAAAATGCATGTTATTTTAATTCAATACTTTATTGTACAGCTGTACAACACTCAAGTGAAGAGCATTATAGAAGACCCCAAAATTGTTTTTAATGAGGCTTTAATTACAGTATGATGATGGGTCTCTTCAGACTTACTCTGGACCAACCTAATTCATCTCTATTCTCAGTCTTTTTTTTGGTGGGGGCGGGGTTGTGTTTTATGACTGTACCTTGCATTCTTTACAAAGGCCTCCCTGAAATAGAGGGTGCTTAGCACAAACTCTTAGATCACCACAGGCCAGACAGATTCCTGATGAACAAAAAATGACAAGAAGTTAAGAAGATGTGACAACTGGCAGTACTCAAAGAGAACTTCTAAATCATTAATATTGAAATATAAATTCAATGCTCAGCACATCCAAACAGATAAAAACAAAAAGGAAAACAAACTAATTAAAAGAGAATAGAAGAACACAGTTCCATCAACCTTCATGACTGACTCTTACCTTCTATGTTTCTATTCCCAGCAACAACCTCATCAAACAGAGCTTAAATAAAAGGAATGATAGATAAAATTGTTATGAATTTCAGCAACATTTTACTGTATCTCCCAGCTAATAACTGAAACAATTTTTATCCCTGTAATGTAACTTGAAACTTGAATCAAATAAGTACATCTACTCACTTTCACAAGTGTTACAAGCTATGCAATCATCTCACAATCCAACTCATAAATGCCATGTGATATCCTTTTTACCTTTAATGTTTTGAGCCAGGTTTGGTTCAGTCACTGGTTTTCCAATCCTTGACTTGTAATGGTCTGCAGGTAAATTTGTCTTCTCCGAAGACATGATCTCCACAACAGTGAGTGCAGCATTCGTGCAAGGTAACATATCTTCTGTAAATTCCACAAAGCACAAGAAACTGAGTATTCAGTAGATATATGAGATATATTAGAGATGCAATCTTAAAGTTTACAATTTTTTATGCCATGGATAGCATTGGCAGTTGACACAGTTTAAGCTATTGAATTTTGAGAACTTTTTCAGGGATGGAGACTAGCCCTTGCCTACTTGCCTAGGCAAGCACTTATCAATTCTTCCTGAGCACGTGCAAATTTTGAATTTTTTGGTGATGTTCTTAAATGCCATGCGCCCACATAGAAAGTGCAGTCAAGATTTAGCTTTCAACCCTGTTTTTGACACTCTTTTAAATAATATGCATGCATTTCATTGCAACTGGCAAATGAGAATGTGCAAACTGCTTATGGGGTGTTTACCATTTGCAAAAAGTATGGTTGGGATAACCATTTGTGGTAAGGGTTTTTAACATCAGAATAAACACCAACAGCTACTGTACAAACACTTGACAACTCTGCCTTCCACAGTTCTTGCACTTTTAATGGCCAGTAAAAATGGAAACTATTGAAAAATTAATTGTCAACAAATTGTAAAAAAAAAAAAATAATAGACTGAAAATGGCAAAATAAAAACTGCACAAAACTAAAAGGCAACACCGTACCTTCACTTGGGGCAAAGCCTTTTGGTCCACTTGGTTTAAAGCCGTTCACCGCCCACTGCACCATCATGTCTTGTCTCTCTCTATCACTGAGTGGTTCAGGCTCCTGGTCCATGACATCCTTTGATTCAATCTTTGCTTGCCTAGTTCTGCTACTTTTACTGCGCTGTGTTGCTGGTTTACTTGGAGTTTTAGTGAACACTTTGCCACACCTTTTAGCAGCCACCTGTGGTAACAGATCATGATCAGCCAATTAAGGGGGGAGACCCCTTACTACAGATCTTGCATTGATTCTAAGAGATTCTTGTAGATCGCATCTTGTCATTTGCTTTTGCAACATTTTGTGCCGCTAATTTCAAAAATGGCAGAGTGTATTCACCACTTATCTCTCTAATTCTATCTCTAAAACTATACAAAAACTCACTAATAAAAACTTTTTTTCATCGCAGTTGTCATTCCACTGACTAAAATTTTCAATTCTTCACCTCCAAGATGTCAAAAATAGCCTTCTTGTAAATCCCCCTCATCTTTCCTCGGCTGAAATTTTCTCTGAATTGAGACAGTGGACGTAGACATGGAACAGGCAGCTATGTGTAGAAAAATTCAAAATGAATTTGAACAGATTGATATAGATAGACCCACCCTAGAATCTAACAACTACAAATAATTTGGCTTTGTCAAAAAAGCTTTAATAGTTAACCATCAGGACATGCCCCTTTGCAGTCTAAAGGTCGATGGTTCGAGGCCTAGTTCCTGCGGCCATGCTGTTTTCTTAGACGAGAAACTTTACCCCACATATTGTCTCTCTCCACCCAGGTGTATAAAATGGGTACTGGCAAAATTCTGCTGGGGGTAACCCTCCAATAGACTAGCATCCCATCCAGGGGGAGTTGCAATACTCTCAGTTGCTTCATGCTACAGAAACCGGGATAAGCTCCGGCCGTGTGGGCCACCTTGGCTCGAGTGCGACTTCACGTTTACCTTATAATTATGCCCCTTGCATGATTCCCTCATCCCTCTATCAAGTTATGAAGTTATCATGTACATGTAGCTGATGTGCATTTCAAAGTGGTAATGTTCAACAGTACTTGCATGCAAAATAAATCCTGATACTCTTTCACATTTTTGTTAACCACACAAGGAGTACAACATATAATATACAACTATGTTTTACATATTAACATTAAATTATTTAACACTAATCTTGTCGGTCAACACGTGAAATTTTTAAATACAAACCATTGAAAATTTGTCATCTCCAAACCACCTGATCCAGTAATGACTTGGAGAGGGAGGAGGCTTTTGTGCCTCAATGTATGAGACAACACGTCCAGGCCACCAGTCATATCCCTTCAGTCTGCCCCATACCAACTGACCATGTACAAACTCCACTGCAGGCTATTTAAAAAAATTAAAATAGGAATAATCAGAATTATCAGTTTTTTAGGGGTCATTGGTCCACAAACAAAGTTTGCAAGAATGTGAACTACTGCATTTTAGGTACATTTTATTTACCAGTAATTTGTACTTGGGCCCTCTCTCCTCCGCAGAGGCCTCCTACAGTCACACCTTGACTGCACACTTGGGAAAAAACGCACGGAGGCTGGGAAGAGGGAAAATTAAAGTCCGCAGGCTCCTGTTTTCTCTCTCCAGCGCTCCCACTCCCGTATTTTTCTTTCACTGGTGTTTACTAACAGGAACCTCTGCGGAGGAGAGAGACTTGGGCCTCAAGTGGCCTGGCACACAGGTGGTTCATCACCCAGTTCCTGCAACTTCACCCTCATGCCTAAGGGTGCACATCAAAGACTGACCCTTTCCATAAGGGGTGTTTTGTGCATATTGGCCAGGGTAACTCCCTCCTTTTTGCCATTGAGTCATTGATAGCTTACTTGGCAAAACAGGGTAATTCGGAAGGCCCCTGTTTTTGTTTCAGGATGGGTGCCCATTATCGAGACATTTGCTAATTTCTTGGCTCCATTGTATTATGTCATCAGCAGGAGTTCAGAGTAACTTTCGTGCCACAGTTTCCTTATTGGTGCGGCAACAGTGGTCTATTACTTGGTTCCTCTTCAGCCTTCAGAGTCCAGCGGCGCAGATTTCTCGGTCAGGCTGTGGCATTGGATGTCTCTGGAACAAGTCGACTGGCCTGCAAGATAGTGCGCACCACATCCTGCCTTGCAGAGTGCAGCATCCAGGCAGGGTAGCTCAATCTAGTTACTCCCCTTTTCGACAGTTCGGCTTTTGCTGTGTCTGGGCTGGCTTTTGTTATTGCTTGCTTGCATACTCACCAGTCAATTGGCTCTGCTGGTGAGGGCATGCCTTTCAATGACCATCACTGCCTCAAGGCCCAGTATTCTGCATTTTTGCCCATTGCTGCATACTCATGAGTCACTTGTGATTCGCTCGTGAGGGTTGCATTGCCTTCACTGGCCAACATAACGTCAAGGTCCAGCCTACCTCACCTTATTTGTGTAAAGGTATCGTGGACTTCTTGGCTGCGGCTTCCCTCTGACACTTATGTGTTCGGCAGTGGCTTCTTGGCCCGTTTACCTTTCCCGTGGTACCACCTTGTTTTGGCTCCTCCTTTGCACAGCCTACCTTCACTTGACAATGAGCCCCAGCCCTGCTCAGTGGGGTCACAGGTTTGATCGGGTCTATAGGATGGAGGTTTTTTCACACAAGCCGGGTATATACTTCTTGTTTTTAGTTTACTTATACCTACTGGTGGAGGAGGTGCTGGAGAGGACTTTAAGGATTTCAGTCCCTTCTCACCCTGTTTGCAGGCCCTTTGTTCTGCAACCACCTTGGAGCTCGAGGTTTGGGTGGTTGCCACTCATAGGGTTCCCCTGGTTACCCTCCGTGTGCTGTGTCTATGTTGCATGGCTCCACCTTTCCTTTCTGGCACCCTCCTCCAAGCTCATCCTTTGGTGATGAGTTTAATGAAAAGAATACACAATGTAAAGGGCAATTTGTTTTGATTCACCAGTATGAAGACAAATTCTTATCCTTACAATATAGAAAACCTAAATACAGGTAAGAAAAACTTCAAAACAGTGTTCTCCTTATCAAGCGGTAACTGGTAAAATTTAATGCTTGTAGCACCGCTTGTTACCGGTTAGAACCACATACTAAGGCATGGTTTAGAAACATCCAACAGTTTTGGATTGTGAAAAGATTTATTATTGGATTGAATTATGAAAAGTCATCATCTTGATGTTTCTAAGTTCGTTAGATAATAGTCTCATCTTCTCAATGTTTCTCTGCACGTTTCTATTGTCGTAAGATGTTAGTCGTTTTTTTTAACGTTTCTCTGAATGTTAGTAATTTCCTTAAGGTATTAGTCTTCTCCCCATTTTCCATGCGATGTTTGTCCGTGTGTAAGTATATTCGTAATTGAGATGATGTTAGTTGTATCTCCTTGACATTTCTCCGTGCGAGCATTGTTGTAGGACTATTAGTGTTATCTTCTCAACATTTATCCGTACGGTTGGTTTGTTCAGGTTTGTTTGTAAGGTGTTGTCAGTACTGAGCCTTCTTGAATCTCTTAGTTAGAGCCTTTGCAAGGAGTTTGTCTTATCTTCTAGGTGTTTCTCCGTACGTTTTTTTAGGTTGCTTTAAACTTTTTCTTCTTGACATTTATCTGTTTGTAAATATGTTCCTTGCATGTAACAGGAATCACAAACGTCAAGCATTTTGTAGGGTCCTCAAGAGGTGTCCGAGCCTCAGTATTGTCATGCAGGCAACATTCTGGGTCTCATCATGACACTTCCACTTCAGGGTTATGGTAGAAAAGTAGTTCAACAGAGCTGTTTTACCGGTCTAAACAACTGACTTACCTGTTACCCTGAAAACTAGGGAGAACACTGCAAAACTGATCTTTACCTCTTCATCAGATGTCACTTGATCATCAGAAGATGTATTGCTATCATTTACAGGTGTGACAGAAATGATTAAATCACTCTTCACACGTATCTTTTTCTTGGATTTGTAGTCTGCAGCACAGAAGTCAAGCCGTCTCTTCACTCTTGTCTTTTTCTTTGAATTTTGTGGGACAGGTGAAGATGTTGACTGCAAGAGGATAAATATAAATATTAATACTAAACAAGCAAATACATTAAAGAAAGAAGTCAAGATGCAAATCTGTGAATGAACAAACATCCCCAAGCAAACTGAACGTAAAAGTTTAATTCACATACAAATTTGCACCATGTCACTGGAAATTTATGAAAATTTTAAACAAAATAAAACAAGCCATCTCATTAATTAAAAGGATATTAGACTGGCCTATGAAGTGTGAATTAAAGCAATTTACACAGTTTGTTTTTTTTTAGCTTAAGAAAAAAGAGATTTTAAGGCCATAACAGGAGTCAACCAAAAGAATGACCTCTGTTACAGGTGTACACCAGTCTGAACTACATGTACATGTAAGCAGAAATGCACTTTCAAACTCTCCTGGGCTGTTCAGATGTCTTCTGGATGTGGATCAATTGAAATCTTCTGTTCTTCCATAACAGTCACTGAATCTCCCAGATAAAATTGACTTTCAACTGGATCATTTTCCGGCATTAGGCTAGCCTGCGAAGCAAGCGTTTCCGTAGGGCTTTCCGCAGGTTTGAAGCATTTTTCGCTTCTTGAATATACGAAAATTGGGGCGAGCGCAAAAAATTACGAGGAGGGGGAGGGGAAGGGAGGAAAGGAAACGCTTGCCCGCAAACCCCACGATTTTGAAAAACCCGTTCGTCCACAAACGGAGTTTCCTGATTGGCATGGCATGGTAGTGTTGATTGCCAAGTGATAAATCCGTCAATCAAATCAGGTATGTTCATTTGAGCGTGACCCGCATGAATACAACAAACTGGTTCTCGCTTGGGATATTCTTCTCACTATCACTATTTTTACCCAAATTTTTACCTGAACTTCTTTTCAAGATCATTTTTGTCCTGATCCGACGGCAGATCTCAAAGACTTGCGGCAAGCTTTTTCCGACACAGAGGAATCTACACGAACATTCTTGCTCTATCGGACTTTTGCCCGATAGAGTTTGGAGCAGGCGTTTACACAAGTTGATAGACTGCTCTGGTGGAGTTTGGGAAACAGCAGACTCTCTACCTATCACACTCCGAATAACTTTGAATAATGCCCCTAGATTCCGAAGTTTTCTAGCACAAGAATCGCACAGGCATACGGTCCGGAAATAGCTCCAAGCTTTGAACAACTTTCACTCAACCGCCCTGCAAAGATTAGCGAGAATTGTTCCATAAATGTGCTTTCTTTGCAACGCTTTGAAAAGGTTTTCCGAAGAAACTAAACCCGATTTCCCAGGCTCAGATGACGTTCCAAATTTAACTGTGAAATTACGACAAATCCTGAAGCGATCGCTTACACGCCTAAAGTTTGTTTTGATTTTGATGGAAGTAAATTTTTGCGCCAATTTTTGTGCCGTCAAAATGCGAAAAACACCTCAAACGGGCAGAAAACCCTACGGAAACGCTTGCTATGCAGGCTAGCATTATGGCTATTTACCCATGATTTTTCCAAGAAGTGAACATCTAATTGGACTATTGCCCAAAGTTCACTCAACTAAAATCACTGACAAAATGTTCAATAGGGGGCAGTCAATGAGGGAATGCTGTCACAAACAAAAAAAGGCTCCAGATTTTAAATCTCCAGAGGTTGGCACAGAGCCTGGATACGCTGGGAGCAGAGCAATTGTGGGTTCTAATAAAATGTTGCGGGTTAAAACTTTGTTACATGACTGTGTAAAAATGGAAAAAACTACTTGAGAACTTGGATTTTACAATTTGAAAAACAGAAGAAAAAACCTTTCTGTCCTTAAGTATGTTCCTCAATCTATGGTAGAAGAATTAAGTAATCAAAAAAGTTTTAAAAGAACTCAAAAGAGTCATGGTCCAAACAGTTGGCTAAAATTTCAATTAAGCTGCTCTTGTACTTCCAAACTTCCACTTGTGTTACAAAATGTCCACATGTATTTTTTAATTGGAGCATGCAAATCATTATACAATAAAAATTATGCATTTTGGAGAACTTTCTGAGTATATGCTATACTTTAGACAATAAATTTTAGACTTAAGTTTAGATTGCAACAGTGTACACTGTACGTGTAATGTGCGATTGATCGCAATGTATGTGTTGTCGATGGGACAGGGAAATTTAACGGATATGGCTTTTTGGTTATTAAACATCTGCATAAATCTTAACAACGAAACTTCTGAAATGGTAACGAAATCGTACACAGTAACTCCATAAGTTCATTGAACATCGACTTTACTCCAAACAACAAATATTTCTAAAATCTGTTTTAAAATATGGTTGCACCTCTATTAAATGAATGAGAACTCACTCAGGGTTGTATTTGTGAGAGGGGGATTTTAAATCGGTAGAGGTGTAATTAAAGTACATATGCCAAGCAATCACTTCTGCATTCTGTATTTGGTGTGAGGTAATTTTGTATACAATGGAAAGATCATACAAGTATAGTACGTCAAACAGAGTTCTTTTGCTGGCATGCACCTGTTTTTTTGGAACAGTAATCAATCTTTCAGCACAGACAATGGCAATGGACAATGCCCTCCAGTGCTCTAGAACTCTGGGCAGTTACCTGCCTGCTAAATTATTCATGCTACACAGTACTCATCAGTGCTCAAGAAACTTGACGTAAACCTTGAAACTAAGCAGACTACAAAACAAGAAAACTAAAGGCTATTTGTATTTCAATACCACTGCCACGTACTCAAGGTTGTGCAAGAAGCTGATTGGTCAAGGGAGTTTCTCGGAAGTTCAATGAGTTCTTGAGATTTCAAGATAACCACATTTTGTAGTGACTTGACAGCTTAGCATTGTCTTTACCCACAAATTATGCATTTAGAAAATCCTGAAGGAGCAATGCAATATGCCACGTTTAACTGACAAAGTTTTGTTTCACTTCAACCACATTCATCTATATCATGAATGATTCTTTGAGCTGACACCATGATCATTAATATTGAAGCTTGAGCTTGAACTGATCTGGATTATAAATTTTTCACAAAATGAAAATTACAAATTTCAATGGAACACACAGCCAGGTCCACACCAAAACATGTCCTCCTCAATAATATTATCCTTCTTCATCCTTGTCGTCCTCAGCCATCCTTACCCCCTAATGGACTGGTGTCATTTCTCGAGTGCTACTTTACGATACCAAATCATTATTTTTGTGATTGCTATATACTCCAGAAATGTTTTAGAGCCTCTCTAAAGATCAACAGATAGTAATCGAGTTTGCACTCTTGCAAAACCTGTTTAAATCACGTATGTCTTATTTGCATATTTTCAACTTCATGCCTATAGTCTACAAAAGAGACCTTCATTTTGTAAATGATATGGCTATTGAAGGTATAACTGGATTATTGCTAACCTTTGCTGCAGGTTCTACAATCAAACAACATTTAAACTTAAGCTTAGTTAATATGCAAAGCCACTCCCAGCTGTGAGCAAGGAGCTTTTAAGTATTTGCATAATCCCACATTTATTGTGATAGAACAGTGGACAATGAATAAAGCACCTCAAGTTGTGTACATAACAACCAAAATACCATAACATTTGGCATATATTTAGAAAACAAAGCTGCATTCATGGCTTAAGATTGCTTAACTTTAGCTTACCGGTATGTCATCATTACAAGCTCACATCACAATAGGTATGTAACAGATATCCAAATTGCATTTTAAAAGCAAATCCTGCTGGTCTAAGTAATCACTTTAGGGAAATTAAGTAAGGTGTCTTGCTGTGCATTTGCTAAACACAAAATTACACTGATCATTATCGATTTTGCTCACTTACGGCCATGTTCTGCACTGTAGTACGAAGAGCTCCTTGTAGTGGACTATGCAAGCTTACAAAGGACACTTGATTTGCTTCATTTCACGCCGGATATGGGAGTAGCCGGGGGGTGTAGGTGAGAAAATGTCCCGGGGAACAAAGGCAGCTTTCTTTTGAGCTTTCCAAATTCCATTTGTACGGGAAAAAACAGTAATCTCGATGGGAAATCCAATGAAGAAGTAATTTTCACTGAGAAACGGTCATTGAAAGTAAAGCTTTCCCGAGTGTAAACCTTTCTCTTCACGATTTCAGTGAATTTGTCCAAATGACCGGAAAACGTTTGTTAATCGAACTCGTTCCAGGCCCTGGACGGAAAACGACGCGGCCAAATCCCCAGTCCCTGACGGCTTCAGCAGCCACCTGGAGCAATTTCTGCAACAGTACTTCGAGTAGCCTGAGAAAACAGCCGACGTTTCGCGAGGTCGCCACTTGAGCCCTGTACATCGCTGCAAATGATTCCGAGACCGTAAATGATCCCCGACCGCAGATGATCTCCAAATTGGACGGCAAATGATCCCAGAACCGTAAGTAATCCCCGCAGCGGACCGGAAATGATCCCGCCAAAATACAGGAATGGCTTGGACAATGGAACTGCGAGGACATTGAAATAGCGTGGACAGTGGAATGGCGTGGACGGTTATGTGGACGGTGGCATGGCGATAATAGGGAAATGATGTAAACTGTGGAGCTTTTGTCTTTAACATTCCTCAAAGCGCGTTTTAGCCCCATAAATTATGGCTTAGATATTCTGTTTCGAGGCAAAAAAATTCGAAAAATGTTACGATGTGATGTAGTCCCTGTGCAATTGTTTTTGAACCTTTGGTTTAGCAGGCAGGTTGGGTTCACTTCAACACTCACATTTGGAATATAGAAATAGCTAACTGGAACAAGTTATGCACCTTTCGAAAGGTTGCGTGACAACTAAAATAGTAACCTAAGATAAATGCTGCCAAGGAAACACGTGATTCCCGCCACACTCACAAGCGACATTTGCCGATTACCAAGGAGTTTAAAATGCAGTTTATTACATTTTCATTTGCGCTGATTTGCGGTATTTTTGTCTCCAAAAGCACGCGTGCAAACGAAGCGCTAGACTTCCACCACGGGATGTGGAAATGTCAACACATTGCAAGATCCAACTCTACTAGTCAGGTTTCTTATCACTTTCATTTTTCTGTCACCTCCACTTGCATTAACGCCAACAAGCAACATCAATAAAAAGGCGAGAGCAATTAAATTGGAGAGCAGTTGAGCCATTTCTTCGAGCGCGATCGCAAGCGAACCGGGGGGGAGGGGCCTGTGATTTTCAACCAAATTCAGGCATATGAAAAATTTACCCCTCTCCGAAAGTGGGTATTTTAAAAAATTACCCCCCCCCCCCGTTTATGTGACAGTTTCAAAATTTTACCCCCCCCTCCCCTACCCTCAGGACGCGACGTGCTTACAATTGCGAAATTGCGTACAAAATGTGTTCTGGCCGCGTGCCGATAAACCAAAATCAAATGCAAGGTCATTTGTGATCGTACAGTATGGAAGCACTCAGCAAGGAAAGTAAATTAATTTGCAGCGCCGGCAATTAACGTGCGCCCAGAGAAGATCCGATTCGAGAGAGAAATTAACAGTAGGAAAGTTTGTAAGAAGTTCATTGCAAGGCTTGAACCAGTTTTGCTGTTTGAGGATGGCAATAGACGTACGCACTACAATACTGTAAACTACAACTGGCCCCGGCAAATGACACATGTGTGGGTTTTGCTAATATTAAATATCAGATTGCATGTATTTTAAAGGGATTTAATAAGTTGTCTATTGGAACCTTTAAATAACGCTACTCCACGTCACGTTTTCTTGGCTTTTCAAACTATAAAGACCAGGTTCTTTGGAAATAGAATTCTCGAAACAGAGATCAACTTTTTAAATATGTCTGCAAAACGGCTCCACAAGTGTTGAAACAACAGTTTCTAAAAGTTTACCCCCCTTATTACCACTGTATTTAAAAAAACACCCCCCTTTTTCATTGATTTTGAAATTTTACCCCCCCACTCTAAACACCGGCCCCCCCTTAGGCATAAATAACGAACAGTCCCTTAGTGCCCACTGATTTCGAAATTCAAGGCCAGGTCTCAATCGCCGCGCCCTGGAAGCCTGTGACTTTCTCGACTGTGTCGGAATCGGTCGTCCATCCATGATATCTTTGTATGCATATAAATATAAGTATATTTTGTAAACATAATCATTTTTACCTTTTATGCTATTGCAGTGTAGGGCCTTCAAAATGTTTTATTTCACTGATCAACAAGAATTTTTTTTGCCAGTATTTTCACCTTCCGATCACCTAAACTCCACGCCATTCCATGTTTCTTAGCGGGATCATTTTTGGTCCTAGTAAGAGATCATTTGTGGTCCGGGAATCATTTGCCGTCCAATTTGGGTATCATTTGCGGTCTCGGTAGACTTTCACAAAGTCCAGACGATTCCAATCAATGAGAACCAATAATCAATCACGCCGGGCCAGCAGAGGGCACGAAGCTGCACGCTCGGAAAAACTTTTGCGTCTTTTATCCTATAGAGCTCAAACTTTGCACAATGATAGAACTTTTTATTCCAAACAATCGTATCGTTTTTGTTTTTGCATTTTAACGGTTTTTGGCGGGGAAATGACGTCACAGTGCTAAAGGCAAATTTTCAATTGTCTCTTATGGCACAAAAAGTATATGATTCTGAAAGAACTTGTCGGGATAAAGTGAAATGCGAAAAAATCATTGAAAAACCTCAATCCGTCTTGAAGATATAAAGATCTGAATTTTATAAATGTTCTAAAAATAGTAACAAAATGGCGGAAAATTCAAACTTCCGAACTTTATATCTTCAAGACGGATCGAGCTTTTTCAATAATTTCTTCGCATTTCACTTTATCTCAATGAGTTCTTTCAGAATCATGTACTTTTTGTGCCATAACAGGGAAACGAAAATTTGCCTTTAGCACTGTGGCGTCATTTTCCCGCCAAAAACCGTTAAAATCAAAAAACAAAAACGATACGATTGTTTGGAATTAAAATTTCTATCATTGTGCAAAGTTTGAGCTCTATCGGATAAAAGACGCAAAAGTTTTTCCGAGCATGCAGCTTCGTGCCCTCTCCTGGCCCGGCGTGAATATAATCAATAGTAATCAATTAAAATCAACAGTGATCAATTGATTGATATTGAAAATCAATAAAAATCAAAGCCGCAATGTTGAGTGATTTTCGATTTTCATTGATTTTCATTGATTGTCATTGATTGTCATTGATTTCTCTTGGAAATTTCAATCTAGTTTTTGTTTTTTTGTTTTTTTTTTTTGTTTTCAATACATCTCACGGCTTGGAATAAAGACCCCAATTAAGTAAAAATGTTCTAATATTCGATAACAAGTAAAGTACAGGAACAACAGAAATAATTAACAGAAACTATTTATTATCTTTGCTGTATTGCCAACTGTATTGACAACTACTTCAAACATGCATTTCCTGTCATTAATTCGGAATGTTTGTTTGGAGACCAAAAACACTGCGTCTTCCTTTACTTTAAATGGACAGAGGTGATACCCTTTGACTACGCAGGATGTAGAAATCTTTACAGACATATGGCGCTGTTGCTGTGTTTGCAAACGCGTTAAATCTAGCAAACGCCTTTGTAGCCGGGTTTTTACTGTTGCACAATCAACTATTGATTATCAATAGAAATCAATAAAAATCAATAAAATTAAGGCGAGTCGGTGAGTGATTTTCGATTTTTATTGATTATGCAAATTAATCAAGATCAATCAATTGATTATTATTGATTTATATTGATTATATTGATTGAAATGAATGATTGATTTGCAAACGTCTGGAATGTCATTCGCCGACGCGCGGTTTTTTGATGAAGCGCATTACCCAGATCAAGTGGCTGCCTCGCGAAACGTCGGCTGTTTTCTCATGCTATACTTCGAGTGAAGCCTTTCATTGATTTTCTCAGTTTGCAAAGAAATCAGTTACAAGCATCAAGATATACTATACTAGAAATTTTGTGTGTTTTGGTTTTACAGGCTGAAAGATAGATGGTACAAAGTAAATAATTTGTATGGGAAAAGTGACCCCTTTCCCATCTCACCCCCTCACTCCCCTTAGGGTTTTTGACGAAAACTTCTCATCAGATCAAGCTTGATCATAACATTGTCCTCAAACTCTACTCGTTTACTCAAGGAAACCTCATCTTCATATCTTAAGTTAAACACGTTCTGTTTCCATGTGCTTTTGTTTTTTGTTTTTTTTTGTTGTTGTTTTTTTTTTGTTTTGTTTATGTTTTTGTTTTGCTTTGTTTTCTTGAAGTGGGGGGTGGGGGCGGGGGGGTTGAAATGAAACATGGTGGCCATTTAGGTTCTTAAAACTACCCAATATACCGAAACAACCTAAATCAGTGCAACAAAAACGTGACAAAGAAAGCCATCTTGAACTTCTTGCTTCATCAATGTCATCCAAACAACCGTATTGTATAACTCACTACTGTGTTGAAAATACAGACACTAAAGAACCAAACTTCAAAACCATGGCCAACCTTCGCATTCATGGGTGGAGACATTCTGAAGACTCCTGGTGGTAAAAAGATAAAGCTGCACACGAGCCAAGGAGGCCCACATGGCCGGAGCTTATCCCGGATTCTGTAGCATGAAGCAACTGAGAGTATTGCTACTCCCCCCTGGGATGCTAGTCCAGCAGTATGTCGCCGGTGCCCCGTACCCTGGGTGGAGAGAGACCATGTGGGGAAAGTGTCTTGTTTAAGGAAACAACACGATGACGGGGACTGGGCGTTGAACGACCGAC
This sequence comes from Siderastrea radians, assembly GCA_964017195.1. Taxonomy (NCBI): domain Eukaryota; kingdom Metazoa; phylum Cnidaria; class Anthozoa; order Scleractinia; family Rhizangiidae; genus Siderastrea; species Siderastrea radians. The sequence continues at coordinate 52,496,092 of OZ024893.1, read as the reverse complement.
CTTCAGATCTGAAGTCCAACGCGCTAACCGCTACACCACCGCGAAGCGTGGTAGCAACCTAGTATTTTCCTCTTTCCATCGCACAGCGTTAGTCAGTTGCGAAACAGAATTGTGCCAGACAATTTATTGCTAAAAATGACATCATAGCTAACTAGTTTCTGAATTATTTTCCTTGAAGCTTTCCAAGGTAATTAATGATCTCCGCTCAAAATACTGTCATTGCTGCTCCATATTAAACAAGCCTGTATATAACTAGTTAAACGGGATTCGAACCACTACAAAGTCAATTTCATTCTTTCAAGTGCACGTGAATGTCTGCGCACACTCCTTCTCCAGGCAATGCCTTGCATCGTCCCTTGGAGGAGGGGGGTGGAGGCTTTGTATACTGTAATTTGTCGGAAATTTGTTTTGTTTTTTTGTTTGTTTGTTTAGTGTGTTAAAGGATTGTCGAAATGCACCTTAAACTTGAACAGTTAGTCGCTTAGTCTGTTAAGTACTTTTTAAAAAGGGTAAAAAATGTTTGGCGGAAATCACAGCGCTGAAATACACAAAAGCTCACAGCCTTTGATTGACTAATAGCTCTCCATGACCTTATATTTTGGGTTTTTTACTTATAAAAGATGCCCATTTTCGAAGTAGGTTGTAGGGATAGCATTTCGATAAAATTAATATATTAAAGAGTATGAGTCAGAATCTCCGGACAGGGCCTCCCCTTACGAAACTTTGCGGGGTTGAGTACCTAGGATATTGTCTCAGTTGTCTCAAAAGGTCTGTTGCTCCTCATATCTATACTCGTAGACCATTGCCAATTACCTATTACTCAAACCAGTTTCTATTTATCTTCTTTTTATTCCAGCTTTCACGGTCGTCTCACAAATATTACAAATTTAATTTTATAGAGATTTGGTCAAAATGTATTTTACATGTTATAAACAATAATAATAACAATAATAATTTTTTGTTACATTTATAGACAACACGAACAGTAGCACCGCGTTCGTATCCATATTTTTGCATTTAACGTGATCACCGATCAGTATAACTTTACAAAGGCCACCTGTACATATAAAATATTTATCGCTTATCCCATTGACATCATGTTTTAATACACTTGAAGCTTAGCCTATGGGGTGGTCAATAAATACTAAAGTTTTAGTCTGTTCCAGGCACTCATGTTGTGTGAGGAGCAGCGAAAAGTGAAGGGTATAAAGCCAAAACTTGACCATTCAAGTGAAATAAAAGCGCTTGAGCTTGCATTACAAGGTGCGTACTTCAGATTTTAGTTTGAGGAAAGGCAATTCAAAGTGTAGCCATTTAAATTCAATCTGGCAGAAAAATCGTTCACTTGGTGCCTTTTAGGTTTCAAATCTAGTTTATCCAAGGAGATGTTTGTTAAATCAATGCTTAAGTACTTTTAGAAGCAAAGAGGTGAACCTTCTTCTTTTCACTGGTTTTGACATAACAGTTTCAGTATCTGGAACAAGGCCAAAACTAAAGGCCCTTGTAACATTGACCGAGTCAGCTTCCATAATAATCGTAATAATTAGCCTGCAGTAAATTGCAAACGTTGTTAACAGTTTTTCAATGCCAGCGTCACACCTCGAGTCGCAATGTGGATGTAATTTTAAATCTATGAAAGTTACCCTGAATATTTACCATTAAAATGAAAGCGCTTCAAGTCTATCTCCCAGTGATCATCGCTTCTAGCTTTTGCTTTTTCAATTTTAAGGCTGGTAATTACTGGCATTGAGAAGGTTAATGATGTCTAGCATAGCAGGCCTCTAAGCAAAATTGTCGTTATCCTAAGAAATATGAAGCCTGCTTAGCAGACTTGTATAAAAACGATGAGGTCAAGACATGGCTGATCTTCAAAGCGATTCATGGGAAACCGCGCAGAGAGGTATGCCTCGCAAGCCATGTAAACTTTCGAGAGGTAAAACATGTGATCTCTCACTATGTAGTACTAACGTGGAATATTTCTTTCTCAAAACAAGGTTTAGCTTCATTGCGCTTAATTGAGTTTTTTTCTTCGACAGCAACAGCGAGTAGCTAGTAGACACAGGTAGTATCCAGGTCCCACTCGGCTTGGTAGCAGTTCGCTGTAGGAGTGACATAATGCTGTTGTGGGAAAGGTGGTTTGGGGTAGGGGTCCTTAGGCATGGGAAGAAGCTGCTGACTTGCGTGTGGGCTCACAGGTTTGGGTTCCCGACACTCTGGTTTGATATAAGGCTTCTGTGAGTCAGGAAAGGCCATGCTGAACAGGGCCTCGGGACTGCACACGAATTTATACACATAACGCTCTCCCGCCACTTTCTGCATGATTCCTTTCTCGTAATAATAACGAAGAGAGCGACTGAGTTTGTCGTAGTTCATGGCTGGGCGGTTCTTTTGTATGCCCCATCTACGAGCCACCTCTTCAGGGTCGATGAGTTTAAACTCCATGCCACGCCCTGTCCAAGCGATAAACGAGGAGCATTCAGGCTCGTCTAAAAGGGCCACTAGAAATTGCCAAAGCTGTAGCGAGCCTCTTCTTTGAAAGGCCCTGGGTTCTGGGTATGCCACGCCGTTTGGAACTTTAAATTCGGGAGCTGAAAAACACAGAATAGTCACAGGCGTTAGTGTTAAGTTCATTGATCATTTATCCTGTTGTTGTTTTGGGGAGAGGGGTAGGAATGGAGGACAACAGGGAAGAAGAGAGGCGTGAGGGGGAGGAGGGGCCACCGGGAGAGAAGAGAAGTTATGGCCCGATTGTTCAAAGCGCCGGGCAAATGAGGAGACCCGGAATAAACTTAGAGGGGCGATTATGTAAATAGCTTCTCAGCTGTCGAGTCCTTGGATTTATTTCACCTTTCTTTGACTGAAATGAATGATTACGTTAAATAGAATGTTCATAAGAAAAAATCCAGTTACGTTTGAGGAGAGTTTAGGCTGACATAAGTGAGGGTGAAGATATATGTCTTTATTCTCTCTTCAGTTGTCTAATATTAAAGCTAATATTGTGTAACTTGGTATGATTCACAGATCACGCAAAGATTTAGTCTACGGAAAAGAAATCTCGTGAAAGCTACAGCAACGGTTAAAAATAAATAAATCTAAGGCAGCAGGCAGAACATCCGCAGATTTGAACAAACAAGAAAATATGTTTTCTTATTCTTATGAATGACACAGTTCCGTGAACGATAGGTGCAGATGGAAAGGAAATGTTGTATGGGACCATCTGAAAAGCTGATCGAACCGGCAAAACAAACTACAGCATCTTCAGCGCAATGGATTCACGTGCAAATATAAAAACCACGTGCTTACTTATCTAGCGCAGTCTATGGAGATCGCGTAATGACATCAATTTGCGCAAATATTGTAACATTTTCCTCTCCTTTTGGTAATCTCTACTCAATGAAGCATACAAACGTGAGCTGGTTTTCACTGAGTTCAAACAAGATTCATTTGTAAATATTAAAACTACGTGCTTTCTCATCTAGAATTGTGCGTAGATCTCGCGTAGTGGTGCCATTTGCGCAAATATGCATGGTTATTTTTCTCTGCTCTTTACGGCTCTTTGTCTGCCCCGGCAATAAAATTTTGAGCTCGTTTGTAGATGAGCTCTGCGAAAACGCCCTAAAATAATATATTTATCATAAAGCATAGTTTACCAAAAAACTAAATCACATTTGGCTCAATTCTCGCATATTTTGCTCTCTATAATAATCTTTGACGCATGAGTGTATCTCCTTAATAAAATTGTAGGCTATTTCTTAACTGTTGTAACAAATTTGAAGTTGTATTAAGGTATATACTGTATCAAAATTATTTTTCATATGATATACGATTTCTTTTCTCCTCTATTTCTCGAACTTTTTTCATTGTGGTGTCAACGGTGGCTATAAAAGTTCGGAGGTAACTCTACAGTTTTGCAGCTGACATGACATTAAAATGTAACTTATCATTTTCGGGAAATATAATATTTTGCCATACGATTTATGAGAGCAGCTCAAGAAATTCTTAATGTAGTTCTTTGCCCTTGTAGTTTTAAAGTTCAGTCTATCATTGCCAGCGGGTTTCACTTGTTCAAAACTGAGAGCTGGCTTTTCGGATACAAAAAAAAAACCATTGGCTTAACGAGCTGAGAAGCCTAAAAACGAGTCTCAACTTTTTGAACGAAGAATATCAGAAATAAAAACAAGATAGTTTATAGAAAACCCGGTTACTGTAGGAAAAGTGAAAAAACATGCAGTTGTTTCAAATTAATATGTACTTTTCAGTTATTGAGAGAAGGAGAACCGAGCACGATATTTTAAATTTTCAGAACATTTGAATACATTTAAATATTAGTTTTGAAAATCTTCCTAGTTTTAATTTTTCGTTTTTATTTAGGATGAAAGCCTTACGTATGAAAGATTTTTTGCTAATTTCGCGCAGAAAACGGAGGAAAAAATATTTGTTGATCAGGCACAATACACGAAACAAATTAGAGTTCTCATAAAGTGCTACTTACAGCTGTTAGCCATACTAAGAAATTCAAAACAACAGAGAGCAGAGAAAGGCCATGTGTATGCGAATTGGTCAAAGCTTATCATTTCAAGAAATACGACGAAACCTGATTAATTACAAGAAAACACCATTAGCTATAGCACACTTTGACAAAGCGCCCAAAGATACGAAATGGCTGGTCTAACTTTCTATTGATATTCAAAACACTTTCAGTCGATTAAGAAACTTCAGCACAGCAGATGACGCATTTGTATGGCCGAAAGAACGTCCTGTTTGCATAATGGAGTGAGTTCGTGATTTTTTTCTCTGAAATCCCATGGCTTTTTCAACCAATGTAGTCCAGTTTTGTCAAATTGCAATCGACCCTTGTGGCGTAATTTACTGTTCGGTAGGTGATCCCTACGAAAACGTTTGCATTTTGCGTTTTAATTAAGTTACAAAACGAAAATAACAAATAAAAGACCGAAATTAATCTTGCGTCTTGAAACGTTCGCTTAACTGAATGCAAATCAAATGATTTTGACATTTGTCACGACTCAAGAGAAGTTTGGCGTCAGTATGTTTGATTTCGCTAAAAGTAATTTATCTTGTAATTATTCAAAAAGGAGCAAAGATCGATTCTTTCTGGAAAAGAACCGAACCTGATTAAAAAGACATTGAGTTCCCCACTGATTTTTGAACAAAAACGTATTCACACAAAATCTAGTTGATTCGGCGTTTATTGTCAATTTTCCCTGTTTCAAGTGATGGACCGCATCCGGGTCTTTCAAATACGCTCGTACACCCATCTTCAAGTCAGTCTGACATCTTTCTTGGCGATCAAATTCTACACCTCTTGCCGAGAAAGTTTTCTTTTTATGCCTTAATGGGAAAGGAAACTTCCTGGAATTAATTGATGATGTAAAATCGAAAAGGAGGCGAATTTTCTTCCAATTTAACCAATTAAATGTTAGCGGCTACTTGTTCCTTCTCAAAGCCGCATTCTTAAGACAAAAATTGTTAGGAAAAAAGAATGGTTAAGCAAAGATTAGACTGTAGCTTTTATCCGGAAAACGGTTTCTTCGTTTAATGACAACGTAATGGCAAAGTATTTGATAAATATCTCTGAGTGATCACGCGTCGCTTTGAATTTGCGTTAGGACGCTTGCTGGTTCGTGAGCGCATTCAAAATAGCGACTGTAATTAGTGCAGCACAGAGATAGCGAGCTCGCTTTTAAGACATGTCTCATATCGCGATTTATGATCACTGAATATGGGATTTTGTCAGACTTTACTGGCTTATCGTTAAATATCAGTTTAGAGTAGGAATCAACACCTTGAAAAAGCCCTTGTCCACAAAAGACCACAACCATTGGAAAGATTTTCATAAAAACTACGCTAGAATCGGTGGTTTTTGTTTAATTTTCTCGGAGCGTGTTGTGCGTGACAGGTGCAATTCGAAAATTTCATTTTTTTTCAACGCTCGTCTTTGACATTGCCTTATTACTGAAAAATATAAATCCTACATAGAAAACACCCTGTGATATGTGTAATATATGGTTTGCAGATTGAGGCAGAACTGTATTAATCGTATTAATTTGACCAGCCAGTTTCTTCCGCTCCCTCAAGTAGCTACACAAATATTTTCCCGTGTACGCCGCTGTTCACTTCGGCGTCATGTATAAAAATAAAAAGTAAGCGAAAAAATCCACGACATATGTTTTGTTTGAGTTCAAATACATAGGCTAACAAAATCGTATTTTTTCTCATCGTATGTGGAATGTTTTCAAGATTCAATATGAATCACCGAAATTTTTGCCAAAAAAAAGAGAAAATTAACCACTGTCGTTAAGAATAAAAGGTAAAATAAAAAATTGATTCTAATATTTGAACTTACCATCTCTATAGCTCGGTTTGTGATCTTTGAAGTCAGTGTATTTGTGATATCTTTCTGCGTACGGCAAAGGTTCGTCATAAAACGAATGAACATTTGGATCGTAAACGACAGCTACAAAAGAAAGTACAAAATAATATTCAGTTACAACATTACGATTTCAAGTTAATTCAATTTTGCACTGAGACAAAGATCATATAAAATGTGTCTTAAAAACTAAAGTAAAAAATTCGTTGTCTTTTCAATGCTTTAAATTAAATAAACCAGAAAAAAAAAGTGCGGCCACGTTTTTCTAACCGAATTTTTTAATGGAAGCCATGTTAATGGCACGCCTCATCTCGTGGAAGATTCAACAACAGAAACGATAAACGAAACATATCTTAAACGCCGGAGACCTATTATTTAGCAACTAGCAAGCATAGGTTGAATGCTATTTTGTAACGTATTATGTCCGGTCATATTTTAGCGCAAATAAAAGGCAAAATGGTTAAGTCCTTAAAGGCTGCGTTTTGGTGAAGAGCAGGCCGGTTCTCGCGCGATAGTTTATAGTAGCGTGCGAAGGAGCTATCATTTGCTAAACTTTCCATATTAAATACCACTTTGTCACTCGAATTATGATATTTTTCATGCAAAGCGGATTTAACATTACGTACGTCCGTTTGATAACAGAAAAGTTTAAACAGGAAAGAAAAAAACCTTGTCGCCTAGGAGCCGTAAATCGCAAAGGAATCTCTACCAAATATTGCGCTTAAAAAGAGAGAACGCGGATTAAGGACTTTTTCATCGCTCGTTTATGCCTCAAAAGACCAAGATTAAAAATGCTTAGACAATAGTAACTAGTTTATGGTATTGCAAATCTCTTTCTTTTCCAAAGCGCAACTAAAAATTAACCCGTTTCCCGTTTTCGGAGTGTTTTAAAGTATAGACTCTTAAATCTGTGATCGCCGTTTCCGCCCTTTCTTGTTGACATATCGCTTCCCGTTTACCACAGTAAATATCCTGTCTTAGGTATAAATTGAGGCTTCTCTTCCTCTTTATTCCAATATTCTGGTATATTTGAAGACCTTGAACACTTTTGCCGTGCGTTTTTGGCTTATAGCGCCGTAAAGGTGAAAAACGAAGGAAATTTACAATGTTTTTCACCTGAGTTTCTCTAACGGAGAATTAGCCGTCAAAACAAAGACGAAGTCGTTTTCCGACGACACTAATGGCTGTTTTGGACGCATAACTACAAAAGAATATCAGTTTGTGGAAGAGATCCATTTATTCAAGCTTTTGTGAGTAAGAAACGTTGTGCTAAGAAAGTTAAATATCAAAGGAGTTACAAAAGAAACAGCGAAAACTGCACGCGCATCAATACTGAGTCCCAGAGTATGAAATTCTACTGTACTGAACGAATGCTTCTCAGCATGCAGTGATTATTAAGAACACAAGTCCGTAAAATTACCCTGAAATTGTTTCGGGGGAAGGATTACAAAGGGCTTTATTTTATAACGAGCAGGATCAGTGAATCTTTATCCACGGTGAAAGGAACAATCTGAAATTTCAGGTGATTTCAAAGGATGCCAACAGCATTTCTTTTTTAGGTTTTCACTGAAAGTGAAATATGTTCAAGCTTGAGAAATTAAGGAACTGTAAAATATATTGACAGTTCTTTGTGTGTATGGATTTCTGTCTAATGTACATCAAAGCACAAAGTTTGATTATCTGTCTCGTGAGGAATTTCAGCTTTTCATAACACTGAGCACCCAGTGAAAGGACAAATTCAATTGACACGTTTTTAGAAGCCTTGACTAGATTGAGTTGTGAGTAAAGTGTTTCATTTAATCATGATTTCTGGCCAAACTACCTACTTATGCAATTAACAGAATGAAAAGAACTAAAATTCACATAAACAAGGGCAAAAGCTAGAAATTATCAAATCGTGAGCTATTTCACTATTCCTAATTTTTTTGTGATCCTTCAAGAACCCAGTGAAAAATTAATACTATTTAAAAGGAAATTGTTCCTTGGTGGTCTTGATGGTTTTTTCTCTTACTACAGCATCGTAAAGAAAATCTAATGTACAAAGACAAACGGCTGAAAACAAACCAAAAAGGTACGCCGCATTCGAACTTCAACACACCCAATTTTCTTTATTTGTAGAATAAAAATTAGCAGAGTAAAGACGAGAAAGTGTTTTTATTTTATTCACTCCGGTGCAATAAATGCTCTTTTTGTGCGCGCTCGTAAAAATGAACAAATCTCTTCTTCCTCATTTGAGCGCAATTGGGATATTAAAAGGTCATGGATAACACTTTTGCAACTAATTTTCTGCCGGTAAGAGATGAAGTTTTTTGTGCGTTTTCAATAGATATTCAGAGGAAGAGTCCCCTAAAACGATTAATCAGGTGAAACTTTGCCCATTCAACGCCAAAATACACCTGCGTTGCAATTGTGAATTTAAACGACAGTCTTGCACCGAGCAAATTAAATTACCTTTGACAATACCGGGTAAATGGCTCCTCTAAAGCTAAACTAATTTTAAAAAGTTTGGAAAAGGCCTATCATGTTTTACCATGCTTCGAGGCTTAAAATGTCCTGTGAATGTACCGCTGTCAACATATAATTTAATTACAGAGACACAAAATTCAAACAATGGCATCTCACGCTTGTGTGAAATCTGAGAACGAAACTGCGATTGTGAAAGTACTTGGCGAGTGAATTTAAGAAACGGTGGGGTTTGAGTAACTAAGCTTGGCTTCATCTCAAATGTAAACTATAGGATATTCCTTAGATCCTTTGGAAATGTTTTACCTCAATTAGTGCGTATTTTTTTTGTTAAGAATTTTAAGTGGAACAAAACATCATAACTCGCACAAAACAACAACATGCACATAAAAACAAGAAGCCAGAAAAGGTTTCAGTCGGCATGAAAAAAAAAACCTATTTTTAAAAACAAGGAATGAAAAGAACAGGGAATTGCTCGGGGGAGAGAAAGCATCTGGCTTCTGCCTGTCATGGGTTATATGTGTTTGCCAAAGAAAATATTAAAGTGATGCAGTAATCAGGGCAAAAAACATCTGCCTTGCAAATTTGAGATATTGTGTTCAGTTCACTCCATAACAATTAAAATTAATTTCAACATTTTCTATCATAAAATCAAAGCGTTATGAATATTCATCACGTGTGGGCTATCAAACTGTCTAATTAGAATGAAAAACAATCCACCGAGTGCCATTTCACAATGGAAAAAATTTACCTTCGCTTGAAGAGGGTTGTAAACTATAGCATTCTCCCTGTTGGTGAGCCTGATGGTGAAAAGACGCCAGGCTCTGTAATCGCTCTGTAAATGAAGAAAAAAAATAAACTCGTAAACTGACAAAGCCGCAAATAATTTCAATGCAACGTAGCCCATTTGTCGGTCCTTTCACCACAAAAACTTATATACTTTATCAAAGCGCCAAAACAAAAGGGCAAAGCTTAAAAAGTTTACATGTTCGTTTGTGTGTCATCTAACAATTTCACAAAACAAGTGAGCAACTCTGCCGGGTTTTAGCATTACTCCCGCTCAACACGTGACAAATTTCATATACCGCTGTTAATCTAACCAAAAAATTGAGCCTAAAAAACTGTAGTAATTGCCATAAAGATAGCAAAAAGGCTTATTAAAAAATAACTTCCACTCTTCATAAAAGTTTCATTCCTAAATGAGTGAAAAAGAATTGAAAGGCTATGGGAGGCCATGGATTTCAAAATGTCTTTAGGTTTGTCAGTGGGAAAAGAAATCAAATAAAAATGCGATACAGGCTAACAAAAGTGATTCTTTCAACAAGTGTACATTTCAAGTGAGGAAAAAATTAAATTAACGCTGAAAAACACAGGGGTTGATTTTATTATCTCCTAGAAAGAAAACGAAGAAGAGGTCGAAAAAAAGGTAAAAAATTAAATCGAGGAACAAGTAGGAGAAGAAGATTTTTTTGCACGATTGCAGGGAACATGTGATGTAACCGAAGCGAAAACATGAAGATTTAGTTTCTTTTTCAAGCGCAGTCTTAAGCATACCTTGTTCATAGGGGTTTTCGCAAGTTGTGTAGTCGATGGGTTCTTGTTTGATCGAAGCGTAGTTTGCCGGCGGTGAAGTTTCGTACGGCGTGCTGTCATATGCCGCTGCGAGTTGTCTGTAGCCCTTCATGCAGTGAAAACTTGAAGGTTGTGTTGAGCAGGTGTAACCGAGAGGAGAACTGCTTGAAGCATGGCTCTCACTGATCATTCTCATATAGGAAGAACTATCGCTTCCCTTGTCCATCTTGTCGCTGTGCTTGAGTGTTGTCCGTCTATGTTGTTCGGGGTCTTGACACGCGCGCTCCCTCGGCTCTGGTTTAATCTGTATGGCATAGCTGCCTACAAAACGAGGAAAAATATACCTCTAGACAAAAATGCCTATTCATTTTCAAAACAAAACTAACGTTATGAATGGCCTAAACAAAAAGAATGCCTTATTTACATAATGAAAAAATGGGATGGGGGCTGAGTAGGGAAAACAAGCGAAATGTACAACTTTTGTTGAGGAAATAATACACACGGCTTTGTATTATGAGCGCAAAACCATGCCTCACCACAAAACAAGAAAAAAACTGGTATTTAACTTCATTTTAGGCAAATAGAGACCTGAAAAATATTCATGGACATTTAAGGCCATTTATCGCCGCGGATCGTTTGAAGCGGTTTTTACTGACTTTTCTCCAGTAAGAGCGAGGCTACAAATTTATGGGCATCGTCACATTACAGCGGTCTTTTTAAGCCATAAATATATCAAGCCCGAGGCAAGAATTTAGAAAAGATTGTGAAAGAGCTTGTCATCAAAGATAACACTAATTGCGCTGCTGTTTCAGTGGTTAGCGAACGAATGTATGGCACGTGTTTACTGACAAAATTCTACTTAATTAACGTTCCAGTAACAACTCTACGGAGAAGCTGTGAGGAAAAAAATTCTCGACCTTTCTCAATTTAGGTCACCGGAAAACTTGCCCAAGTAGAATATCGAGGTAGTCTTCGACTTTTTTACCCTATACCTGTTGCTTACTGGAAACGTACCCTTAATTTCCCTAGAAAATATTTTTTTAGGTAACACAGCAATTTTTATTTGACAGCTACCTTCAGCCTTCGAATTTGTCGAGTTGCCTTCGATTTCTGGGACAAATTGTTCGTCTGTGGTACTTGACTGGAAGGGGCGCGCTGAAAAAGCCATGCACAAAAAGAAAATTAAACATTTTGCCTCTAAAATTTAGATTTAATGAATTCGGCGCTTTTTCATCAATTATTCAGTATGTTTCATACCCTACGTTAATAAAATTATATCTAAGTCGCCGCAAACTTCACGTTAGAAATTATGTTACGTTACCTTCTGTCATCCAATGTTCTTGCATTTGGCAAAGGTCTTGAAACAATTCTGGTAAGGAAGAATAAATCGTACGAGTTCACGCTTAATTATAAATTTCCTCGACGTTAAAAAAAAAATCGAAGATCTGATGTGAGTATTGTAAACGAACATTGTGGTACATTATTACCTTGTGAGTCTAAAGAAAGATTTTCACCTTGCCCGCGAATTCGCTCGGCGGGACTGCTTGGCTTGCGTTCGAAGTAAGTGGGTCGTGAAGTAAGCTAGCGAGAATAAAACCAAAAGTTATGTTATTGAAGTGAGTAAATCAGTGAAGCGTTTTCTTGTAGGCAAGGAAATATTTCTGTTACCTGTGGGTACATGTGAGGAACCTCTTGGTCAAAAGTTGAATCGAACTGGTACATTCTAGTTGCGATGTGTAAGTTACACACCGTCTTGTCGAAGAGTTTTCGTTGCCGTTTCTAGACAACTACCGGGCTTGTATATTGCCACTTAAAACTAATAAAACACGGCCCAAAATAAAAACTAAAAAGATGAATGCCGCGTTAATATGAATTAATTTAGATCTCGTAGTAAAAAATGGCAACTTGCGCTACAATCGACGGTGTAGGTATTATTTGGACGGCTTTGTGACATTCACACGAGATCATAGTTGTATTTTTTAGCTGTCCGCTTTTGATCAAATCTTTCATTTATAGCGAACGCGTCCGCTATTGGTTCTCCTATTTAGTCCTTTTGAGGCATGATTGGTCATTTGCAAGTAGCAATTCAGCGAGTGTCAATTTCTGTCTATTGACCAATCAAAACAATGAAAACAATTAGTCTCATTTGGCACACGTTAGCTGTCGCGGCGAGTTTACGAAACGCGTGCCTCGTTTGTCATTCTGCAGTACACCTAATAACATCATGATAATATCCAACAATGATTTCTCATACACTGTAAAAACCACCTAAGGGGAAATATAAGAAGTGAATAACGTGAAAACTTAAATACGAACGGCTTTGCTCTCGTCAAACGGCGAGTTCCGTTCTTCGCTGACTCTAGACGTAAGATTACAAAAAGACAAATTTTAAATAGATGTTTACTTTGTTCTTTTTTGGCGAAAATACGAAATGCGTGCAATTTAATTTACAGGTCGCTCCCGGGGGGTAGTACCCTAGGGACGAATGTACACGAAAAACTTGAAAGGCAAGTAAGTGGGATTTACAACCATTTAGCACAGTGAATACGAGCTCCTGATGGGAGTTGATTTTAATGCTCTTGATGAAAAGAGGCTAAGCTTTTAAACAAAAAAGTCCGTGGAAACCGAACATCAAGCTCTCTAATTGGTATTGTGTGACAAGAAAATGAGTTAGCATTTTATTGTTCGCGCAAAAATACAGGTGACACCAGTTCAGTTTTTCATCAAATCTAAAAAACATCTCTCCCAAACTCGACGATTATATTAGCAAACACTCTTTGTCTGTTTTGATAATTTCTTTCGACAATTAAACTAACGAAATTTTATCTAAAAAATACGGTCTAAATAGCCTCAGCCTTAAAGTTTTCGCAATTTATCTCTGCATTAAATGAATTTCAGAAACTTCAAGTGTGGTTGCTGTTTCGAGCAAATTTTTTCCCACGCCTTAATACGAATTCATGAGAACAGGTACGATTTTTTTTTGCCCAAATTCCCTAAAAGTTAGACATTTTCAACTGCTTGACAAACGCATAGCCCAGCTTTCTATCGGGAATATGGCATTTATTTCCGGGTCCAGCTTATGTTTTGATATTGTTTGAGTAACCTATCAGAACAGTATTGAAGTTTAGTCGTTATCCAGTAGATGCTAGATTTCGCGACCTGCACGTTCATTATGATTCCCTCTTGCTAGTTTGATTGAGTTTTTCATCAAGCTTTATTTAACCCTAGGTGTGTCGTTGCGGCACTTTTGTTTGCAGTGGAACGTCCTACGTCTCGTATGTACGCAAGCAAAAACCTTTCGAAAACTAAAACACAACGCAATGATAATGAAACTGACAAATGCTCGCTTAGATGCGTCATCCACCCCGCAAAAATTCACGTCACGCATATTAGCGGAAATATCTAACGAAAAAGCGCTGTCACGTATAGAACCAGACACGAAAAAGACAAAACTGCGTGGTTTACCAAGGAAATAAAAAGAGTAACGATTTTAAAGGGGTTTCGGTTTTATTGGTTATCAATATTCGAAAGAGCAAAAGTTTTTATCAACATAAGCTGCAAATGATCAATTTTTCAATAAATAAAACACAATCGGAGACTATAGAACAGAGGGTAATTCGCACAAAATGGGAATTTGAAAAACAAAAACAATCACATCATTTGATATTTCCTACAAAATTTGCTGCCTTCTTAGTTAAAGGTTCTAAGCTAATATACCGTGTGTTATAACTGAATTGCGGTTTGCACTCGATTTTAAAAAAACACCAACGCACTTATATAACACGATAGATAAAACAAAATACACGTTAAGCTGTAGAAAATGCTCGCCGAATAAAAGCTAATCTCCTTTTTCTTCTATTTTCCTTTGATGGACAAAATACTCTTTTTGTAATAAACAGAGAAATGAGTGTTAAACGGTTCGTCTTTAGTAAGAACGACTTGAATAACATGCCAGCTTATTGCTGTTATCCGTACACCTTTAGTGAACAAGTATTTTGCAGACTAATGCAATGACGCTGTGATTCAGGCACACTCTTCTTGGCTGGACGTGATGTAGTAACGATTTAAGTCGCTATCATTTAGAAGTTCGGCTACAGCTAAACGCCACCTGACTTGACTGATAATAAAACATTAGTAATTCAGTCGCCGAGAGCTGTGAAAATGCTGAAGTACAGCAGCTGCATTCTACGTTTACCTTTTCTTTCTTTTTACAATATCTCCGTAATAAGGCCTGTGCTTTGTTTCGACAAAATAAACGAGAATTATGAACATACTCCCTAAGTTTATCCCATCGGTCTAATTTCTTTTGCTTTTCTCGATTTGCAAACCCGAATTTCGTAATTACAGCTCGAATTTCCTCGTAAGAACTTCCTTTTTAACCGGCATATTTGGCTATCTCTTATCCAGTGGGAGTTAATTTTATTCACAAATTTAATTTATTGAAGAGTTTTTCTATAGCAATTGTTGTTTTTTACGGCAGAAAGCCAAAATGTTTACTTCTTCGCGTTCAAATTGCTGCGGCGAAAAACAATGTGAAGACACTTTACGATCGCTGCTTTATTCAACACAAACTAGGAATTTTTTTCCTTGGTTGCCGTAAAATTTAACGTCAAACGAAATTTGCTGGCTAAGTGTAAAATGTTTGCTTATATTACAATCCCAAAAGAAAGACAGATTCGACACTTTTACTCAAATGAAACGATCTACCACGATTTCTTCGTTCGCATCTAAAGTTTTCGCACTTTGAGAACAATAAAACTTCATTTACGATTTCCACTTATCAAAGCCAAAAAAGCAACGACTTCGCTGTAAAACGAAATATGATAGAAAAACTATTCTTTCGGGGGCTTAAGCAGGAGAAAAGATAATGCTAGCTTCACAAGTTAGTGAAAATACAATTCGCGACAAAAGCACGAACATGCGACTTCACTTACACCTGTTGTGATATGTATTGCGCAAGCGCTACCAACATTGAAAACAAATTGTTACCTCCCGAAGTTGCCTTTGTGTTTTTTCTAAGAACGTTTTTATTCCCTCAAAGATTTCAATTCATAAAAACAAACGAAAAGAAATTTCTATAAGGTCAAGCCTTGTTTTGACCACATAAATTGATCTCACGCCGACCTAGGGTAGCCCTGTTTTGAAAATTATCGAGATTAAGAACATTAGAATATTTAATTAAATTATATTTAATTTATTTAATTTATTTTGACACAATTGCTTTGTCTTGTAAGTAATCTATAACTTTTCTTCGCTGCGCTATAATGAAACTCGACCAATTGATTTGTTAGTTTTAGGTCCCTTTCTAATGGCAAATGGTCTCGGTCTTGTTTTTGATATAATTTACATCCAACGAAAAACTTTAAGAACGAAAATGGATAGCTACAATTACAGAAAAACGCTTGCAAAGTATTAAAACGCTTCGGTCGGCTCGCTGCACTTCTGTTAGCTGTGTATGACAGAATTTTCCGGAATTTTGATGGGGTCTCAATTGTTGTTTGCTCTGGAGAAGAAATGAGAGCAGACGTAAACCCAGGCTAAATTACTTAAACTGTAAGGGCGTACATTTGATGTGATACTCTGCTATACGTGGAGCACTAGCTTTTACGTAGCAACTGACATGTCCATTTCAAGTAGCATTTAACGGGCTTACCTGTTTCCGGCAGACCAAAAGGGTTCTTTAGGAGTTTACTTTATACAATGTTCGTGATCGATTCGAGAAAAAGAGCCGTTTTCTTTTGAGATACTAAGTAAATCGTTAACTTGTCTCCGAAGCGAAATCAATAGCTGTCTTCCGACCACGCTAACCCAATATGCACAGTAAATTGTCTCTTTGGAACTCAAACGAAATGGATCGTGTATATTTTAATTCATTCACGTGGGTACGCTCACAGGATCAGCTGCAAAGTGAAATTAGTAATATGCATTTAGAGATGAAGTTATTAGTTAAAAATCCGTATAATTGAAGGGATATAGAGTTTCCAAGGCTTAGGTGCACTTAAACAATAAAACTCCTTTTCTTTAGAGATCTTTGATTTTGCAATCGAGAAGGATAATTTCAATCCGCCGTCAGTGAGTCGACTGAAATCTGGTGGAAGCTTAGAGTAGATACTAGCTCAATTTGCTAAGAGCATGGACCTTGTTTGGCGTTAATTTGAGAACTGTGATTAATTTTAACTTTCAAGTGAAGAAAAGGAAAGAAAAAAATTTAGTCGTTGGAAAGATTTCCCAAGGTTTTTTTTTTTTTCACGGCGCCCCTATGATGTTCTAACTAAGTGACACCTTTAAATTATTTTTTGTTTTGTTTTTCTCAGAAGCGTGAGCAGAATTATTCCTCAATCAGAAGCAACTGGATTAATAACGCAGAAGCAATTAAACCTTTGTTTATAAGGCTGAATTGGCAAAATGAAAAATCGAAGATTGCCTTATATTACACGTCTAAACATAACAAGCCTTTGTTTCGTGGCATTTAATTCCACCCCTTTTAACGCCTTCGGTTCATCAGACGAACCACAAATCGAGTTATTTCCTTCTGATTCGCAGCCCGCTAAATAGCAGCACAAAAAACGTTAAACTAAATGAAAATAAGAGAGAAGAAATAGCTTCTACTGATTCAGTGAAATCGGGGTTCTGATTTTGAAGAAAAAACTTATTTCGATCTTTTATATTTCAGTGGGGTAACTAAACTGATTTTCTTAACATTTTTCCCTGATTTAAAAGAAGCTTAAAATAAAAAAATTGAAGAAAGATTGAAGGAAACAAACGACTCCTGGAGCAGCTGATTGAAACTGTAGCTCGTGTATGTATTATCGGTTCATTTTCAAAGAGCATGCTAAGTTTTATAGACAGGTTCGAAATTAGAAAGATCACACTCAACTTCGTTATAAGGTAAAATTGAACAGCTCGTGTCAAGAATAATTATTGTCTAACTTACATTTCTATTGTTTTGCGCCAACTCCATTGGTAGCCTAAAAAGATAATTACTTTTTCAGAAATCGGAAATACTTCTATGTTGGTATTCATCTTTTCAAGGCGCACGTGTTCAGAGTATAAGGTTTTTGTTAATCTAGATTTCCAGTGTCCACCTACTTGTACCGGAAACCGAAGATCAGTTTTAATATTGATATTATCGCACGCTCTTCGCATCTTCTCGCTAACAAATTCCTCCTGAATTAGCGAATTAAGAATGTTCCGGAGGTCTTTTCACTGCAACAATAGTGATAAATAAACGCTCTGTAGGGCGTGCTTTGTTTTTATTTAAACGTGTGATTCGCGCCTGCTTTTCAACTAAGACAAGCTGAAGTAATCATTAGGCAGCCAAGTAAACGTGCCTTATTTCAAAAGACATGTAAACAGAAAAAAGAAGTGATCTTTTGTTATTCTCAAGTTTTGAATAGATGTAATTACTCACATTATATTGAAATCCCCTTGTGTGCGCGGGCAGTGCCAAGATCCGACTTGCTGTATATTAGTTCACTAAAAACTGGTGGGATATAAAAACACTAGCCTGTTTTCACCAAGAAACCAGATAAATACAATATCATTGAATAAATGTTATGCATTATTTAGAGCGTAAGGCAATATTCCTTTGGTAATTTACTCTGCGGTATTTGCAAATTTATCTGCCGTCATATTGTCTCTTCACCTTGGTGAGTGTAGATTTTTTTCCTTGGACAAAACTCCCCAAAATCCTCCGTGCTTAATTCTTGGGCAAATAACGAAAAATTTCAGTCGTTAAATAACCTCAATTAGCGGATTGAGCTTCAAAGAAAACTGTTCATTTCTTTTCTTTCTTTTCTATTTCTGCCAACCAGTAACTGACTCTTTAAGATGTGGAAATTTAATATTGTGATACGATAAGAGTTCAGCTACGTTTTTCAAAACGCCAGCACATTCTAACTCACTGCATAGGTAAACTTTTCATTAAAAGTCAACTCAGAAATCGGTAAAAGATTCTACCTCTTCAATATTCATCTGACGAATCCGAACAGAAAAAATTGTGTTAGGATGTATACTCTTTAAATGGTCATGAAGTTGTATTAAGCAGCGAGTTTTTAATGATATTTTTTTCTGCTGAGGTTTGGACAGTTTTGAAACATCAAATGTGTCTCAATTCGAAGAGTTTAAAAACACCTTGAATTATCAAGCAAAACCGAAACACCAGGGATAAATATATTGAGGAAGTGATTGAACAATATAGTTGATAAAACCTTCCGTTATCAGAGAAAACTACGTTAAATAATACTCATTCCTTTGGGTCACAAAGAACAATTGGCCGAAAAGTCCATACAAAGACATCTCATGAACGACGGTCCAGCAGCCTAAATCGAGCAGCGCGGTTAGGTTGGAAAATGGGCAGCGCGGTTAGTTAACACAGTTTGTCAAGGTTTTTTTAACTCCTGAGAATGATAAGCATTTAATTTCGCCTTCCACTACCAGCATACAATTTCTAGTCAAGAGGTGGAGAGAATTACAGAAGAAATCGTGCAGCCACGAAAAACTGTGTTGGTGAAGTCCTATTAGAACCGACTGTGAAGAAACTTTAATCAGCAAGTAAATTATTTTTAAAACCAAGGACTGAAAGAGTAAACATAAATTGTGATTTCGTTCGCATGCAAACAAAGACGCCCCTAATATGAGGCATTAACCTTGGACAGAATTTCATCCCGGTGTTACAAATTCATTTTCCTCCCACTGTTTACACGATAACTTTGTGAAATAAAGTCATCCCCCGGAGGACAAAATTTCCCTCGGGATAAAAACTTCATGCTATTAAGCAATGGAGTTAATATAATTTCCACCAGGCATAATTACACACAAGATGTTTTGGGGCGATAATTTTGTTCCGGGATGAAACTGCCTCTAGACACATCAGGATGTAAACGTAGCATAAACAAAACCAAACATTTGTCCCTAGAGGAGGGTCACCCTGCTCAGTATGAGCTCATCACCGGTTCCATATAAACGCAGCTTTAGAGAAAACTTGCTTTATCTACTATCAATAAATTTAAATTACGGCGTCACAGAATTTACTATTGCAGACCGCACCTGCCCTTCCTAATGTCCGGTTTCCGGATATAGCATTAAGTCAATAGGAGCAGCGTAGTCCCATTAATGTTAGGCCACCACAATTGTCTTATTTAACCCTTTAAGCCCAAATACCAACATGCCTATTCTCCTCACTGTACTCCATATATTACTTATAGTACTAGTTGGGAGAATTTGCTTAAACATCAAGACATTTTGCCTTTGGTGACCATTTCCTTTATTCTCATGACCTGTATGTCTGATCAACTAGTGATATTGTAAGGAGAAATTAGATGCTTATCACTATTGGAGCTTAAAGGGTTAAAGTCCTAACAGAGATCGGCCAGGGGAGAGATTTGCGAAGCTAAGAGGAATCCTACCATTCGTTTTTCCTTTTTTTTTTTTTTTTCAGTTTAAGACTCATCTTAGCCAGCTTCATGAATCCGATCCCATGATATATGTTTCTAGAAAGCCCGCTAGAACAGCAAAAAGAGCTTTAGACTAGTTTCCTCTTCCTTGTGAACGTGGTACCAGTTCTCAGTACTAGCATATACAAATGTTCGGTTATATAGTATTTGGTAAACGGACGTTCGAAAAACGGTTCCGAGAAGTCTTGAGAACAATAAAGAGCACATTGCCACTACACAGTATCCGATCCTTTTCTCAACGGCTTTCACTGAGTAAACATATGCTTTTTGGTCAACTTAGTAGATTATGTTGAGGTCCTTATCGAGTAAAGTACCCTTAAATACACCATTAACATTTAAAAAAATGCCAGCTGGTAGGAGACTGACCAGTTCAATAATTTGGCTGTTTTGAGAGAAACACCCGTGACTAGCGTGTGGCAAATTCAACTAGTGGTCAAAGAGAAGGACTTTGGAACTCTGGATTTCAAGTCCACCGCCCTAACCACTGGTCTGTGCTGCCTCCTCTCAGCTCACACAGCTGCTAATGGGCACGGTATGCAGAAGCTATGAAATGAATAGGAACAGCAATACCCCATCTGGCCACAACACAACAGCAGATATAAAGAACAATGAAGGGCGGATCGCTCCTTAGGTCAGTTTTCCCCTTTCTGATGATCAGCCTGGCACCTTCAAGGGTGCGCGCAACCGATGCAACACTGGTCCTTTCATTCACAACCCGGACAAAATAACAGGACCTAAGAGATCTATTAAAATCATTGATCACCCGTTACCTCCGAAAAAAAATATACATTGGAAAAACAGGGAGGAGACCACACGACCGCTTCCGCGAACACCTGCAAGACGTTGAAAGAAAAAAAAGAGACATCCAATCCAGACGTTCGACATTTCAATCTTCCTGATCATTCTAGCCAACACATGAGGGCCGAAAAGCTGAAAAAATTAGAGCATAAACCAATCTTTTAAATCGGCACTCTTGATCCCCATTTATTCTTGTTTTTTAACGTTTGCCATGTTTCAACCGTTCTACATATAAATCACATGCAACCCACAATTCCTTGATTCGTTCTGACGAAGGCTAACGCTCGTAACATCAGATTTTGAATTCTTTACGGTAGCTATTTTGCCTTAACGACTCAGTTGATAAATCCAAATTTTTGATTTTTACTTCCCCAAAGAGTCTGCCGCCCTAAAACACTCGACAGCCCTGCCCCTCCCAAATTAAAACGCGTAGGAGGCGCTCAAAACGCAGATGTTTTGCAGACTCTTTGTAGGCTTCGCGAGTCTATATTCACTCATGTTCTAGGGAGTCAACATTCAACCACCGATAATTTATAACAACTGATCGAAGGAACAGGAAAGATCCCTTGTGGGTGCATTGTATTGTTGGGTGGAAAATCAAGTGGATTAAATTGGTTACGGAAACTAAAAGAACTGCTGTTGCCTAAGAGGATCCAGGTGTACTTGAAGAGGAAACTCTTCACGTGTTTTCTTGGCAGAAAACACGTGAGCGGGATTCAACCCTTAAAATTTCCACGCAGTACGTCCGAACGAAGCGCATTATTCGGCCGGTCGAACTTAACTGATTCCCAGGGGGGAGGGGGGACCCCGGAAGTCGAACTCAAAATTCCGAGGGATAAACCCAGAAAGTAGAATTAAATTCAAAATTCTGAATGGTAGTCCCCGAGTAGTCGAACCCAAAATTCTGGGCCGACGGAACGGTATTTGGTAACGCAATGCAAACAAATGTAGAGAGAATATTTGCACACGAAGGAACAGAAGTTTGGAAACGTAAAAATCGCCCATTTCGGGCTTTTTCTTCCTCTTTTTGGAACGCAAAAGAATGTTAACGCTGGAAATTAACAAGAATGAAGTAGAGCGAGCCTGTTTGGTTAAAGAAGCAAAATTCCCGTGTATTTGTGTGCGGCAGAATTCAACTTCACTAAGCCCCATTTGTTAAAACTTTGCTGAGTTCGAACTGGCCCCAAACAAAGTAGGCTTGGATACCCCAAGCCAGTTTCAAGGTATGGTTTATTTCAATGTTTGTGCTGTCTATTGAATGAGGATCGAGACCATTTAGAATTATGGCACATGTTAAATTATTTCACAGAAGTTAGGCTCCAAATCAGTTTCTACGTGATCATCAAAACGTGCCTTTTAGTTTGGAATTGTTAGTGTTCAGTAGATTTCGCTACTGCTGTTTCACAACTGTCTAGTTAATAAAAAAGACTTGTTCTGTCGATAGAAAATGCCTATCTTTTTCTCTGCGCTTTAGTTTACCAGCACGATGCAAGTTTATAGTACTGATTTTCAAGATTAATTTCCTGTGATTTTAACCTCTCGAACCTGAGAATCAATTCCCTTTTTTCCCGAAAATAAAGCACTTCTGGCGAAAACGAACCACATCAGGTTTCTAGCTTTACTAATACCTAATTATATGCAAAATACGAACGAAATCGGGTTTTCAACTACTGCAGCTAAATTGAAATTGTGCTTGATTTTTACTGAAAGTCGCTCTTAAATGTTAAGAAAATATACGTTTTGTAAACAAGACAAAAAGGGCTATTATTATATTTCATCCTTTGCCAAGAAATAGATTTTGGTTTACTCAGAAAAATAGAACTTCTTTTTGGGGAAACTTTTCGGCTTACTACTCTGAAAAGACTTAAATTGCATTCACATGGAAAAAGGTCTTTGTTAACTCGGAAAAAACAATGGGCTGTGCTCTTTTGGAAATCGGTGAACTTGGAGTTACAAAAATTGTGTTGAATTTAGGAGAGCTTTTGGTTTACCTGGAAAAGACAGAATTGTGCTATTTTGGTCATGATGCTGTATGTATTCTGTCATTCAAACTGGAATAAAATTAATATAACTATAATAGTCGTAAAAGAATATACATTGTCATTGATCTGTGAGGATAAATGCTGTTCCACGCGTCATTTTGTTTACTAGGACAATACCTTGCAATTAATCCACAGCATTGTATATAAAACAATTCAACAACACCTACATCAAAGGGGCGGGCGGCCATCTTTTAAAACAAGGAATTTTTTCAAAGGAGCCACGTGGAGTTTTTATCTTCCAGTTGATTTCGGCCTTAACATTACCCGTTTCAGCTGAGACCGTGAAATTGTTGTCGAGTATTTTTGTTGATATCAAAGGATCGTCCAGAATTTTAACTGACAACTTCGAGCAGGTCTTTATATGATCGTCAAGGAGTCACTCGATCGCTCAAGTGATCGGTGATCGTAACCATGGAGATGAGACACACGGCGATTAAGTGAACAAACGATCGAATAGACTACAAACAATCGCTCAGTGTTAGTAAACCAAACCGTTCGTTGTTTCTCTTTAGCGATCATATTGAAGCCAGCCTTACCAACCAGCCAGGGTACCATGCCAAGTCTCTTAGTTGTTCTAATGCAGTTTAGTTTTCAAGGAACACTTGTGGATTCGTAGTGTAAAAAGCTAAAGAGAAAGTGTCACCTCAAGCTTCCTGAAGCTGACACTTTTCCAAATCGGCCACGTGAAGTGGAAAGCTGTGATTTCTGACAGTAAAATAAGGTTATTACTGCCCAAGGAGGGACACCTGTGGAATGCTGTGGCCCCAGAACGAACTGCTCTAGATGGAGTGAGATCTAGAACTTCTAGAGTAAGAAACTTGGAGTCCTAACAATAAGCTCCGAGGCTTTACATTCTCACTTGAAATTTTTAAAGCTCACAAAAATGAAACCATTTGAGCAAAGAAAACAATATTAAGCTTAGGTGAAACCTGTTTGTTCTTTGGTCCCACTGTGCCCTTTGCATTCACTCTCTGTAAAATGTTTTCAGTTGACCATATTATCATTCTTGCTACGGTTAGGTCTAAGAGCGTAATGTTTTCGACAGCTGTCCTTCTTGGAGGGAGATTAGGTTCAAAACTAAAAGTGTGGCAGGTCTTTACTACACGTGGCTGATTTAGAAAGGTGTCTGCATACGAAAGAGGTGGAAAATTTTTTAATTAATTATTAAACTGATTCTTACGGCAGGGACAACAAATATAGAATAGACACTAATCTGTTTGCATTTGTTTTGAAGATACTAACCGAGATTGTCTTCGAATGTTAGTCTTTTGTTTTTGTTATCATCCAGAGGCTTTACTTCAAGGTGAGTTATAGTCGGGCTGAACTGGAAGACTTTCCAGAGAAGTTTCTTACTTCCAACTGCAAGTGTAACTAGAACACTAACCTCAGCTTTGCTGTGTTACAGCTTCTTCAGACTACTACAAGCTTATGAGCTTAAGATTATAATGCGTTGTAAATATAGGGGGAGCAGGGATGGCGCAGTGGTGAGAGCACTCGCCTTCCACTAATGTGGCCCGGATTCGATTCCCGGTCCCAGTGTCATATGTGGATTGAGCCGGTTTGTTGTTGATTCTCGTCCTTGCTCCGAGGGTTTTTCTCCGGGTACTCCGGTTTTCCTCCCTCCATAAAAACCAACATTTCCAAATCCCAATTCGCCCTGGACGTCAAGTGTTTACACATGAACCCCTGGCTTAGGAGATTAGGCGACTACTCCCTTCACTATGACGTTAAAATTCGATTTACCGATTTTTGTGTTTTCTACTCAGAGAGGAACACATGCCACTTTTCGAGATATCCAATAAGAAAAACCAGAACACATTAACTAACTAACTGATCAATTAAGAATACACGTAGAATCCTCAAGAAGGTCTTGGTTAGTGTTCACTGGAAATCGAAAACCTGCTTACAGCCAACACTTTTGCAAAATACCAAACTTATAAGACAAACAAGAAAACGCTCAAAATCAGAAAAAAACACACACATAGGCTCACAGTGACTTTTGATAGCAAATGATGCTGTTAAAAACGAGCGAAACTTTTGAAAATTAAACCTAGTTCCATTTTCCCGTTTAAAAAACTTGCGAACGGTTTCCATCCTTCATGCCTGTTCTAGCTACGGTCGTGTCTTTCGCCACAGCTAAAATAAAGGGAACGTCCGAGTGTCAATTTCAAGTGGAACATTTTCTTCCCGAATAAAAACTTTGGATCCCAATACATTTCGGAATTATTTTTGCAACCAAGATTGACTTTTCCGCAAACACATGCATATATTCTCGTACCCTTAATTGCTCAAGCCTTAGTCTCTTTTCTACCCTATAGTGTGATGGTATGTTCCGGGTTTTAGTCGGGGGTCTTGCAGAACTTCATCTCTTCCCCTCTGTCCAAGAAACACAGACAAGTTTACAGTACAGTATAATTTCAAGTGCCTCGGAATTGCTGGTAGTAGAAATATATTGCAGACGCCGTATCGAAGGGCTTCGAAAACCTGATCGACAAGTATAAGACCCGTCTGAAGGAAAGACTAAGTATATACATCTTTTTCTCTTTTTGTATCTGTCCGTTTATTTTCCTGCCGTTTAAAAGGAAAAGCTAGACGAAAATCCGTCGATCTAGAAACCTCATAAGACAATTAAACAAGAGAAATTTAGGTTACAACGAAGGAAAGATACAGGAACTATCTAAGTTACATCAGGCCGGCATGATTAATAGTTTCATGACTCTTAATTAACTCTCAAACTGCGTGGCCGAGTTTAGGCATATAGTTCAGGTTAGCGAGTTACCAAACATATAGTCTCCTGTAATGACCTTATGTACCCTTGACGGTACGGAGACCATATAGTCTCCTGTAATGACCTTATGTACCCTTGACGGTACGGACACTATGCAGGAGACTATATGTTTGGTAACTCTGGCCTGACAAGACTTAAACGTTTTTTTTTTCAAGGCAATAAACAGCGAGGAGCAGCCACTCACAAAGCCAAACGAGAAGTCTGATTGTTTTAGGAGATAAATCAATGGTTATAAAATTGGAAAGCAACGACAGATAGCTATTTTTAAATGTAAAAGATAAACAAAAATCAAAGGAATTTTACTTTCAATTACTGCGCCCGCACTCTTGTTAGTTCTATTAGGAAATAGACAATGTCGATTGGGCCAATCAGATCCACGTATTTACAGTAGACCCCAGTGAAAGTCTAATAATAATCGCCATTACATTTTTGTCTATACAGATTTCTCGTTTCCTATAAACCGCAAATACTTCGACTTTTTACCTTGACATTGCATGGCCTAGGCACGCCTGCAAAATTTCAATACACGAAGCAATATCATCAGCTCTCCAGAGAGAGTCTCCGTGAAAAAAAGTATTATATAGAGATTAAAATCAGCGCGCTATATAGTGCTCTGTGAATTGAAACTGTATCACACATAGATTTATCAGCACGTTATACAGAATACTCGAAACTATATAACACAGAGATTTTTCTGGACGCTTTATAGAATACTATGGATTGATTTTCACTTTGCATGTAAAACATCCCTAAAGGCGCCTTCATTCAAGTTAGTGTAATATGCGAATGTCAAAGCATGTGGCACACAGACCTGCTGGAGTCAAATAGAACTAGCCTGTGCTCTCGCCAACTTTTTTAACAACTTTTTTGTGTGCGCAAACTTGCTTTTGCCGCGCCGAACGCTTGATAAAGATGATTTGAGTACATTTTACACCACAGAGAAGGTTATGGAACGAACTGACACATTTAAGGCTTGGGGTAGTTTATCATGTAGAAACAGGATGTTTGCTAATTAACTTTTTGGAGTTTGCCAACACGATGTCACGTTTGCCGAAAGGGGAGCCAAAACAAGTACGACAACTCAGTTCGCAAGTAAAATCACCATTTCATTGGAGCAGTCTATCTTCAGTAAATCGATTCCTACAGCCTGCAAAAAGACTCAACTATACCCAGAGCATGTGAGAGAGTTGCTTACATGGTAGGATGATAGCATTCATTCGCGTGCACTACCTAAATCAAGCCACTATATAAAACAAGGGGCATCACTTCAACAAGGTTCTTAACTCACAGTAAACTCTTCACGGTGATAAAGACTTGGGAGCGCTGCCTTTATATAGGGTAGATTACATCTTGAATGGCAAAATGTGATTGGCTGTTTTCCGAGACACGTCACTAGCACTCCAGAATATTAGCCTTTACGGCAAGTGTAGTAAAAAACAAAGATCTTGTGGTTCAAAACTTCTGCCCTTCAATCAAATACTTGTTTTTCCGCAAATGCTCTTGACAGTATGTCGCTAATAGCTACGAACATATCGTTAATTAATCAGGTGACGAACTCGAACGTGGCACCACTTTAAAGCTAATTACATGTGGCAAATAATAATGCATAATAACAGAACATTGTACATTGTTTACACCCGAATACACGTCAGAGTTTAACCTTTTGCGCCATGGTTACGCAAAGGGGCGTTTGTAATCGTGCCAACTTTTTCTCGTTATCAGCAAGTATTGAGCCTATAAGCAAGTTCGATTCTTTTAATGGTAGGTTATGAGTTCTCTTGTGACCAGGTGCACACTTTTGTTTTGGATAATTAACGCCCCCGCCACGTGTTGTCGGAATAACAAAAAACGTCTCACCGTGCACACTTCAGGCGTACTTTGCGGTCGTAACCACGCGTTCAGTGAGCTCAAAAAATTTGTCTTGCCAATCAAAAAGTACTTTACCATAGTACACCATAGCTTTATTGACGTCAAACACTCTTGATGTCTTGTTATGTAACTCCAAGCTGCTTGGAAAAAGACTTGTGATTGGTTGATTTAATGCAAAAAAGAGGTGTTTGGAGCAAAGAGGTTCTAATGAAACTTAACAAATCCTGCCTCAAGGCTAACAGAGCTTGGCTGAATGAAACGTATTTAGATGCTGTTGTTTTGGAGGCTTAAGGTTCGCTCAAGCGCAAAGAACCTATTGTTGGGATCCATTGAGGGGTTGTCGGTCATTATTTCTGCGAACCAATCAAACAGAAGACCTCGCTGATTTATTTGTCCAACGTGTGTATTGTGCACGAACAATAAGCTGATATTATTGCTGTGAATAAAAAAGCCAAGGAGATTCATGAAAGAGGCATTGTTATAGTCTAATAAACTTTATTTATATATTGCTATGTAGGAACTATCCGACTGTAGTTTGGGGCTGATATGTACAATTGGTCTGTTGTATGGCATTCAGAAAATATTAATACAAGACCAGAATTAGACACGGAACATGCTTACTACGATTGATGTTTCCTTCTAGAATCCATTTATAGAAGGCAGAACTTATTAACATGATCTGTATTCAAGAGCCATGCTTAAAACGCAACGCTGACTGTCGATCTAACTTATACGTCTTGTATACATTTATATTTTTTATAAATCTGAATACATAATTGAGCTGGTTGAGACATCGGTATAAGATAGATTAAAAACACAGGACTATTTCCCGAATAAACGACGAACATTGAAACTAACTAACATGAACAATTCCTGGTCGAATATAAACTGATCATTCTTTGATCAATTCGATGTTGTTGTATTCGATGCGAGTAGTTCTCCTTGCAACAGGGCTCGATATGGAACGCCATGTGGCAAACACGTGTGTTGCATATTTCGTATTTCCAAGTTTCATTTAGACAAATCTGCCGTTGTACTCGGCATTACTGGAGAATAACGATATTGTCAACTGCAGATAATACTCACAGAACGTGAGAGACAAGGAAATTTATACAAATTCTAACTGCGCAAACGGACCGAACAGGCCAGCCCTCTCAGCAATCTCTGTCCACACCACAACGGGTTTAATTTAATTTACGAACTCACTGAA
Source organism: Siderastrea radians (assembly GCA_964017195.1). Taxonomy (NCBI): domain Eukaryota; kingdom Metazoa; phylum Cnidaria; class Anthozoa; order Scleractinia; family Rhizangiidae; genus Siderastrea; species Siderastrea radians. Next base: position 52,467,507 of record OZ024893.1, on the reverse strand, counting down.
ACTTTGTACAAGGGTATGTTACAATCGCAGGCTGGATAGTGAAGGAATGTTTGCTCTCCATCGTTGTGGGTATGTCTTTTGACAATTGTTCTTCATTGTAGACTCTGTTCTTTATTGTCAAGAGAACACGTATCAAGGGTCCGTTTGGTTCTGTTTGTGCGTATATCTCTTGCACTTACAAGACCGAACAACGCGTATGCGGTATTTGTGCTTCGTCCCATCGTTGCAATGAACAGTCACCTTCTTGCTTCGCACTTCATCCGCCACACAGCGCCACTCTCTTTTATGACGACTGATAATTTTGGAAAACTCCGGAAACCAAGGAAGTTCGTCCATTGGTAAGCATTCTCCGTCGCAGATAGTGTCTCTGATTGGTCTTCGACTAGTGCAGAAGCCGTTCGAAACATATCTTCGAATCCGGATTCCTTGACATCCGAGATTGAGAATGCCTGCAAACGGACAATACACAAAACTAATCAACAAATGACTTTTCGTCGCAGTTTTATTCACTCATGGCGCAAGACACCCGCGACTGAATGAAAACTCTACAAGAAAAGATTCAGTGGGTAAACAGCGAAGAACACATGCGACTCACACATCCACTATAAACGCGTTTAATGGAGAGTTAATGCCCGCGAAAATTACCTGACGTTTTCTTCGGCTGCTCTAATTCTAAGCTTCTTTCCTCAGGTGCTGTTGTCGGGGCAATTGTGGTGTTAGTTGTAACACTCGGAGTCGATTCTGTGGAAGCTTCATTTTGCTCCGTTTCAAGCGCTTTTTGGCGGGCAAGACTGCCGTCACAGCACATGCAAACAAGGGCCAAGAAGACAAAATTCCGATGCCAACACGATGTAAATAGACTCATTATGTGTCCGGAATATTCTTGCAGAGGAAAGCGTCTCGGCGAGACAGTTTTAAGTTTCGAAACAAAACTTTCCGTGTGCAGTGGTTGGTTGTTGAACAACTGGGAGGCGAGTTACAAATGTCAATAACACGGGAAATGGCGCCACTTGACATGAGTTGAGCATGAGCGACCAATCGTAAAGCTGTTTTCCATAATAGCGCGTTCCCGCGAATGAACACAAATGGCCTGCTCAAAAGTCAAAATCAGTACAACCATAAACAGTCATAACAAAGAACTGTATATTATTAAGAAATGAAAACAACTCAAAACACACCTCAAAGCTTCTATTTTAGATAGCCATTAAAATCAACGTGAAAACAGTAAAAGAGATTTGTTTAACGTGAGGCAGGCACGTTCCTATTGGTTTTATGTAAATGATGTACGAACGAAAGTAAGCATGAATTTCCGGAGTTCTTTTACAATTTTATTGCGCGCATGCTATTAACAAACAATAGAGAACAAACATCATTTAAATGTCCACAAACGTGTCATGATTTTCACGTTATTTTGAAGGGATTAGTTGGGGATTTAAGGGATAAAAACGACTCTCGTGAGGCATGAAGCAAATAAAATGAATAAAGGCCATGAAAGTTCTAGAGACAAGTGTTATAAAAGCGATGGAGTTTTCCTTATTCAGAAGTTCTTCCGTAGTGAAGCTGTTTTGAAACTTGCGAGTTCATCGTGTATGGAACAGGCTGCCTTCCAAGGCTTGGAGAAATGTAACCTATTTACATCTCTTTGCAGCAATCAAACGTCTTTTGCTTTTGGCATTTAGCTTGGCAAAGTCTCAACTAGTAATTGAACTTCGTAGTATAAATTTAAAAAATAGCTGTTTTCTTTCTTGTGTGGCGGAAATTCACACTGCTGCATTGGCAGTTCAGGGAAACAAAAATCGCTTTTCAAGCAAGAGACACTGTGCCGACTGAAAAAGTCAGAGAAACCTTTTCGAAACAATCTCTCTTGGTCACGGAAAGCGGGATTTCTATGGATGGTGCAGGTTTGTTTTTGGATGAGGTTTAATTTTTAACACTCTTGTCTCACTATACTGTCATACTAAGTGTCCGAATAGGGATTGGTCTACCAAAGCAAAACAAAAATAGCGTATAAGTATTATGAGAGTTAGACAAAGTAAATATATAGTATATTAAAGGGGCGACCTCGTAAGGATCTCTACGTTTTGAGGGTCAAACTTGTACTAAAATTAAAACTAAGCGTCTTTTCTCGTACACGAAATGCTCCCAAGGCACCGAGAGAAAGATAATGAGTGTTTTTCTCAAAGGTAAAAAAACCTTAATTTTAGTGATTTTTCAAAGACACAAGAGAAGAATTTGAAAAGTGACCATTTCCACTTCCATCCTGGCAATCTGTAGCCAGACATTTATTGTTTCTGGACTACTGGAGCAATGTTAAACAAAACCGAACTATTGTTTTTCGGCTTCTTTTGAGTCCATGTCCTTCAGCTCTTTAATAGCTTACTTTAGTATAGATCTACTAGCGTTCTATCACTAATGCTGTTCTCTGATTGGCTACGCTACTCACTATCTATTCTGTTGTAGATAGTGAGTAGAGTCGCTTTTTTGAAAAGCGATTTGAGGCCTTCGGCCTCATCAACTATCACGCGATAGAAATCTCGAGCTCATAATCTAATTGTTAAATAGGATACTAGTGTTAAACTCCTTCTAATACTGAAAATGTGACATGACCCCTTAAATATTATTAGAGAGCTTTATTTAGAAGTTCATATTGGCATTTTTTTTGAAGACTTTCGACTTTTTTTAAGAATTTAATTTTTTTTGTTCTTTATCTCTTCAAAACTATCCTTTTTTCTACAACCAAAAATTGCTCAGGTTCATACAGCCTTTGTTCAAACAATGTATCGCCTTTTCCCCAGTTTCGGTAATTTCACAATCGTGGCGTGTAACAACGATCACTATAATACTGTGTGTGTTTTGACCGGAAATGCTAATATCAATTAATGCCTTTTAAGGGCTTGCAAGTGTTGAACTCCTTCTTAAGCGGAAATAGATCTTTACAAGTAAACTTCTTGTCACGTTACGAAAGCAAACACAGCTAGAACGTACAATTCTTTCCTTGGTTGCCTACCACTGTAAGAGCGCTTAAGATGCTTCATTCAAACTTAGTGAAGACGTGCTGGCTCTAGAAACCTCAGACGGGCATGCGAAGTTTATTATTTGCATAATCTCAACAACATCGTTTGCGGTTAAACAATTAATACTTACTGTACTACCAAAACACAGTCAAATCTATATTAACCCTGTATTAGTTGTCTTTCTTTGTGTCGGAAAAGTTTGCGTCTAAACGTTGAAGAATATGAAATTATTCACAAGAAATGGCAGTGGTAGAAGAGCAAAATTGTCCTTCGATTTCGCGAGGAAAAATTATTGGGTTTATTGTGTTTAACTGTGGTTAGGTTCAACCGAGCGTTCTCATTTAACCATGCTCTGTAGGATTTGTTTTAATGTATAAGTTGTTTACTAGCTACCTCTTGACGTCACAAGCGGTACAAAGACCAGGAATCAATGGGTTTTTGTGTCCTGTGTTACTGTAGACCAAAGCACGTGAGAGGAGTGCTTATTGACTGGCACAGAAATAAATGTGAAGAAGATCCTCGCAGTTATTAACGCAACTTATGCAGTTGCGAAAAGAAAGCCTGAAAAAATCAGGCTTGCCGGGATCCTGACCTGACTGGCACAGATTTATTATTATTATTATTATTATTATTATTGGTTTTCTTTCAAGCTTGATTGTTTCACCCTAGGGCACCGGGAAACTACCAGCTTCCTTGGGAGCAGCTGGGGGTGGGCAAATGGACGTCTACTTGATAGGAAGCACCTTGCGAAGAATATGTGCTGTTCCTAATAAGGACATCTTTTGCATTTCCTCTATTTTGATGTTGCCAGGAATTTTCGGAGTGTAGTTCTCGAAGCCCCTTTAGATTAGGGCGAGTGCCCCTGTAACTACAGAAAGTGTCTGTAAACAGCGAACATTCCAGGAGACATCAGCAGAACTTTTTACCTCAAGGTAAAGCTATTTTTAACTACATCCTAAAAAAACCAAACCACCTTGAACCTTTCATCCAGCCGACCACTAGTTGACGCTTTGTTGGCGTGATTAAAGAATTGCCTATATCAGGGAAGGGTGGTGTAAGCGATGCGCCTGAAGAAGAGAGACCCTGGTAACAAGGCTCAGGTTGCTCTGTTGCGTTGCTCTGTTTACACCCAAGGCAGGAAGAGTATTTTTCTGCGGGGGGAGGGGAGGGGGTTGGGGGTAAATCCTCCATATTCGACCTGTCGCTCTCATCGTTACATTGAACAAGCGTAAACATTGATGACGAGAACGAAAGTAAAAATCTTGTCAACTACTCGTTTTCGTTTGAACCCAGATCTACACCAAGACAAAAAGGCTATACAAGGCAGCAAATACACTTTGGTCAACATTTACTTGTTCAAGAATCCTAGAAATTAACAAATTTACGAGAAGGTGCTCTTCTCCTCATGCGTAAAAACTAGCAAAATACATAAATATTACAGGCAGACACCGCAAAAAAGAATTAAAGTGTAGCACGTCAAGTGTAATTACAACTTGTAAAGCGATAAGAAAATCCAAAAAGCAATTATGGACGAATTCATCAATCCACAATGCCTATCCATGTCAGTACACAGCCAGTCAAAATAATTCACCAGTTTTGTGTTTTGACAAGTTGAAACTTCACTCCGCAAATAAATCGAGTTGTCGGCTTGTCTCTTCAGTCGCTCCCAATATAAAAGAAGAAAATAACAATTGTTTTTTGTTTTGTTTTTTTTTTTTGCGTGGTTTGTTCTGGCTCACAAGGCAACCAATGACCAGAAATCCCGTCCCGTCCCGTAAGCAGTGTGGTCAGCGGCTGGCCGCTGTTCTTACGCCAAATAAGCGTAAGTATCTTTCTCTCCCTCCACTCGTTCAAGGTATTCTTTTTCGATTAAGATATCAATACATTTCTGAAAAAAAAAAATGAATAAGAACCCCTAAGCTACTGACAACAATGAGGAGATTCTAAGAATAAGTGTAAGGTAAAACCATGTGACCAGTCCCCTGGAATCCGGGTTTCTACAGTATAAAGTGACCAGGAGTATTACTACTCCTCTCCCTCCCCGCCTAGATGGGATGCTAGTCCATCACAGGATACCCAGCATTAAGTGAGTAGGAGTATTACTACTCCCCCCTGGATAGATGCTAGTCCATCACAGGATACCCAGCATAAAGTGACAAGGAGTATTACTACCCCCCCCCCCCCCGATGGGATGCTAGTCCATCACAGGATACCCAGGATAAAGTGACAAGGAGTATTACTACTCCCCCCTAGATGGGATGCTAGTCCATCGCAGGTGTTACCGCCCCACCCCCACCCCAGCATTTTGTCAAGTTTCTTAAAAGTACAGAGAGACGATGTGGAGTAACATTTTTGGTTGTTTGTTTTTTTGTTTTCTGTTTAAGGCAACCGAAAAACACGATGCCGGGACCAGGCCTTGAATGACAGGTCCTGCAATCTCTTGATGGAAGAACCGACGTGATTACCACTACACTACAGCCCATCACAATACTGCGTTTACACCAGAAGAGACGTTTTAGCCTGTTCGAGTTTGGGAGAAGTGTTCAGACAGTAAGCAGCGAAGGAGACAGAGAGCGCGAGGGAAATACTGTGAGGGGTAAAATGGAGAGAAGCCTACCTGCTCCTGCTCGCACACTGTCTCCCCTCCCCACATTACGATAGTCTCGAACTACTGACGAGGCTAAACAGCTTCCCGGTTTCGTAACAAATTCGGTAGACGTTGGTCACGTATTCAATCGAACTTGTCATTGAATTTTGAGAAAAGAATGGCGTAGTTTATTGCTACACGTTTTACCTTATTCGTTTTGTAGATCAAAAAAATGGATCAACGATAAGGAAATCACGATTTCCGAAATGTATCCGAATTCTATACATCGCTGCAAAAATCGCATGTACAAATTATCCTTGAGGAAAAGACAGAGTGGGACGGTATTTGAGCACCTTAATGACAGGACCTCTAGAGTGTGTCAGCATTTCGGTACCTCAGTGACGAGGACCTCTACAGTAGGACAGTATTTAGGTGCCTCAGTTAATGACAGGGCCTCTAGAGTGGGACAGTATTTAGGTGCCTTAATGACAGGACCTCTAGAGTGGGACAGTATTTAGGTACCTCAATAACAGAAACTCTAGAGTGGGACAGAATTAATGCACCTTCATGGTAAGTCCTCTAGAGTGGGTCAGTATTTCGGTACCTCAATGACAAGGAACTCTAAAGTAGGCCAGTAGTATGAATCTCATTGACAGGAACTCAAGTGAGTCAGAATTTAGTGAATTTTCAATAGGTACCTTAATGACAGGAACTCTAGAGAGGGTCAGTATTTACAATAGGTACCTTAATGACAGGAACTCTAGGTTTGAATCTGCTCGACAGCTGTGATAGCACCTCCGCCAGCAGAGGTTGGTGCTTTAACATCTTCCTCATTTTCATGATCCGTACAATCGCTGCCTGCAAACAAAACAACAAACAGAAATCAATAAATAAGTAATACCAACAGTAACAGGCTTCTGCGACCCGTGAACCAAAAGAGATCAACGGAGCAAAAGTAGATTGGAGGAAATTTTGGTACCCAATAAACCCAGTGTACCTAGGGAACATCGCTGATGCAGTAAACGACCTTAAGCCACAACATATCTCGTTCGTTCGTTCGTTCGTTTCTTTACTACCTACAGCATATGAAGTGGACCACACAAGCACAATCTGTCAAGGAATGTCAACAGCGAACACACTACATCGATTCTATCGTGTTTCAGTTGCTTTAGCAAGCTGTTTGTTTTTCTCTGCTTTTTGTTTTCTCCGTGTTTAAGGGAGTTTCAAGAGTGGGCGAGTTTTCTTTTCCTCTACGGGTTTGCATATGGGAAAATAGACAAACACTTGTGACTAAGGATACGGTTTCACGCCCCACTTTGTCCCTCTTTGCCTCCACAGGGAGGCAGTGTGGCCGAGCGGTTAGGGCGCCGGACTTGAAATCCGGAGGTCCCGAGTTCAAGTCCCGCTCTGACCGCTATCTGGAGTTGTTTCACGGCCGACCCAGGTTCAACTCCCCGGCCACACTTGTAAATAGCTAACTGGTCTGCCTCCTGCCAGTTGGGATTTTTAACTTGTTATGTTCAGTTTGAAATATTTGTTTCTAAGGTTTTAATGCTCGGCCCCACTAGCACCTTGCTATAATCACTTGCCGAGGGTAAATAAAGGATATTTATTTTTTTTATTTTAGCTAATGTAGCAAGTACTCAGTGCAATTTCTCAGTTGGAAGAAAAATAAACGCAAATTTTGGCAACCTTTGAAGAAACACTTAATCAATCGAAACGTAAGCCTAAACAGCATTGAGAAGCAATAAGGTATAACAATTCCGCTTGGCAAGCCGAAAATTGCAGCTGCAGACAGACAGACAGACAGACAGACAGACAGACAGACAGACAGACAGACAGATGGACAGACAGAGCTGGTCAGTTCAAGCGTGTCCTCGGGACTGTTTTAACCAACAAGATTTTAACCACCTCGACTGTCGACTTGTTACCTGTATAAGAAGTTTTCTGTCTTCTTCAATGTATTTATGTGTTTGTTCTTGTTCTTGCTTCTGTTCTGTTTTCATCGGCACGTTGATATTAACTCTCAGCTTCTTACTGTTAGGTGAATACATTCAAGTCAGATTAATTAAGCAACCACTTAAACGTTCTAATCTTGTAACCTTTAAGGCTCGGACAAACGAGTTCAACTCCGTTCAACACTATTGAAATGTTGAACGTGTTTTGCCACCCCGTTTAATGTTGGTTCAACTTCTATTTTGTTCGCAGGTCAAAAAAACAATGTTGAACGCGTTTGGCCATCTCGATCAACATCGCTCAACGAAGTTGTATTCAACGATGTTAAACGCGTTTGGCCACCCTGCTGAATGACGTTGATCCAACGTTTCTTGTGTTCTCAGGTCGACACAACGACGTTGAATTCGTTTGGCCATCTTGTTCAACATCGCACAACAAAACTGTATTCAACACTGTTGAACGCGTTTGGCATCCCTGCTGAATGACGTTGATCCAACGTTTCTTGTGTTCTCAGGTCGACACAACGACGTTGAATTCGTTTGGCCATCTTGTTCAACATCGCACAACAAAACTGTAGTCAACATTGCTGAACGCGTTTGGGAACCCTGCTGAATGACGTTGATCCAACGTTTCTTGTGTTCTCAGGTCGACACAACGACGTTGAATTCGTTTGGCCATCTTGTTCAACATCGCACAACGAAGCTGTATTCAACAACGTTGGACGCGTTTGGCCGCCCTTTAAGCCCTAAGCCCTGATGAAAATGAAATTTCCCTTTATAACATGATCACTACTTGTTTGAACATTCAGTGACAAGAATAAAGGAAGTGATCACTGAGGATAAGACGTCTTCGTCAAATTCTCCTTACTAGTTCCATGAGAAATGTATGAAGATCAAAAATGAGAATATGCATTTTATATCAGGGCTTAAAGGGTTTATCACGGCCGTAAGCAACAAAAGCATCCAGGATCTAATTTCATCTTGTAATACCAATACACTGACACAATCAGCTACAGTGTCATCAAGGAAAACTTATCAAGGAAGCTTGTTAATCGCTTACACGAGCAAACAATATCAAGGATAACTCGTCAAGCAAAACTATTTTACACTATATACATACGAGCAAATACAAATTAAGTATCTGTCAAGGCAAATAATTTTGTGAGCAATCAGCCTTGTAATTAAGCACTCTACACTCTATTTGTATTAGGAAAAGATTTCCGCTTATGGGAGGTTTCGATGTATCAATATCTCAGGTAAGAACTAAAGTTAGGGTTTCAAAAATAGGCATATCCACTTACTTCTTGTATCCATGGAAAAGACTAACTGATGAGTGGCGATCTAAGTTGGAGCCATCTTCAGATGTCTCGCACACCTGTGAAAACACAGCGACTTCACGTTTGAACGCAATTGATTAAATCAATTAAACTCCATTAAACTTCACGATTAATTGTGCAATTCGCTATTTGCACGTTTTAAAAACTCTCTAAGTTCTTCATTCATAACACACCCCCGATGTGTAGACTTGCTCCAAGTCCCTCGTTTTCTGCAACGAGGAGTAAGGGTAAGGACGAATGATTGCGCCGCAGTGGTCACCATCTTGACTTTAGACCCCCCCCCCGCCTCCCCCTGCACATCCCCAGACCTCTAGGCCTCGCTACGACCTGTTAATTACAAGCTTGACAATGATCCCTCCTTTACCACCAGTGCCAGCCATCCCTACGTAACGGTTCGTAGAACTCTGACAAAGGCATATAACGGAAATGATCAAATCTACTATAAAAGGTTTTTACTTACAAGAAGTTTCGACTTCAACAAAATTCCAAGGACTTGAGAAAGAATATCCTGCAAACAATATACGTAAAATATGACGGGTTAAAATAAATAGGTTTTTTTTACCAACAACCGACTGAAGTTGACGAACTTGCGAGCTAGAATTATTGAAAATAACTTCACTCTTATCGACTGCTCTCTATTACGGACATAGCCTGCGTAGTAGTCAAGATGTTAAGGGTAAGAATTGTGCGTTTTATGATAAAATCATGAAACCCTGCACGATTGTAACCCTACAGGTACTCAACAAATCTGGATATAGAGGCATCGCCGAAAATCCCTGTAACAAGAATAAACCGGTTTAAATTGAAAATGCTGACGTCAGCATTTTTCTCGATCTTTTCAGAGCAGGCGTCCACTGCAATTTCCGTTCAAATATTCAAATACAGTCTTGCAGATCATAACACTGATCAGAAAAATGCCACTTGACTTCATTTGTGGTTAAAATACCGCACAAACAGAATTGAAGGTATCTCTTTTTCTGCAAAACTCCACAAAATAGTGTGATGCTGGATAATTTTTCAGTTAATTTCCTTCAACCTGTCTGCAGATTCATTGAAATCATAATTATAAGTCCGCTAATAGTTAGAATAATTACTCAGGTGAGTCGTTTCTCTCGATAAAAGACCTTTAAAGATTTTTAACCTCGATGAGGTGGACTGGAGATCAGGCAACATATGAAGGAGGAGGCCTGGGTTCGAAAATAAGCAAACTGTCATGGCGGCGTCCAACAAGTGAACCACTTGTCTGTCCAGCGAATTCGAAACGGAAAGACGCTGGAGTAGGCTACAATACACTCGCCTTACATCTTTCCCAATTACAAGAGTTAGATGAGAACCCCTTTGCTTTTGATGTCAGTGAACTTGACAGTGGAGATGGCATCGAATCAACTTTCAGTAATAATAATGCCTGTTGGCACAAGTCATGCCAAAACAAAATTAATAGCACTGAGATCAAACGAGTTGCAAAGAGGAAAAGAGATAATGAAGATGATTCCAGCAAACTCAGTCCGGTGAAAACAAGACGGTCAGTTGGTCACAGCAACGAGAAGTATAATGACCAGTGCTTGTTTTGTGATCAGAGTGATGGTAATGTCCACAAAGCATCAACAATTCAGATCGATACCAAAGTTAGAAAGTATGCAACAGAGCTTCATGACACAAAACTACTATCTAAATTGACAGGTGAAGACATGGTGGCAATTGACGCCGTCTATCACACTAAATGCCTGGTTAATTTCTACAATCGTGCGAGACGAAAGTATAGCACTGAAAATGTTGAACATCAGTCAGCTAGTCAACTACATGCCATCGCTTTTGCAGAAGTTGTGTCCTACATAGAAGGATTTAGAGAAGGTCAAGAGACAGTGCCAGTAATTCCTTTAGCTGAGCTTGGTAAAATGTATTGTAATATAATAGAGGACCTTGGAGGTGATCAAACGGCCCGTTTACATACTACTCGACTCAAGGAGAAGCTGGAGGCTGAGATACCAGACCTAGTGCCATACAAACAAGGACGAGACATTGTGTTAGCTTTTGACCAACACATGGGAGATGTCATCAAAAAGGCTTGCGAGCGAGATGATGACTCGGAGGCGCTTCAGCTTGCCCGAGCAGCAGGAATAATAAGGAGGGACATTTTCAACCACAAAAACAAGCTATTCGATGGTACTTTCCCAAGTAACTGTCGGACAAGAAGTGTCCCTGATTCGTTGAAGGCCTTAGTAAGCATGATTCTAGATGGGCCATGTTCCACCAAGTCAGATGTTTTTGAAGAAGTGTCAGCAAACACTGCCAGTCTTTCAATTTCTCAGTTAATAAGCTCTAACTGTGTAAAGAGATGATTCTAAGCCAGCTGTGCGCCACAATAGAGAGCGGGAAACGCCACTTCCCATATACGCTGGTTAAAAATCCATGCGGAGACGAGGAACAGGGGCTTGATTGACACAATGAACAAGATGGGGCTCTCCATTTCTTACTATCGTGTCATGTCAATCTCAACGGATGCTGCAAATAGCGTCTGCAGCCGTTTCGAACAAGACGGAGTGGTGTGTCCTCCAAAACTACGTAAAAGTCTCTTTACAACTGGTGCATTAGATAACATTGATCATAACCCGAGTGCAACAACCGCAAAAGATTCCTTTCATGGCACAGCAATATCACTGGCGCAGCACCCTTCTGATCATGACCGCGGAGTTGATAGAGGAGTAAATGTAATAGACAAGAAGGTAGTCCAACAGAGAAGGGTAAGAGACCTTCCAGCCCAATACACCAATGTTCATCCAGTCGCGCTCCAAACTAAAAATGCTTTCTTCCTTAAGTTGATAGGACCAGTCATGCCGCCATCAGATGTCAATGCATCATCTCTGACAAAAGAACTTGACTGGTTTAACAATGTTAAGTCTTTGTGTGGTAAAGATGAATTAAATAACAAGGACTTAATGTCCTGGGCTGCATTTCATGCCTCACTACAGCCACCACCAGTACAACAGGTTGATGTAGTTGCTCTTTTACCGTTATTTTTGGAGCATGCACACTCTCCTGCAATGGTTCGACATGGGATGGATATTGTTAACGATGTAGTTCAGCATGTCAATCCAGGTCAGACACCAGTAATAGCCATGGACCAGCCACTCTTTGCCTTTGCTAAACTAATACAGTGGAACATGCCTGAAACACATGGTGAAGATAAATATGTTGTCATGTTCGGAGGCCTCCATATTGAAATTGCGGCTTTCAAAGCTCTAGGGGAGTTTTTGGATGGAAGTGGATGGGTAAACGCACTTGTAAACGCAGACATAGCAAGCCCTGGTACAGCAGAATCATTCTTGAAAGTAAGTCATCTCGCTAAAGCAAGACGAGCACATCAGATTACAGCCGCTGCCCTATATGTTCTCCAACAGTCAGCATACAATGACTACAAAGCAGCCCTATCAGCATCCGAAGCATGCTTAGAGTTCAGTGCATGGTGTAGCAAGGTGGCTTCCATTCAGCCTCAGTTCTCTTTCTGGTCGCAAGTGTTAGAGTTAGAAGTCCTCGTCCTTGAGATAGTGAGATCAATCAGGGAAGGGAACTTCAAATCCTACGTAGAATCAGTCACAGCTCTTATGCCATGGATGTTTGCTCTAGACCAAGTTGCTGCCTAAAAGGATGATTGCTTATTGTTCTCCAGGCTAATATCGCATGCCAGTCTCAGGAAGGGGATCTCCAAGACTTTTTTAGGCATGAAAACCAGCCATGGCCTCCATCATTATCCCAGCATAGTAAACTGAAGCAGGGTAACAAAGCAGACCTCATTTCATGTTTGCAAGGTTCAACAGAAGCTTCAGCAGACACCCCACAAGTGGATGCACAAATTTTTGACGGAGCTGTGGTTGTACAGATGCTCCATCCAAAAACAGCAAGTACATTCAAGGACTACATCCAAACAGTTTTTCTGCCATACGTACAAGGCCAGCTACAGTCAGCACAAAGAATAGATTTTGTATGGGACACCTACAAGCCAGACAGCTTGAAGACAGATACAAGAGAGAAAAGAGGTTCTGGATCCCGTCGGCGTGTCGAACCAACGGTGAAAATTCCATCGAATTGGAAGAGCTTTTTGCGCGTTGATGATAACAAGACAGAACTTTTTGGACTTCTCGCACAGGAGTTAGGAAGCATCGACGCTGCAGGCAAAGAAGTGTACAGCACAGTTGACAACCACGTAGTAAGCAATACATCAAGAGAGAACCTGGACGGCCTTCCGCCATGCAACCATGAAGAAGCGGACACTCGAACTTTTTGGCACGTTCTTGATGCTGCTAAGCAACATCAACGAATCATGATAAGAACAGTCGATACGGACGTCTTCGTTCTCGCTATCTCGCAGATGCAGAGAATTTCGCAGAAAGAGGTCTGGCTTGCTTTTGGCATGGGAAAGCTGTTTAGGTATTACCCAATCCATGATATTGCTCGTTCACTTGGTCCACAGAAGAGCCTTACTTTGCCGGTATTCCACGCGTTCACAGGCTGTGACACTGTGTCATTCTTTGCTGGAAAAAGTAAAAAAAGTGCGTGGGATACCTGGGGTGTGTTTCCAGACGTCACTAACTCATTCCTCGAATCGCTAATGCGCCCAGCGAGCTATCGGATGTTTGTGTAAGGAACATCGAACGATTTGTAGTGTTGCTCTATGACAAAGGAAGTGAGCTGAGGTCTGTTGACGAGGCTCGGCAACAACTGTTCTGTAAGCGGTCTCGTAGCCTGGAGACAATTCCTCCAACCTCTGCAGCTCTGAAGCAGCATACCCTCCGAGCATCTTATCAAGGTGGCCATGTCTGGAGCCAAGTACACCTTGCACTACCAGAGCTTCCAAGTCCAGCTGAGTGGGGATGGGAGAGGAATGGCCAATGGAAACCAGTTTGGACAACTTTGCCACAAGCCCAGCAAAGCTGCTACGAGCTCATCCACTGTTCCTGTAGGAAGGCGTGTAGAGGATTGTGCAAGTGTTCAAAAGCAAACCTTCAGTGTACTGCCCTGTGTGCTTGTGGTGGAGACTGCTACCTGTAGGTAGGGGCTAATGGAGTGTATGAATGAGACAGCTCTGTTTCTTACTGTTATAAAGCTGTTTTCTATTTCATTGTTAGTCTGCTTAATCAAATGATAAAAAAAAGGTAGAAGCATAGGTCTTCCATTAGCCAGAAGTACTGATCAAAAGCCATGTGACAATTGCATAATATGCAAAAATGATAACAAAAAATGCTGACTAAGCATTTTTCACCATCCCGTATTATATTTTTGAGACTTAAATAACACTTTTTATTAACATCATGAGTGTATTACACGTTATATAATACGCCAAATGGCAAACTGTGATTGCAATCACAGTAAACATATCAGGTGGAAAAATGCTGACGTCAGCATTTTTAATCACAACCGGTTTATTTTTGTTACATGACCTTTTAGCGATGCCTCTATATCCAGAATTGTAAAGTACCTGTTCACTGACATTTGTGGGAAGTTTCATGCTTTTATCAAAAAACGCACAATTCCTATAAATTTTTGACCTTAACTACTAGACTATAGCAAGCGTTCCCGAAGGCTTTTCCGCGCTTTCAATTGAACCGTATTTCGCTCTTTGGCTTTGCCCTCGCCTCAATTTTCGCGTGCCAAAAAGCGAAAAATGCTTCAAACACGCGGAAAAGCCTACGGAAACGCTTGCTACGCAAACTATGGCGGACACCATATCGTAGTCCCGAAGGTGTCCGTTATATCGACGGTTCACTGTAATCACACTTTAGAATTTCCTATTTCATGAAATCCTCCACAGACTTACAAATGTAGAAGTTAAAACCAGTGAGAGGGTTAAGGCGTTACTTTGTAGTCCAACAATGTTCACTTTGGAGTATCTGACAACAGAATACCCACCGTTTTAAGCTGAGTGTGTTCTTGAATCTGCTCCAGAGTAAGACGATCTGAGGTATTGAACATCAGAAGAACACCCATCTGATAAGTGGATGCCTAAAACAAAACAAACTTCCACTCAAACCCTGTTATGTACTTTACATCTAGTTTAGTAAGAGAGAGAGAGCGCAGAAAGGCCAACAGAGAAGACATAGATATATAAGCCAAGACAACAGGGTTCGTTCATAGTTTTGTATTCCAAATTTTATTTTATTTTTTTTTTTTTAACTGTAAAATGTAACTCTGTTACATTGTAAATCGGCACAAGCAACTTGAAACGGGTCCGACAAAATTCCAAATGTTTTCACACTTACTTAATAGTACATTTTGTTTAGTTGTTGATCAAATACCAGCTGAAGTGTCTCCTTACCTGGAGAGTGTAGCGATTCTTGAAGCAATTTGTGACGAGTTCACCCTGTAAAGACAGCAAGCATTATTCATTAGCTATGACACATGCATACAATTCCTGAGCAGGGTATCAAACGTTTATCAAAACGTTTTCAGGACTTTCAAGAGACAATTTATCTTATAGGGCTTAATATATAAATTTCAAAGCAGTATAGAATATACATTGTACCAGGGGTATAGCTAGAGTCTCTATTACCTTGGACATGTGGTAAAGCCAGTGAAGTTTCCGGCCACTGTGTTGGCTGCTGTAAAATGTCGTGAAACGTTGATGACTTCTTTCCATCTAAAGTAAAAAACAAAACTTGCGATTACATTAACGGTCATCAACCTGATGAACAGCTAGTCCCGAAACGTCGTTGATGAAATTTATTTGACACTTTACAAAATCTTTCAATTTTATTTTTCCAATATGTTCTATTTAATTTTAGTTTTGTGTTTATAAGAGTCACGCATCCATGCGAATTCAACTTTTGGATTCACTCGCGTAATGCTAAAACACAGCCTACACCCTGTAGAAGCTACTGTATGTTTGCCTTTTTTTTTGGGGGGGGGGGTACCTAAGACAACAGGCATACAAAATGGTGAGTAAACTTTTAAAAAACTTGTTTTACATGTGGGTTCCACATAACTAAGTAATAAAGTCACTCCTTGCACTAACCAGTACACCGTATTTTGGAACAAAGCAAAAATACAGCTGGTTTACAGTTGGACTCCTAATATAAGTGACTGGGAATCGAACTTACTCGTGCAGGCAATCAAATTGGCACATGCAATGAATTTTCAATAATTATGGTTAAAATAATCATCATTACCTCTGCTGGTAGAGAGAAAGGTGCTGACTGTTGAAAAGGCCATGATCCCGAACTAAGAACCTGGATTGAAAAGTCCACTGAGGACACACGAAAACAAGAGATAAATCAGACACTGATGACAAACAAAGTCACACGAACATTGGTTTAAACACTGTCCTATGCAACTTACAATCTAAAGCTTCTGTGTTGGCTAGATGAGACTTGAATTTGTCGTTGAGATCTTTGCTAACACCTATGTCTTGGAACATTCTTTGAAGCTTAGATGTGTACTCAAAACCACAAGCTTGCTGTAAGACAGAAAAATAACAAAAAAACATTTTAGTTAAAAGCAGTGCCCTTAATATAGTACTGTGAATAAAACGAAGCAGGGGACTACAAGGTGGTTTTTAAAGATTTACAGAAACCCCACATGTGATGGTATGGCAAGTAAATTAGCTCATGAAACCCAATTTTAACGTGCGATAAATAAAAGGGTGAATAAATCTTTGAACTCTGTGAACCACTGACTTGAAACTATTCAAGTACAATGTGACATGAATCATCTTGAAGTTTGCAAAGTGTCCCAGGTACTCACAGCATCACATGGCTCCCAAATTATAGGCATTAGGTTGAAATACAATTTTTTTTAGTTTATTTTCCGTACAACCCCTCAGCTGAATACATTTTACCTTAAGTTTAGAGATCATGCTGGCTTCTGCATCATCAGAAGCTGAGTTGTGTTGTACCAGTCTCTTTGCCAGCATCTTGGAATAAAACTTCTGGAATACATCTTTGTCTTCAATATACTTAAACACAACCATCTGCACAAAATAATAAAACAATTATGTCACAGATGTACAAAGGCCCGTGGGTGGGGTTAAAAGGGACCTTTTTTGGAACAAAGCCTTTGTAATACAATTTACAGGGTTATTCTACTACCACTTACCACTGAATTAAGAATGTCTTCTAGTTCAGCTTCTTCTGGATTCTTTGAGCTGTGCATAAAATACAAAGGCAGAAAATTTAACTTTTCATTGCCTGTCTTCTTCCAAGTGGCTTGTCATAATTTTAGTAAATTAAAACAAAATAATCCTACTGCATGTAAATGTATGCGCGGGCCAAAATAATTAATGAATTTTGTTCTGTCATTTTTTCAAGATGGTGAAAAATCTGGGTGATGTGCCACACACATTTTTGGAGGGTGTTTTTTTTTAATCAAACTACAAGTATTTAATTAACTACATACCTTTTCTTTAGCAAAGAATCACAGTATCTTGCTAGAAGTTCAGGAGACTTGGATGAACTTTGAGCTTGTTTAGTGACAAAGTTATTATTTATAAACTTGCCACATGCCTGCAGAAAACAAATCAATTTATTATAACTATCTGAAACATTAACATTCAGTATAGAACAATTTCTTAGCAAAAAAGTGTCACAAAATGAATATGTTTGAGCATGTTGAGTTAAATACTGCCGTTTCTAAAGGTTTTTACCTTGTCTAGAGCAGCAACAAATCCTGCATCATTGTTAAAAGCTGTCAGCACCAGTGCATTGTACTTGTGGTGAACTTCAAGTATTGTCTCCACATACACCTTGGGGTCCTGAACAACAATAAACATACACCTTGTGGATTAATATGACCACAGTTTGTACACGGTTAGCCCGATAAGCCCTGATATGACAATGCATATTCTCCTTCCTGTTCTCCATAATGCTTAAGGAGAATAGTCTAAATACCAAGATGTCTTCTCTTTGGTGATCAATTCCTTTATTCTCATCACTTGAATGTTTGAATTGTAGTGATGATGTAAAGAGAAATTTCATTTTCATCACTGTTAGGGGTTAAAGGGTTAAGGGACATACTGTAGAGCAAAGGACACTAGAAGAAGATCCGAACTACCAATGACATTTATCAACGTGCTTCATAAAGAAAACTTACCTAACACGGGGGGCTAATTCAGACAAAACGACTTTTGCTTACAACTGCCATTATGTGATTTTTCTAACAGCAAAAATTGTAAACAATTCTTGTCATTTAACATTGTCTGTGGTTACAATTTTCAAAGGCTTTCAAAACACGTTTCAAAGTCATACAGCTGTAAGTTATTTTTTGAGTCATACAAAACAATCACAAGCAAGTTGTATGATTGATTTATGTGAAACAATTTGTGCTGAACATGTAATTGTAAACATATCACCTGCAGGAGACCACGTTGTACTGTCTAATTTGGCCCTTAGCAAACTTAGTCTGCAAACTCATGCAAGATGGCATGTATGGATGTTGCAAGCCATTTTGGGAAACTGTTACACACAGGTCAACTTGTCCTAACTGCCAACATGAGTTTGCGAACATTAGTTTCAGAGTATATAGGGGCCATTACAATCAGCTGGTACTTGCTCAGCAACTTGTTTCAGCTGACTGGCATTGGACTAGCAAAATCATTATTTACAATAACCATACTGTGGTAGTATAATCACAAACAATGCAGATTTACTTACATTGAATGCCTGATCTCCACATTTTTCTAAAGCATTAAGTCCTTGAGCAGTTATGTGGTTTTCTAACAAGGTTCGCAGCTGCCCTAGGCCATCAGGTATCCTGGCAACTAAGTTGTACATGCGACCAAGATCTAATGATATTGACATTAAAAAATATCAGATGTATTAAATTGCCATCAAGAGAGCAAAGCGTAAATGCATGCAGGGAAGTTAATCATCTAAGTGAAAAATCTAGAAATGTTGGTTGGAAACAAAATGTATCTGCCATTTGAAGTACAACTGCCATATCTGTTAAGTCACTAAGAACAGTTTGATAACCAAAAGCAACATACCTTCATTCTTGTCATCATTTAACAGGTTTTGAAATTCTGCATAAAAGATGTCTAAATGCTTCTCAATCAGAACTTGCTCACATTTTCTGGCAAGCTGCAAAGAAAACAGAAGCCATATTCTTTCCAATATCTTATAAACTAGGTACAGCCTTCCTACACTAACTGGTGACAAACACTGCTGCCAAGTACCACATTTGGTTTTCAACATTAAAGCTTACCTCATCTTGAGTGCTTTCATGTAAGTAGACCTGGACTCTTCTTTGTTCTTCTAAAAGACGAGCTTCAGCCTAAGTATTCAATCGACAAATCATTCACATTCTTTATATTGATAAAAAGCATTGGTAATTTTAAAGCTTTATTATGAAAAAAAGGAAGATGTAGAACGTGTAACATGCATCTGATCACAAACATAGGACAAAGAAAAAAATCTGAGTCCCTGACGGCACTCGAACCTAAACCTTCCATACCATATACCAGTTGGATGCTCTAACCACTGAGCTGTATTGGGAGACTTGAGTCAAGCTAGATCAAAGTTTTAATTTAACTTGTAGTGTGAGTTTACTCGAAACATTTATCAAATACTGAAAATATATCTGTACCTTTTTCATATACTCTGTGACAGGGTTTTCTCTAAGAAATTCTGTACTCTCTGTTGTATAAAATCTCTCTGTATCGTCTAAAAATACGGATTCAAAAGAAGTTTTGTACACATTGAGGGTGGGTCCCCTGGTTGAAGGATCATCTTCATTTAGACCAAGTTCAACTGTGGAAAAACAGGGGGTAAAACGTCAGCCAACTACAAATATGACAACATATGACCAAGGACATAACAAATTAAAACAGAACAACATAAACCATCAAACAGGAAAACTACAATGCATGAGGTAAAGGTGTAGAGGTTCAGGTTTCTCCCCAGCTGTGTACATTTTACTGCTCCCGAGCCAAAGCAAGGCAGCACAGCTACATTGTATTCTTAGTATGATATCGAGCTTCTGTTTCTCTGTTTGTCTGTTAGTGTGAGCCAACATGCAATGTGGTCAGAGCAGGGATCCACATTAGCAGTCGTCAGGTTGTCCGAGACAACTATAAAGTGCTACGGACGAGTATCACAAATCACAAACTCGTCTGGTGGAGGAGTAAGTTTTAAGGAGCAAATTTCTTTTCTTTAATTTCTCACCAGTCAATGTACTTGAGTTTTGAATGTCCAACAGCCATTTAGTGATTCCGTACTGTAGTAAACAGAAGATTAAAATTCTGTAAACTTCGTTTCGTTGCGCATACGACCATATGACATCTTTCTCTCAGAAGTGAAAAGCTTGCAGGCTCAATTTTTTGTTCTCGACTACTGACATACTACAGCGATATGCAAAACGAAGACTCTCACTCTTTGGCCGCATGTGAGTTTCGCAAAATGTAGCGCTACTTTGACATGGTGTTGCCACCACCGCAGGAGAAAAAAATGGTGAGCCTTCCGAGCAAAGTTCTAAATACGAACAAGAACAGTGAAAGCGTGCATTTTTACAACATCATGGTAGCACAACAGGCAGGTGGAGACTTCGATGTCGTTGACAGGGAGAGGATTTAGATGGGAATGACAGTAGTGTTGAAGATGCAAGTGACATGGACAGCGATGTTGAAAAATGCCAAATTGAAAGTTTGATCAAGAAGTACTCGTAATTTAAGTAAACGCAGCAAATCATTGCAAAGTAGGTCTATCTTTTTAGTCCGTGTAGTTGAGTTTGTAAAATGAAAGTGACAGGAGTCTACTGCGGGACCGCTGCAGTAACATAGTGAAAATAAAAGACAACCTTTCCACTTACTTGTTAACCTTCAGTTTTTGACTGTATTTTAATTATTACACAATTTTTAACGGGCGAGTAAAATTTTATCAGGGCAAGTATCTTTTCTGACATCCTTGCCCGGATGACGAGTTTCAAAAAAAGCTAATATGGATCCCTGTCAGAGGTATGTAAATTCAGTTAGCGAGTAACCACTCAAGCCACGAAGCTTGACACCAATTTCTTTCACAAGCAAGGTACCAAGTAAAAATAAATAGAGAAAGAAGCATTTTGTTTGAATGTGGGAAAAGGACCCAGTGTATGCATAGGAACAGTGTTTGCTCAACTGTGGATCATGAAAAGCAATAAGTTCACTTTGTCTTACATGTAGATTCTACCTTTTAATTATACGCACATGTCGTAACAACACAGCTCGACGTCCTTAACTACCCTAACAATGAGACAGCTGGAAAAACAATTAGCAGAACACTGGGAGTGTTATCCCCTAATGTTAACATTAATTTTAGTAGATTACATGAATTATATGCATACGTACCATAACACTGGATCACTCCACTGACGAGTCTTGTGTTAATAGTCTCACCATTTCTTTCTCTTTCAATCAACCGCAACACAGCATTTGTTACCTGATAGCGAAAGGGAAGAGTTGAGAACACTACAAACAGCCAGGACAATCATATACATACAGCCACTTGCATTCACATATATCTGGCTATGTCACAACCACGACATCATAGCCAACCTCTGCAAAGTTTAGGTATGAGAGTCCTAATTAAGGTCTGTTTAAAAAGATGATTTTTGCTGCCAGTTATAAACAATGATTTCAAGAGCAATTTCAATTTGTCTCAGCAGCAAGCAGCATAGAAGCAAAACTATTACAGTGCATATTAACATTTTACATGAATTTCAACAAACAAATGGAAATACCTGTCTGTTCAACGGTCTGAACAAATTCTCTCTCCAGGTCACCAGAGCAAGCTACGATAACAACATCACACAGGTTAACAACAGTTGCTTAAATAATAAACAACACTAAATAATTACTGTATTTCCTTTCTTAAAGTTTCGGTGACATGGGGAGGGGTTCACAGAAGAGGGCATGGGTAGGGAGTGGACGCTTTGAGGGGAGGGGGGAGGACTTACCAGAGAAGGTAGAGGTAAATAGAGGAACAGCTGAAGGGGTGTAAATGGAGGAAACATGGTACACTAGTATATCACAATTCAAAAAGTCAATTTGCCAAGTGCCATGATCAACTCACAGAATAAATTTCATAGATGCCTTTCCTTCCTTCATCACATTCTCGTCGCACCCAGTGTCGGTTGAGATATGCACAAACACCATTTAAAACTTTGCTTGAAAATCTATAATCTTCCCAGCGCTGGGTGTAAAATTTTAGCACTGACTCATCCATGAGATCTGAACCATCCTGTAATAAATTGATACAGAGATAAGTTTGTAAACAGTCTTCTGTGCTAAGTTGCTAGGCTAGTAAAGTGTTCCAACAAACTTGGGAGTTACAAGTTAAGAAATGTTTTTAAAAAAAGTGTTTCAACTAACAGCTGAGTCACCACAGCCTAATTCTGTATTGCAAGGTTCTTGATTCTCAGCAAAGTAGGTGAAGAAATTTTGCAATTTCTGCTGCCATCATAAACATTCCAGGTGGTATAAGTTTAGCTAGAGATTGCAAATTTTATCATAATGTGTTTTTCCAGCAAATATCCCTACAGTGTACTCCCCCACAGAGGGTAATTTTTGGTTTGAACCCCCATCCCTCTGGAAATTCCACTTTAGGCTCACACATTCCTTTAAAAATTTTGGCCTTTAATACCCCCACCGCCCTCAGAATTTCCAATGACCCTCTGTGGTGGGGTATGGATATTTTCTGCAACCACACAATGCTACAGTGTACTTGTCAGGATCCACACTGTACTCTGGTTTCTACTCTGTTTGACCCTGTTCACCATTCGAGGCCTTCTTATAGACTACTAACAAGCAAACATCATTTATTTTAGAAATAAAAATTATACAGCTAAACTACTACCAAACTCAGACATAAACCACTACCTTCTGCATGCCTGTGAGGTAAGTCCTGAGAAACTCTTTTAGTCTTTTGTACAACTCATGGCCAACAAACTGGGCTCCTGTGAAGCAAAATGAAAATCCTTGTCAACTGTTCTTAAAAATTTGGGCTACTCGAATAACCATTTTAAAATAAATTTGTATGTTAACTTAGTCCTTCCAAAATGTGCCAGCAGTCAGCAATTCTTCCCAAACTTGTATGGGAGTTAACATTGTTTTGCTTTTTCTTATGGAAAATAACTCACGAGAACTATACCATACTTCAACAGTGTTATAGAAACGCAACTAAGTACACAGTTAGATGGAAGGGCAAATCACATTTTAAGGCCCAGCCAGGCAATCAAACATCTTAAGCTGTTTGGCTGGGGCTTTAGTTAGTGATTCAGTAAAGGCTCCGAGTACTATCAAAAGGAAAACAAAGCAGGGACTTACCACCTTGGTTAGGAGCTTTCTTCTGTTTAGGAACTCTGGACTGAGACTGTTGATGGACACTAGTACAGTAATTATATACATGCCTAAAGACAGTTAAGGAACACAGACCTAAAGCAATTAATGATCTACATGTATATTACAAGCACTGACCACATAAGCCATGGTTACTCTGCACATAGACTTGGCATAGGCCTAGGATTGAAAGGCAGGGGGTTTGAACAAGCGACTGTCAGAGGAGGAAGTATCACAAGGACATCCCCTGGGATACGGATCAACACACTGTGACAATAGCTATTCCTCAAAGACACTCTACTGGTGTTTAAATACAAAGGTGAGAGTGAATGTACTCCAACCAAAGTACAGTTGACTTCCGATAACTCGAACCTTCAAGTGACACAAAAAAAGGTGCCAGTCATTGGGAGTTCGAGTTATTGGAAGATGGCATCGAATGACTTCAATTTAGGCCTAATGAGTAGTGCCTTAAATACAGTCATGCTTCTTTACAATTCAGTGCTCTCTTGTTTTAACGAAGGGCTAATGCACGTAACATCTGCTGAACTAACTCCATGGCCAAAAAAATATAAAATAAATGATCAACAACTCCTTGAAATATTTCTATACAAGTACACTTTATGGCTATTAGACACTTCCCTAACACGTGCCATTCAAATTGATTCACTAAGAATTCAGTGTTCTAAAAGGAATGTTTTAAGACATCACCCTTCATAAATTATGTTAAAGTGATTCGAGGGTAAAATTGCTAAGTGACCTGAAGGGAAAAATGGAAAATGGATTTACTTCCAGTCATTGAAGCAAATTCATGGGAAATTAATTTTGGTTTGAGTTAACAAGAACGTCAAGTTATTATGGGTTTAAGTGACCAGGATTGTACTGCAACTGTACTAATCACATCAAGTCCAATAAAACAATTCAAGAATTTCAAGGACCACCCAAGGATGCCACATTAGACAGAAAAGGTTATTGAATAAAATCATGTCAACTACCACTGCACCTGAAATGATTATACTTGTCTGTGCCCACTCAACCTCATGATTGGCTCTTTTATCTTGGGAACCCAAAACCTAACATTGATGAATTGGTAACTTCCATTGGAGATTCTTTCATTTTTTTGATGTATCCATGGATATGTACTATGGTAAATTTAATTGATTTCTCAACTTCTACTCAACATTTTAGAAAGTTCAAATTAATTACCATGACAGCAACCATCATAATTCGCCCTTTGTGTTTGCTTCTACAATGTATTTTATATAAAACCCCTCAAAGAAATGACAATCAACCATGTACCTACATTGCTTGTCATCAGGCCTGTTCACTGTTATCCATGGATCTGGAGGGTTTGGAGGATGAGATGAGATCATGAATGGGCAGATAGTAAATGTCACTTGTACTTTAATATGCCAATGTCCAATCTCATCCTCGGCCAAAATTGCACATTTAAAATTTGGCTAAACTACAAAATACAAGGTCACTGTTAACCAGGTAAGATATGAGCCAGCTTATTTGCTCATTTGGTAACTGACTGCTAAACCAAACAAGTCACAAAACACACAGACCTATGTCTCAACACAATTATAAATTCCCATCCCAATCCTTTACAGTGCTGTCAATAAGCACCGATGGCCAGAGAAAAGCACCGGCTATATCACTCAGAGAAGTCGGCTACTTTTCCCCCATAAACTGAAGTAGTTAGAGAAAGATTCTTTCAAACCCCTTGATGATACAGTCGGTTACTCTACTCAAACAAGCTGCCTACATGTACTTCAAATTTTAATGAAACCCCTGCCTTTGCATCTGTGACAAGCCAAACGAGCCAAAAAGAACAGATGCCCTAATAAGTGACCCTGCAATGCATAGTTGTTCCAAATGGAATTTGCACCATATAAATGCAACACCATTTGATACATAATTATTTTTATATACATGTAATTATGTATTTTTATGTATGTTGTACCAGGAGACCTGGAACCACCCTAGACAAAACTCAGGTGCAAATTCTGGTCTAATCTGGTTCAATACAGGCTGAAAACAGGAGAAGAGAAAAAACAAACACCCTTGACAAACCACATTTCATAAACCTTGGATAATGGTATCTTGTCTTCATATTATGAACATAGTTAAATAGTAAGCAATTGTCTAAATAATCACTTTGCTGATTTCATCTTAATGCCTACAATAAAGCCACTTCACAGTAAAAGTTCTCACCAAAAGGATACGTGTACAGTTCCATATATCGTGGTCTCGACATACTCTGTTGCTTATAAACGTGTTGTATGCCTTCTTTAAGGTCATCCCAGATTTCATCCAAGTTAATTTGACGTAATCCGTGTGGATTTTGTGTCCTAGAAGCCATCGTGTTCATAATTATAGCGTCGACAAACCCAAGCTATCGACGGACTTCCCGTCAAGTTTTCTTTCCTGAGACTCAGAGGAAAGGGTAATAGCTTGCAGTATCAATTAATCTTTCCTCCAAGAGATAACAGAAGTAGTTAGTATTTTAACAACTTCATCCCAAATGCGAAGAATTTGCTGTTTGACATACACAACTTGGACAGATACATGCAGCCACCAACACAAATGAATGGTCGAAACAAGCACTTCCCTCTTGACTTGAAAGGCGTATCTCAAGCGAATTTCCTCTCAGAAAGAAGTCTCATTTCTTTAGTTGAAGTTTTTCTTTACAACTGCTCCGTAAATCGAGAAAAATACCATCTTTCTTTTCACTTTTCCTCCCTATACATAACCTACAGGCACGTAAAACAAGATGGCTGCGACTCTGTGACGTCACAGACAGCAAGACCGCAAGGCATGCTTACCCGCGCCTTTCAAAAAATGCCGCGGCCATGTGGTTTGTAAGCGGAAACCAGAAAGGGGACAATTTGACAATGCCACAGGTTTCAAACGAATCAAAACATGATGTTACTCCCTTTTTAATGGAAATAAGTGCGCCATTTGAAGAGAGGGGTGATTATGTAATACATAAAAACCCAGGCATCGTGTCATCCAAGTATAGTTATTATTTATGAGGTAACTCGATGCAAGGACCACTTGGACAAACAGTAGCGAGGTGAAGCCGGATCTTGGTGTAGATCAGGATCAGCAATGTTGAATAAAACAAAAAAACCAATTGCAAGGCTGATCGGACAGCTAAGAAGGGTAATAATTTTATTGCCCAATATTTCGGTGAGACAAAACTCACCTTCATCCGGGGGGCTGTAAAAGATAAGTAAAAAATCGAATGAAACGCTTACAAGATTTAAAATGACAAACATAGAAAGCGGAAACGTGGCTAACAGCTTTTTTAAAAAATAGAAATAGATTAAGTTTCATCTCGTCTGTTTATTCCGTGGGGTTCAAGTGTCTTGCCCTTTAAAATCAATAATGCTTCTCTGGCTTTACGAATGCTGTCCCTGTTCGTAAAGCCAGAGAAGCATTTTTGATTTCAAAGGGCAACACTTAGACACTTGAACCCCACGGAATAAACAGACGAGATGAAACTTAATCTATTTCTATTTTTTTAAAAAGCTGCTAGTCACGTTTCCGCTTTCTATGTTTGTCAACCAATCATATATAATCTTTTCATTTTAATCATTTTAAATCTTGTAACCGTTTCATTCGATTTTTACTCAGCTTTTACAGCCCCTGATGAAGGTGAGTTTTGTCTCACCGAAATATTGGGCAATAAAATTATTACCCTTCTTAACTGTCTGATCAGCCTTGCAATTGGTTTTTTATTATTTATCAGCATTTTAGGTCCTGTTTAATATCAGGTCAATTTGGAACACGGCTAATTTGAAAACCAGTTTATTGAAATTATCACCTTGTATAAATAAAGTTAATTATTATACTTTAGGTTAAGTCACACGCACACATACCACAGGACTCCCACACGGAAGAAGGTTATCACAGGGATACCCCCAGCAAGGAGGGTAGGCTTCTGCCCCAGCATTATGTTGCCGGTACCCCGTTTGTGTCCGTGAGACAGACTATGTGGAGTAAAGTTTCTCGTCTAATTATGGCAGGAACCAGGCTTCAGAAAGGCTAACCAACTAACAGAATATGGTAAACCTGTGGCAATAGTTAAGCGAAAACCATAACACACGCGAAAAGTCGCTCTGCAGAAAATGGGTGCGTATTGGGAGAAGAAGTTTTTCCTAATGCAAAGGCTAGGACTTAAAAAACTTCTGCAAAGGCACAACAAGATCGGTCGAGTTTGCTTGACTTTGTGTTTAAATTTTACTTCAATGCAACAGATTGCTCTATAAACTATAGCAAGTGAAATTACTCAATACAAACTTGGAAAACTTGTTTTTAACCTTAAAAAATAGTTTTTTGGTTGAATGAGTTCCACAAGCATAGGTCGAGTTTGTTTTTCAATTTGGCAAAGTCAGCTCTAGTCTCCTACGCAGCTGTTTTTAGTGGCGTCACGCGACGCCCCCCCCCCCCCCCCCCACGTGGCGCGACGCCACTAAAAACGGCTGCGTAGGAGACTACGTCAGCTCGGATTCGTGGTACGTTATAGAAGTCTTAAAAGATGCCTCGTGTTTATGTTATCTGAAAACACAGTTTTGTTCTGTTAAGATTTCCAGCTAAATATCTAAGTGGTAGAAAATCTTGAAAACAGAATCTTATTTCCCGAATTTAAAAGTCACCATTTCCGTTCCCAAAATCCCAGTGTAGCTCTCACCCATGGCCTTTTAACGCATCCAAAAAGGCTTTTGGCCAAAGTAAGCTCTTGGTCCTTGAGTTTTTCATCACAATTAAACCCGCATATCGCAGAGCCTTTCGACAGTATTGTACCAAAATAATGCGCTGAGTTTCTCAGTACGTGCGCTCACTACTATGCGGCCATAAAAGGTCAATGTCAGAGAGGCATGAAATAGCTGCAAGCGCTGGCAACCTTTTCTTTATTTGCTGTACACAGGAAAGTATTTACATAAGATTTGCTATCCGCAACAAATGATTAAGGTAATAGAGATTACTTTATTCAAGTCGCTTTTGTAACTGAGTAAACATCCGATGAACTGAAAGGCTAAAAATAAAAGTGACTCGATACCTTCAAAGTTTCTATGAGCTTCCCGAATTCCTCCTTTTTGGGGAAAGCTTTATTATACCGACCAGGGGGTCTGATTATTTTACCATGAGCCTACCGACGATTAAAACTCTATCACGCGCTCATGGCTTCGATTAACCGCACAGATTAATGAATTTCTTTATCTCATGGCAAAGAAACGTGAGTCGGATATTTTTGATGTGAACACATTAGTATTCAACCCACATACTGTACACCGGCTTTCATGTTCGGTTGCCTAATTAACTCTTTGAAAAGCCAAAACTCATGTTTTCAGCTGATGTCCAACTAGGTGTAAATTACTCCTAAGTACTTTCTCGGCTGGAGATTTAAAAGTTACAGGAGGTTCTGTTAACAGATCACAGCTTTCAAATTGAGCACAAATCAAAGAGCTATCCACCTAAAGCCTTAAACTTTCGCGTGGATTTTACTTTCGTTGTTTTAGCGCGTCGTTAAAAGGAAGCGAAAATTAAACCCGCTAAAATAATTAGTTCAAAGATATATGATGGGAAACTGTGAAAGTGCCCTTTCCATAAAAAATATCTCACATTTTCAGTGTACTTTGACAATAGCACTACTTTTTGCATTAAAACCATTGTACTTACCGAATATGGTATAAGTCAATTGCCCGAAAAAAATCACTTCTCAAATTTACACGATTTTTGCCAATTCTTAACCAAGCAATATAATTTTTTGAAACGCAAGTATGCATATATCGACTAAAAAGTAATTTGTGGGCATAATTTTCCGTTACGACCTGAACCCCTGCGCGAAAGTATCAAAGACAAACGTCCCAAATTTAATTTCCTTTGGAAAAAGTCACACAAAAAACAACAAACCACGCCGGAAAGTACTCTTCACTTTCTTTGTCATCCAATACAGATTTTTCACTCCAGACAGAGTTCCGAGTTCTGCTTGCTTGCAATTGGTTAATGTTGTGGATGTGGAAGTCGTCCCGTCAGAACTTACCGAGATCAAGCCGACGTTTCACTAACATATATGAAACTCTGAGAAGAAAGGATTATTACGTTTATTCCTCTGTGTGGTCGCTTAATCTTGACGGTCGAATCTCTCACAGTTGACCACCATCGGAAGAAAGGTGGTCGTTTTATATGTAGAGAAAGTAGCTTACTTGTGGAGAGGGACAGATGGGCGGATCTCCGGATCGTCAGAGATGCAGATCGGCCCGAGATACCGAGGTTGTGGCATTGTAGTGTTCAGTATTAAAAATGATGTAGATTTGTGGATGTGACAACCAGTAGTTTTTTGTTGGTGGTTGGTCTTTATTAATCTTGGAATACAGGCGTTCTCTAATTAAAGTCAATTAGAAACCAACTTGTTGAGATCGATTTCGGTAAACGTCTAAAAATAACTTGATCATACTTTGTTCCTTATCAGATAAATACCTTAGTTTTTTCTTTTCTTTTGATGCATTTAAGTTGAGAAATTGCTTTGCAATACCATATAAACCCCATATACACAAGATGCCACAGGTAAAGCCATTTTTCATCATGTGATTGTCCTGCAGCAATTAATTATGCATTCATAATGGTAACAAACAAACTGCATCGATATTTTTAGCGCAATAAAGGCGGCTTTTTCGGAACAAATAGTTTTCGAGAACTAATAATTCAATGCTCCTCATATTTTAGACAAAAAATGGAATTATGTAAACTAAAACAAAAAGTGGGCATCTTGTTTTGACAGTTTGTTCTATTCGTGTGACGCGCAGAAACTACTCAAATCTAATTTTGGCGCAAGAAGATTCTAAGCAATTTTTCTTTACACCAACTCGTCTATTCAGAAGCTTCTTTGAAAAAGACATTTAGACTTTTGGCCTAAAACAGCAAACGGGAAATGGGACCAGTTGAAAATAAGTTTGAATTGACTCTGTTTTTAGTTTGAATCCCAAAAAACTGATATCATACTTGTAGATATAAATATCAAAAAGCGAAACATTGCATTTCCTATACAGATACACGAAGGCCCCCTTTATAGAGAAAACTTTCTTTAATTACACGACCCCAGCGTTCTTAACTAACGATCAATTTTAGCCAAAAATAAATTTACTAAGTAATAAGCCTAAGTAAATTTACTTAGGTTTGGAAACTTTGCGAAAAATCTGTCTCGAGCGCCGGAAAGCTAAACGTTTACACTGACTATCTTGCGTAAATGATTATACAAAGACTCTCTCAGAGACAAACTTCCTTTAGCAAACGTTTTCCTGAATTACAGAGAGTCAAAAAATAACGGGAGATCTTTAGCCTCCTTATAAAGGCTTAACGCAATATTTGGGCCGACTTGCCACAGCACCTGAAACGGATATCCGAAGTCTCTTAAAAGCAAACTTTTCTTTACTAAATATGCAGACTGACAAAATAGGAAGCTTAAGCTACCGCGACTGCAACGCCGAGGAAAACGTCAGTTTATAAATCACTTTGCAATCTTTAAGCTTCGAGTCACGATAGTATCAACTCGTTCAATCTGTCTTGGTCTGTTTTGGTCAATTTGGTCATTTTACGTTGCATTTGTGCACAGAAAGGCAAAGAAATGTACCAGAAACTATAACGCACGTGCAGTCATTGTTTTGCTAATTAAAGCTTTTGTTTTGTGACGTTCTCGTTAGCTGTACCCGTCGTGTTTGACTGCCTTATTCGATAAAATTGGTGCAGGTGATGAGAAAATTTCGACCGCTCACATTTTTGCAAGACCAAACAGGAAGATCTTCAAAAGTAAACTTCCTTCTCCTAATAGCGGAGCCTGCGGGCAAAGCCCGCCAGCGGAGCCGTCCGTCCGTACGTCCGTACATCCGTACCAGGAGGGAGTGATGAACTTGGGCCTGGGCACAAGCGCCGGTATTGGCGAATGAAAAACCGAGGTGTCTGGCCATCGTGACGTCACATATAAATCTGCCCCGAAAATTCAAAGGAAGTTAACAGATGGCTTCCTCGCAAATGTTTACAGTCCAGTTTCTCAAAAAGAACAGATCAAAACAATAAAAGAACGAAAGGTATGCTGCATGCTATAATATAACAAGAAAAGCCCCAGGGGCATTGGACCCGCCGTTTCCCCCCCCCCCCACTCGGGGTGCAAATACATTACAGTCACTCAAGATATGTGCCCAAGTGGTATAAAGATTTGAAGTTGGTGATTTTTCGTTTGACGTGTGTGCTGCCATCCCCCCCCCCCAAAGTGTTCTCTGCACCCTTCTCCTTGTGATATCATGGATCCCTTATAGTATGAATACCTTTCCCTTCCCTCATTCCTTGGTCATCCACCTGTTCTAGCACTCGCGAAGAAGAACGTGACGAAATAGTTTTGACCATGGCGTGACTTAGTTACGTCAATTTTTTAACGAAATGGCATCTCAGCGTAATTCTAAATATTAAACAAGGGCACGGAAATTTAAATAGATTTATTGATGAAGAAAAATTATCCTTAAATCGAAAGGGAACGGTTATCTACTGAAAAATGAAACGTAAAGGTCTACTTTTAGGCCATGATTCGATAAATGCTTTAGCGAAAGCAAGGAAATTCCCCGAATCGGCTTCTGTCTTTCAATGACGTAATGTTTACGTGTTACGGCAAGTTTAGGTGAATTCATGCCAGCTTCAAAGCTCGCTAGCACCTTCTTCCTTGCTCTCATCGAAGAGAAGTCAACTCCATTGAATTTCTTGTACTTTTCTACACAACTTTCCCTAAAGATTTTGGCGAAGCAAAGCAAAACTGCCAAAAAATATGCTTGCATTTCACTGTTGAGTTATTCAACTTGGCAAAAGCAAGGGACTTCCCCGAATCGGCTTCTGTGTTTCAGTGATGTAATGTTTACGTGCCAGGGCAAGTTAGGCGAATTCATGCCAGCTTCAAAGCTCGCTAGCACCCACGTTCTTGCTATCATCGAAGGGGTTTTTATGCCATTAAATCGCCAGTAATTCTGTACACCAACTTTCATGAAAATTCTGGCAAATAAACGCTAAACAAACGAAGATTACCGCCAAGTATTGTTTTGACCGAGCGGAGGTCTGGGGCAAGTGACCACGACGACAAAAAAAAAAACGGGTATTACTAGACCCCGTCCTGACGGCGGGGTAAAAAGTATTCTTAATGCAAATTGGTCCTCAAAACAAAATAACCAATTGGCGATAAGACTCAAAAGATTTCATGGACGCTTTGGTCGATCGACTGAAATCGTGATCAAGATCCCTTTTCAGAAGCTGTATCTCACAAACCCTAAGATGTGTCACTTGGAGACAAAAACATAACTTTCATATGTATAAACTCTTTCCATTTTAGGAAAATAAAATTACGTAACAGTTTCATTAAAATGATCAGTGGCTTTAAACATCATTAAAATGTGGAGAAGAATACTCCAATACAAGGAAACGTTTACTGTGAATTCCTCTGCTTGGTTCGAAGTTAATAATGGACCACAGTAATTCCTTACTTTGCTAAACTATCTTGTAAAAAACGACAAAGATGACAACATTTGCTGGAGGAGAGGCAAAACAGCTGACACGCCGGCTTTCCGGCCAAATTTCTGCTGATCTCATATCGAATAATTATAAAAAACCACAGTTTATCTAAAACGCCAACTTTCTCAGGTTACTGATGTTAAGGGTTAACAAGGCTCTCTCTTTACTAGAATGGTCCTCAGTTTGACTGTTGTAATCAATCTTTGAAAATCAAATGACAGGACCAATTCAATTTATTTGCGATATGGTCATCGTCAGTTGTAGCTAGTTGTGGATCAAGTTGACGGTCAAACTCTTTCGAAAACACTATGCAACCTGGACAGCAACTGAATCTAGAAGAAACTGGAGGTATTGAGAATAAATCACTGAATCACTGATCCAAATGGTACTCAAATATATCTATTAGTTTTCATGAAAAAGTACCGAGAACCAGATCAGCGAAGACTTGTTTCCTCAGGCGCCCGCATAATTTGCGAGCTGATTCAGATTTTTATGTTGTTCTGCAAAAGTGTAGTTTACACCGGTTAAATGAGGTAGCAAAACTTTACTACGTTCGATTACTCTTTCCCTAGCAATTAAATATCACTATTCTTTCCTTATACAGAAGATGGAAGCAAATACTGCAAGAAAAGTTAACTTTTAAGTGCTAAACATACCCTTCTAGGTTCGCCTTCTATTATACTCAGCTAAACAAACGGACTGATCATTTTTTTGGCAAATACTATACCACTTTTTTCAACTTGGGTACTTTTGTTAAACTACAGGCTAGTCCGTAGCCAAGTTTCAAGTTTCCCTGTGGTATATAACTGAAATAAACACACTTTTTGGGACGCGGACAATAACAATTTTCCCGCATAATTCTTCGATCGCAGAGAGTAAACATGACTCTTAAAACATTATTTAAGTGTGATTTTAACGTTAAGACAAAGAGCCACTTACCTATATCGAAAAAAGGGGTGACTAAAATTCCATTACCCAAGAAAACAAGCTTAGCTGAAAGCTTAATAGCACAAAAAATACGTTTGTAGCCCGAACTCTAACATAGTTGCCAGCGCCATTTTTGAAGACTCGGCAAACTCGCGCGCTTTTCACGTCGTGACGTCACGATGGGCAGACACCTCGAACCAGCCGAGCGGCGAGTTCATCCGTACGTCCGTACGTCCGTCCGTCCGTCCGTCCGCACAGACTCTGTGGGAGGGGGAGGGGAGTACCAAGACAACCCGGCGGGGGGTAGAGAATGCCATCTTTTCTTGGCGGGAAATCGCGCGGTGCTTTTGGGCAACCGGCGTTTTTCTTGGCGGGAAATCGTATGACCATCGTCGCTTTTGAAAAAGAGGTTTCTTTAAAAGCATAAAAGCTTCTTTAGCATTTAACGATTGCTCGAGAGTACTGAAGTTTTATACTTGACAAAAAAAAACATCTAATATCCACAAATGGAAAGAAAAAGTTCAAAAGAATACTGGTAGAAGGCGAAAAGTTCAAGTTACGAAAGCTGCATTCAAAGGACTTCATCGCTTTGTTTTCTTCACGGCGGAGAGTTTGCCCTGTTCTGAAACACAACGGAGTAAGTAAAGTTTTTAAAGGGTCTAAGGTACATGATTTCGACGATGAAAGAAATTACGTTTTGAAATGGCAATTTGATTTATGCCATTAGAAATGTTATTTACTTTTGACTTTAAGAAATTATTAGAAAACGCGCTCAGTTTGTGACAGATTCTTGAATATTTTGCCATGCTCAGCCGATTTCACTCGCGTGGACCGACCAACGATTTTGGAAGTGTAACGCGAATTGCATTTAAAGGCGGTGTGTCACGACTCTCGCGCATGCTCATTAGAGTCTTCTCATCTTGAAAAGATTGGCCCAATTTTTTCAAGTTTCGTCGCGAGAACTGAGTGAGATTTTCATCGTTCTCAATCTTCGCGATCATCGTGAATTTTGCGCCCAAAACGTTTTCCTCGTGTTATTTAGGGTTCGTTTTTAGTCTTTGAGGATTTATTTTTAACGAGTCGGGTTTGGATGGTGCGCTAACGATTAAAGTTGTATGCAGCCATGTCCGCTTATGGCGGCCGGAGATCTGGCAGCGGACGAAAGAGAATTTACTCCTCTAAAAGCGAATACAACCATTTCTGGAGAAAAGGACATCATAGGATATGGTTGGACAACATTATCTACTCATCATGGGTTTCTGCAAAGCTGAAGTGTGGATATAATTCAGACTCAAACTTCGGTGCCCATCTCCTTTCGCTGGAACGACGAAGAAGGCAAGTGCATGT
The DNA here is from genome assembly GCA_964017195.1 of Siderastrea radians. NCBI lineage: Eukaryota > Metazoa > Cnidaria > Anthozoa > Scleractinia > Rhizangiidae > Siderastrea > Siderastrea radians. The sequence goes on along the minus strand of OZ024893.1, from coordinate 52,432,495 downwards.
TTTGTGATTCATGTAATGAGACATCCTTGGCATTTTTTTTTTCTATGTCTTTATTAAGCAAAGTTACTATCTTCGATAGGGAAAATGATGCCTCAACGTCTTGTGTAACAACATTCGGAAGAGCTGAAGTTGCAAATGGCCCTTCTGCTAAACGTCGGCGCCATTTTGAGGGTGAGACATAATTATTGCTTGATTTTGTGAACTGTTCACCCTAGTTTATTTGTGAGACAAGGCTTTATTTATGGACTCTGTTCTCTGTTTTCCTTATCCTCGTTTTTAGGGAATTAGTATTACATTTTATACAGCTACCAAATCTTGCTGTTATTTTTTAACGCATTATGCACATTGTTTTGATTTTTGCTTTATCGTTCCAGGCGACCCAGTGTCAACATCAACTCCAGTGAAACCTAGAATGATCCCTTTAGATTTACCAAATGTGCATATGGAAAGCAATGATAATGCTAGGTGAGATGGATAGAAATGTCGGTCATCGCACATTGCTAAATGTAGAAGTTAGCTTCCTGTTATGTAACCGTTATGTGTACTTTGTTAGTTGTTCCGTATACAGGAAGTTGGTTGTGTTGTGTGCTCGGGCAGGTGGATTATGGTATACCATCGTGAATAGAATGCACATACTGTCTTATCATATAGACAATATTGTTGTAGTGAAAAACAGACCACTTGTAAATAATGTACCAATGACATGTCTATTGGCTTTGAAAGTGAAGATTGCGCTGTTCATATCTGCTCTCCTTTGATGCCTAAGTAATGCTTTTCTTCTGTGGCCCAAATTTTTTGCATCTGTCCATTGTTACTGATTTTTCATGTTTTTAATTCTTGCAGTGATTCAGATGTTGACGTAACAGGAATTTCTCAGTTTTCGGTCAGTGACAGCATTTATCATGTGGCTAATGACTCTGTCATCCTAAAGAGTGATGCAGACAAGTATAGTCAGGATTCTGATGAATCAATGTCTGAGTATGATTCTCCAATTGCTGATGCAGTGGAAGAAAATGAGAGGTAAAAACAGCAGAGTTTTGTTGTTAACTGTTATAACCAACTGTTTTGATTGTTTGAAACATCTGATATATGTTAGTGGAACATTGCAGAAATGTTCACAGAATGCTCCTAAATAGACCCTTCTGGTAAAAATACAATGTTCAAAAGATTGCAGTGTTCAGGAAATTGTCTTTTTAAATTGTTGTGTCATTGCTATTTTGTTGTTGGTTACAGTGTACAGACTCATGTGTTACAAGAGGCCTTGAAGGATCTCAATGAAGATCTTCAGCAGGGAGATGACAGTGATAGTTTCAGTGATTCCTCTGAATGTGATGAATTAGAGTAAGTTAATTTTCTTGCTATTTAATTAGAGTTTTTGCAATAATTTAAACTGCTTCAACGAATCCCTTCCTCAGCTTCATTAAATGTTGATTCGGACCTGTGTACATGGCTAATAAGTTTTGATTTGTTGTCTCCAGTTTTATCCAAAAAAATTGTCAATTAGTTTCAAAGGGCAACTATGTTTGGGATGAACAACTAATTGCCATGGGAGGTCAATTTAAGTAAGTTCATAGGCAAGGCAGGCAATATGGGAACTTTTTCTTGTATGAAATTCATTCTTTGCTTGTCTTATTGTATTTTTTGACATAGGTTTAGACCGCAACCATGCCAAAAAAATGTTTATGTTGAAAGAAGGAGAATATCCTGTATATTTATGCACAGCCATTTAGCGTACAGCTTTTATTATATTTTTATGAATGTTGTGTTGTTTTCAGGCTTTCTCTCCGTGTGGTGGAGCACGAGTCAGACACCAGCAGCAGTGATGAAGACAGTGTACCTACCACTTCTCCAGTAAGGTGTTTGCAGCCACAACCCAGTGTACCCATTGCTACAGTTTCAGTAAGGTGTTCAGAATCAGAACCCAGTGTGCCCTCTGCAGTAGTTTCAATGGAGAATTTGCAGCCACATCCCAGCGTGCCTTATGTAGCAGTCCCAGGAAGCAGTTCTCAGCCGCAACCCGATATGCCCACTGCAGCAGTTTCAGTAGAGCATTTGCAGCCGCATCCCAGCGTGCCTACTGTTGCAGTTCCAAGCAGCAGTTCTCAGCTGCAACCCAGTGTGCCTACTGTTGCAGTTTCAGGACGGTTTGTGGAGCCACATCCCAGCGTGCCTACTGTTGCAGTTACAGAAAACAGTTCTCAGCCACATGCCAGCATGCCTACTGTTGCAGTTCCAGGAAGCAGTTTTCAGCTGCAACCCAGTGTTCCTACTCCAACAGTGTCTATCAGCTACCCCAAGTTGAGTAGGCTAGAGGAACAACATCTTTATCCGGAAGAACTAGAACTGGTTAGGGAAACCAAATTTATCTGCTCCTTGGATTTGGTGCTTGGACTTTTCAGGAAGTGCCAACATCCTGATTGTACCAATGTTGCCACCATAAAGCACCATCTTGTTGGTCCCACCCTTGTCGTGAATTGGTCTTGCTCCTCTGGGCATAAGGGGAAATTTGCTTCATCAAAGGATGTAGAGGAAATGTATGCCAACAATCTTCAAGTTGCAGCTAGCATTCTCCTGTCTGGAAACAATTTTGCTAAGATTGAGAAAATGGCCAACTTTCTTGGTCTATCTTTTATTTCTAAATCCACTTTTTACAGAATGCAAAGGCTGTACTTGATTCCGTGCATAAGTGAATGGTGGAATTGGCAAAGGGAACAACTGATTCATGATTTTCTTGAGAAGGAAATTGTAGTTTGTGGCGATGGCCAGTGCGACTCCCCAGGGCACACTGCCAAGAATCTATGCTACTTTTTAATGGAACTTGTAACTGGCTATATATTGGAGGTTGAGGTACGTGACAAGCGACATGTGGGTCTAGCATCTTCCAATGTGGAGAAACAAGCTCTCCAAATTGCATTGCAAAGGTTACAACAATCCCTGAGTGTTGCAGAACTTGTTACTGATGCTTCATCTTCCATAAAAAAGTTGATTGGTAAGCTGATTTTTCTATTCAAGTGCAATAAATACAGGCAATTCATCATCATCATTGTCATCATTATCATTACTTTAACATTTGTTTTGTTTTTGTTTCTTTTTTTTTTTTTTGCATCAAACGGTGCGAGGAAAAGTATACTATTGTGTAATATTTTCTAGACTCCATTTCTTTAAAGTTACTTTGCACTCTTGTAACCTTGTGAAAAGAGCCAATTGGGGGGTGGGGGTTGCTCTTATAATTTAAGTGGGTTTTTCAATATAATGTTGTTTGTGAAACTATTTTACCTCCCCCACTCCCAGGGAGGGCTTTTTTTTCATTGCATCTACGCAGGCAAATTCCTTTCGAGTTACAAACTTTCTTGCTTTCATCCAAACTTGCATGTGAGAAGTTTGATTGTCACAGTCTTATATCAAGCATCGAGAGTTTTTATGTTTGAAAATCATGAGAATCAATGTGAGTGAAATTCATTTTCATTGAATTTCTCTACAAAGAGTAAGAATGAATTTTGTGCTGCTAGGTCAAACGGGCAGCCTACACATGTTGAATGTATATGTTTTGAGTCAACTACTTTTTTCTTTCAGCCGACAATTTTGCCGCTGTTTTCCACAGTCTGGATGTATGGCACAAGGCAAAGAGCATTAGGAAGTGTTTGGCAAAGGTGAGAAATGACAGTTGTTTGCTTGCAAAACACAACAACCAATAAATAAATAAATAAGACGAGTTAAGTAAGTAAAAGGTAAAATGAAGTTTCCTGTGGTATTGTCTTTTCCTCTAGACTTGTGATAAAGCTACATGTAATTATAAATATCCTGCTGTTGCTACTGATGGTGGTGGTGGTGCTGGTGATGATGATGATGAATTTAATTTGTGCTAATGCATTGACGATTTTGCTCGGAAGGTTGGTAACCTGAAGAACATGGACAAAATAAAGGCTTGGTCAGATCACATTATTCTCCACTTCTGGCATTGTGCTAACATCTGCAAACCATCTGAGACAACTACTGACGATGAGGCTCTTCAAAAAATGAAGGTAAATGGCATTTGAAATACATGTATGGGTTAAAAGTGTAAGTCTTAAGTATCAAATAGCAAAAATTGTTTCTCTTGCCTTACGGGTTTTCGAATAAACTTTTTTCAAAAATGATTTCTCTGTCCATTGTTTTGTGTTTGATTATTCATAACAGTAGGTCTAAGCACAGCCGCAAGACAACTGCACAAGCTTTGCTTTCAATTTTGACTGTCCGGTCTATCTCTTTGTGCAACTGTCGATTTTCTTGTCCTAGAAGTTTTCAATAGTAATAATCTTTTAAGCGAAGCAGTTGTCGGTTTAAAGCTATTTTATCCCAAAAGCTTCCAAAAACAGTTTTGTGCGTTCCTCAAAGCGCCTAACTTTATATAGGCTTACTTCGCATCCGCAAAACTTATGCCGGCATAATAATAATTTAATTAAAGCGTGTTTGGCGTTTCTTTGTTTTGAGTCTTTATGGTCTCTAGATAGAGAACGAAATATAACAGTTATTCGAAAAATTATAAGCGAAGCAGTTGTCGGTTTAACCCTTTAAAATTTCTTTTTTGGGGGCCACTTTTAAGGTGATCAGCTACTAGTGGCTTTTACAACCAAACAAAGCACAGGAAGTATGTAAAACTATATATGGTTTTTGAGAGGATAAAATTTTCTGCTCATTGATGGCAACTTTTTGATTGACAGGTGCCCCGCTGGGGAGTCGTGACGTCATTTATGCTAATTTTTTTAGTACTCTACTGAGGAAAAACTCTATTTTGCTTTGCTTCAGTCAAGACTTTTGTAGCTGGGAGCCTTTTTGGACTTGCAAAAGTATTTACAGTATGTAGTGATTAGGCTGACAGCAGTTAAGATGTTACTTGTCAAACTGATTGATTGACAGTTGGGTTCAAAGTTGTCACGTTTTCCACCTTAACTTTCTCCATAATGTAGGACAGCCAAATTTCATAAGATTTTAAGATACAAATCTGCCATGAAAAGTGTAAAAATATCCTCAACAGATATGTGTTAAATCTCTAAAACATTGAAATGACAATTTGGTCAACTATTTGATGGCACTTTTGTTGAACTAGAAAGATGTCATGTCACGCAACACAGAAACACACTAATAGCAAAACACAGTTATCTTATAAAATTTCAATTTAATTGTTCCAAAAATGTTTCTACATGCCAGAAATAAGTAATCTGCAATAGATCAGCTTCTTAAATTGTCAGAATACCCTGAATCCCACTTCTGAAAACAATTTTTGTGAAGCTGAACACAAAGAGGACTTTATGTCATTGTGACATGGTGTGGATGAATCCAGGAACAGGCTCAGCAACAGACAATACCAAAGCAGTTAATCTGTAATAAATCAAAACCCAATAACTTTAGAATCTGTTTACAGTTACTGGGGTACAAGAAAATGTAAATGAAAGGGTTAACAAAGTGACTTATTTTAGCAAATAAAATCTTTTCATATATAATAATAAAATAATGAAATGTAAAATACTATTACTACAATAATTGTAAAGTTTCAACCTATTTTCCCCCCAAAATATGTTGCAGAGGAATGCGAGAGAAAATTTATGGCAGTATTGGAGATAAACAATTTCATTTTGATCCTCTGCTGCCCGCACAATAAGTTAGAAACAAGTAGAGGAAAAATAGTAAACAATGAAATGTGACACCGCTTATTTCAATTATAACTTCTCGGACACACGCAACGTTTATTATCCCAAAAAAGCTAAATAAAAACCTAGAAATAAAGAAGCATGTCTTCTAGGAGAATTAAAAACATCTAAGTAATCATTATCGAGCAATAGAGTTCTAAAGCCATTACGTCACGTTGTCATGACAGCAAAATTTTCTGTTCTAAACAAAAGCGCATTCCATTCAAAATGGCTTCGCTTTCTATCGCTTCGCTGCTTTCTTTCTTCTCACAAGAAACGAAATCCGTCAAAAAAGGAGAAAATCATTACAAATCAGAACATGTAGAGGCATTTACTTACCAACAGGGCGTTTTACGTGGAGAAGAACACGCAAGCATGAAAAAGAAGGTTTATAAAGTCACGGTGAGTTAAGCTGAACGAAAGCTTTAAAGTCGGCTCAAGTCACTAATTTGTCACTGCGTGTTTTCGCCTAGTTGAATTATTTGATTCTGTATAAGAACTACAGATAATAAAGAACTTTTTAATTAAAGATGAAGATTTTCTTTTTAGCGTGATAGCGTTGTAGATACATTCATATTTTTAGTAGCGCTCGAATCGTTACGTGCCGAAACTTGAAAGCTAACTTCACCGTGTTTGTTTGGGTGACTTCGGTTCTGTCCTCAAGGCAAAAAAAGAGAAACCCCTTCACTCCTAAAACGTCTCCTTGGAGAATATGATTTATCCAGGGTAAAAGCTGTACAATGGTGATTTAACACGCTGCGAACAGGAAAAACAGTGAAAGATACTGGGATCTGGTTTCATCCCTCTGGAATTCTTGGTGCTTCTCCCGGTGGCATTGTTGACCATGAAACTGTTCTTGAGGTCAAGTGTCTATACACTGAACGAAACCTCACCATCGAAGAGGCAGCCAAATCAGAAACATTTTGCCTTGAGAAAACTGAAAGTGGACAGTATGCATTGAGGAAAGACCATGTTTATTGGCATCAGGTCTAAGGAGAAATGTACTTCACACACAGGAAGTTTGGTTATTTTGTTGTATGGACTACAAAGGATGTAGCTATTCTAAGAATAGAAAGGGAAGAAAATTGGGCGGCCAACATCCCACGCTTAACAAATTTTACCTCGCAACACATTTTCCCAAAAACAGTGGAAGGAAAATTGTAGTGCAATTGATCTTTTCAAGATTTTTAATCTGAGTAATGGACACAATAGTGGGCTTTTTTTTGGGGGGGGGGGGGGCTATGGTAATCTGAGACTGGTATTGTTGGACCTGGTGTTAACATTACTTGGAGTTGTACTTTTATGTAAAATGAATATATTTTTGTCTTGAAAAGGGTCAGGGATAGAAGGCCTCAGTGGCATTACCCCACCCAAGCTTCCCTTAAGTGCCCCTACCAGGAGTTTACACCATGAGCCAGATAGTAACCAGTAGTTGTAGAGTGGGCTGAGGTCAATCAAAAATATCATCCAGTGGATTGCCGATTCACAACCTCTTGTTATGGACCAATAGACACTAAGGAAAGCAAAATGGAATAACTAGTTTCTGATAAAGAAACCAGGGAGGACTCCCTAATTGTCACTGTCAGGGATACTTTGACACAGGTTACATGATGCTCATAATTTTAGAAAAGTTTAATTCTTAATTCTTGTTTTTAAAATGTAATCACGGGAATCAATAACATTTAGTGAATGTAACCAGCAAATCAAATTTCTTCTTGGTAACAGTTAACTTTTATTAAGGAACAATCTATACAGATATTTAAATAAATTATTAAAATCACTCAAAGTCTGTTGCTTCACATCCTTCCTTGATGAGTGGAAACTGTAAATTTACAAGAGCGGCACACTGTTGAAAAAGAATGTCTGCCTAACAATTAACAGCGTAGGTAGGAGGAAACAAAACTTAATATTTTAAAATTTTTTAACCTAGCGTTTGCCCTCTCTACATGGATCCTTGCTCTGGCAATCGATTTTGTGGCCTTTGCCTCACTTTCTGTAAATACACCATTATTCAGAAAGGGTGGTATTTTAAAAAAAACACGATTTGGCAGAATACCTTGAATTAGACAACCCTTGTCTGCCATAATCGTATCCCCAGGCACAAAATGATTCAATAATCCCGACTGCTGTACAATATAGCCTTATCAGAAATTGCACCAGGGTACAACTTGCTTACATAAGTGATAACTGCATTTGGTACCACTCCTACAATTGCCTTTGAACGAATTCATACTCCTGCCGTAGCTTGAATATGTAGCATTTTGTTGACTCATTAAGCTAGGGGTTGCAATATCAGTGCAGTCCATAACCATTCTACAAGAAGTAAACTGAGAAAATGAAGATGGTGCAAATCTCTAGGGGGGACAGATGTCATGATACATGTATCTTGAAATAAAATAGAATGTAAATGAATGAAAGTAGTTACAATATTTGCTATTGTTCCAACACTGCAACTGAATAACTGTGCAAGGTGAAGGTTGGTGTAGCTTCCACTTATCTTCATTAGAGTTATAAAAATTTGATCTTCAAAAGTGATTGATTCCACTTTCCAACCAGAAAAGTAAGTGATGGAATCCTTGAATCGTAATGCATGATTTACTACAATATCAAAAACCTCTCTAGTTGGAAGCCCTGTTTCCATTCTTATACCCTCTGCAGTCAATCGTGAAATAGTGTAGCTTTTCTTCCAGTAATTTTCTCTGGCCTGAAGTTCTTTCTTTACTTGATCTAACTCTGCCTCCAGAACTCCTTTGTGCTGGCTTTCTTTGTATCCTTGGGGCTTTCATTTTGCTGTTGCTCCTTTCCTTTAATCATTGCCTCCACCATCTCTTGCAATGTCTCCTTCTTTGTTACTACTTTCTTCTTTTTCTTTGGTGGTCCTCCTTAAGCTGGGAAAATCTTGTCTTCATTTCTCGCACAAATCTCTGGTCCCAAAGCTTTATTACCATCCCTGAAATGGCAGCTGCACACTCTTGTCAGTGTTGACTCGGCTCTGTCTTTCTTCCTGTTTTCCGAGAGATATATGAAAGAAGAAAATCACTCAAGCTTATTTCTCGACTGCCCTTAAGTAGCGCAATTAAAAATGTTAAAATAAAGGGCAAAACGTATGCTAGAATTCGATCTTGAAACGCTGAAGAAAACCATGTGATTTTACACTGCGAGATTGCACATACTGCGAAACCACATCATCACACAAAATCAGGCCGCGAATGATCCACTTTCTTACTTTCTTCGACTGAAGACATTTGATGATTGTTTGGTTCGGAAAAGTTAAACTTCTATAATGTAGTGGAAGGCTTAATCCACGGATATTGACAAAAAACCAAAACAATCCGCCGATCGACATCGAAGACACCTGAACTCGATTTGTTGTGAATTGTTTCGCAGAAGCTTTACGTGTACAAACACTAGATTTCAGTTTTATGCTATTACAGTATTTATGAGCAAAAAAAATATACAAACCTTAGCAATCGAATCCATCGTCTGTATTCTTCTTTCTTCTTTTCCTTGCCAAAGAACTTCCACGTATGGCTCTCGTACTGATGGTTACAGTCGGGTGCGAAGCACTGAACCATTTCGGCCTTTTTGACCTTCTTAGAGTAAAATTTACATTGTGTAACTCTTGGAGAACCCTAAAGCAAAACGTGACAAAGACTTTTATGGAGTCTTTTCTTTTTTTCGCGTGGTTTGCTTGAAGTAACATAAGCTGCGTGACCAACGCGCCATTGTTTTGTTCAGTCAAAAGGGATTGTTTAGAACAGAAAAATTTAGCGCCATGGCAACGTGACGTCACACTTTAGTACTCTATTCTGTTGATATTTTTGCGGAAAACACAGCATAATTTCTATAACATACCTCGTATCAGCTGACTCAAGCAAGTCGATCACAATCTGCACCGATCGCTTCTTCTTCCGAAGACAAAACTCCAAATTCTAATCCCAAATCGACCATAAAAACGCAGTACAACATAAAATCACAAGTTTCCTCAAACATTGTCCATGAATTGGAGACACTGAAGCGACAAAAATCCCATTCAAAGCCGCTCATTCCAAACTCGCGTCTTTGCAACCGGATACAATGGCGTCCCCACGCGGCGTTGGGGACGCGAACATGCAGCCGACCTCGCTTTCACTACCTAGTCAATAACCAATCGTAAAAATCTTTATATTTTAGTTGCTATGTGAATCATCTATCAAAAATCGTGATTGGTTAGACGGTTAAGCCAAAAACATTCATGTAACGAGCACGCAAAGTCATCGTTCGCCGGCGAACGATAAATTAAGGCGCGAAATGTTTATAAAGGGTTTTAAACCTATTATATCCGAAAAGCTTCCAAAAACAGTTCTGTGCATTTTTAAAGGCGCTCGAATTTCAGACAATTTGCAGCCGCAAAACTTAGGAGCCAACCATTTAACTTCTGAAGGGGGGGGGGGGGGGTTGGGTGATTTGGTATAGGCATGAAATTTTTTTTCAACCCCTTAATTCCCCATGAATTTTTTTTCTTGAGGTATGTGCTTGCATGATATTTTTTTCTCTCTCCAACGTTCTGCATGAAATTTTTTTTGTGTGTAGATGGGGTTAGTAGGCCTTCATTATAAATTTAACTTTGACCAAATATATCAATTTTTATCTAAGAGTTTTTGACTGACCTTTATAATACAGTACATTAATTTTAACACCGAATGTAAAACACTGAAGTGACCCCTTCCGACTGTTGAAAGGAGTCAGGCCTGTTTCTGGACTTTTGCAAGTATATAGTGCGGGCATAGCGCTACAGAACAGTACATTGCATAGCGCGAATGCCCCTACAGTGCATATTTAAAGGAAGATAATGAACCACATCCTTTTCTTGTTATATCAAACTGAGAACCACCAGTACAGCAATAAGTTGCCTTAGAGAGCTATCTAGAAAGGGTTAAATCCCACTTGCACCTGAATTACACATTACAAAGCCAAAAACTGAATAATCTGCACAGAGCTCTCAAGTTGATTTGTTGCCAAAGAGTGAGATTTTTGAGGGCATAGTCGTCTATTGTGACGCTGAAGGCGTCACCTTTCTAGGGGTCTGGGGGCATGCTCCCCCAGAAAATTTTGAAAAATTGAAGTAGCTAATACGTGTTTAGTGCTTGCGACAAACTGAATTCGGCCTTCTTTCTACATGCATTACCAAGATTAAATTAATTTTTACTGTCTCTCTAATTATCCCCTTCATTGTCTTTAGAATTGTCATGAGGTGTACTCGTGATGGATTTAATTTTGGACGTGACCTTTCGCATCGTTTGACTGTTGATCGAAAAGCAGCGCCCAAGACATCTAATACTAAGCAAGAAATTAAATCCGTATATGCAGAGACTCGAAGAGACAGTTTAAAACTCGTTACCATTAATCTGTGTACATACTGAAAGTTACAGCACATACTTTAACTTTCGCGTGGATTTTAAACTTTCGTTGTTTTAGCGCGGTCGTTGAAGGGAAGCAAAAACTAAACCAGCTAAAATAATTAGTTCAAAGATATATGCTCGGAAACTGTGAAAGTGCACTTGCCATAAAAAATATGCCTCACATTTTTAGTGTACCGTTGACTACTTACCGAATATCATTTAAGTCAATTGCCCGAAAAAAATCAGTTAACCAAGCAATTTAATTTTTTTAAATGCAAGTATGCATATATATCGACTAAAAAGTAATTGGTGGGCATAATTTTCCGTTACGGCCTGAAGCCGTACGCGAAAGTATCAAAGACAAACGTCACAAAATTTCCCTTTGGGAAAAAAAATCACAAAAAACAACAAACCAGACCGGGAAGTACTCTTCACTTTCTTTGTCATCCACATGATACAGATTTTTCACTCCAGACAGTGTTCAGAGTTCTGCTTGCTTACAATTGGTTAATGTTGTGGATGTGGAAGTCGTCCCGTACGCGTCAGAGCTTACCGAGATCATGATCAAGCCGCCATTTCACTAACATATAGGAAATTCTGAGAAGAAAGGATTATTGCGTTTATTCCTCTGTGTGGTTGCTCAATCTTGACGGTCGAATCTCTCACTGTTGACCACTGTCGAAAGAAAGGTGGTCCTTTTATATGTAGAGAAGGTAGCTTACTTGTGGAGAAGGACAGATGGGCGGAACCCCGGATCGTAAGAGATGCAGATCGGCCTGAGATACCGAGCCTGTGGCATTGTAGTGTTCTAGTGATGTAGATTTGTGGGTGTAACAACCAACAGGAGAACCACAAAAGTCGAAAAAGTCATCTTTCATCGATCTGGAATGGTCATGCGTTTTTTTATTTGTTGGGTGGTTTGTTGTTGTTGTTGTTATTGTTGTTTTAAATCTCGGAATACAGGCATTCAAAACTGAAGTTCTCTAATTTCAGTAAATTGTGGACCAACTTGTTGAGACTGATAAATTGCTGAGAAATTGCTTTGCCATACCATATAAACCCTATATACACAAGATGTCGCAGATAAAGCCATTTTTCGTCATATGATTGTCCAGCAACAATTAATTTTGTATTCATAATCTCAATAATCTCAGTAACAAACAAGCTGCGTCGATATTTTTAGTGCAATAAAGGCAGCTTTTCGGAACAAATAGTTTTCGAGAACTAATAATTCAATGCTCCTCATATTTTAGACAAAAAATGGAATTATGCAAACTAAAACAAAAAGTGCAACATCATGTTTTGACAGTTTGTTCTATTCGTGTGACGCGCAGAAACTACTCAAATCTATTTTTGGCGCAAGAAGATTCTAAGCAAACTTCCTTTACACCAACTCGTCTATTCAGAAGCTTCTTTTAAAAAGGCATTTGGACTTAAGCCTAAAACAGCAAACGTAAAATGTGACCAGTTGAAAATAAGTTTGAATTGATTCTGTTTTAGTTTGAATCCAGAAAAACTGATATCATACTTGTAGATATAAATATCAAAAAGCGAAACATTGCAATTCATATACAGATACACGAAGGCCCCCTTTATAGAGAAAACTTTCTTTAATTACATGACCCCAGCGTTCTTATCTAACGATCATTTTAGCCAAAAATAATAAAAGTAAATTTACTTAGGTTTGGAAACTTTGCGAAAAATCTGTCTCAAGCGCCGGAAAGCTAACACTGACTATCTTGCGTAAATGATTATACAAAGACTCTCTCAGAGACAAACTTCCTTTAGCAAACGTTTTCCTGAATTACAGAGAGTCAAAAAAACAACGGGAGATCTTTAGCCTCCTTATAAAGGCTTAACGCAATATTTGGGCCGACTTGCTACAGCACCTGAAACGGATATCCGAAGACTCTTAAAAGCAAACTTTTCTTTACTAAATATGCAGACTGACAAAATAGGAAGCTTAACTACCGCGACTGCAACGCCGAGGAAAACGTCAGTTTAAAAATCACTTTGCAATCTTTAAGCTTCGAGTCACGATAGTATCAACTCGTTCAATCTGTCTTGGTCTGTTTTGGTCAATTTGGTCATTTCACGTTGCATTTGTGCACAGAAAGGCAAAGAAATGTACCAGAAATTATAACGCACGTGCAGAGTCATTGTTTTGCTAATTAAAGCTTTTGTTTTGTGACGTTCTCGTTAGCTGTACCCGTCGTGTTTGACTGCCTTATTCGATAAAATTAGTGCAGGTGATGAGAAAATTTCGACCGCTCGCATTTTTGCAAGACCATTAAACAGGAAGATCTTCAAAAGTAAACTTCCTTCTCCCAATATTTTCATTCCTATTCCATATATAAACGAAACTTAAAAAACAATTCACTGTTTCACTGCATGATGGGAGGCGTCAAAGCTTGAGACAAAATATTTAGAAATATATTTTAAGTTTGTAAACTTCCTTCGTTCTGAAATAGGAACTTGTTTCTTTCTGAGAGATATTTTAAGACTGGACTGTTATAACTTTATAACTGTAAATGTGTTTTGACAATCTGAACCGACACGTTTAACAGCTAATTAATCGGGGGCATTAAGTGTAAATTGTGCGTTTTAAACCGAACTGCAAAGACTTCGTATTAATCTGTATTTGCAATAAACACCATAAAAGGGTCCTTTAATCTCTTGTTACCGGATGAATGAAATCTTGAATTAAATGCATGATTTAGCCTCAAGGCGACCTCCTTTGTGGAGAAGGGAAACCATCGAGTTTTGTTGGAATGCAACTAATTAATTTATAAAATCATTCCAGTGATTATTGGGTGTTTTTAAAAACATAAACTTTTCGACAAAATCCTCAGACACGTACGATAATGGTCAGTTTTGCAAATACCAAAGATGTAAATTAGCTGTGTTTGTCGGGGCATGTGATAGCTTACAAAGAAAAGGTTAATTTCATTTTCGGTTTGAATGAAGTCACGTTGCACTTGCCCAGGGCATGCAAAGAGACAAGAAAACTGAAAAATCGTGTGTTGATTTTAGAAACTAATAACTGATATCACGAGACGTTGTTACCGGAAACTGGAGTGATTAACAGTTTCACAGCTTTTAGAACTAGGATTTGTTTGGGCAGACCAAAGAAAGGTGTTGACAACAGATCAATCACCAGCACAGCCCAGGCGAACATTATTGACAGATCAGTGACGACTTGCAACCCTATAAAAGAAGTTCAAGATCATTCCATCGAGCTATTCGTGGACTTGCTATAGTCAGCTCCACAGTTAAGCGTTGTGCACAGTGAAACCACACGATGCCTTCTTCAAGTTCTATAGCTGCAGTTCTTCTCGAGCTCGTTGTTATCGCGACCTTGGTGCTCTCCGCAGAGATACCAAACCTGCAGCCTGGTGATTCTGCTCCACCGTTTGTTCTCCAAGTAATACAGGCTTCGCAGCACACAGAGAAGCTCCTCAAATATGGAATGGGCAACGACTCTAACATCTATGGACCAATAGTATTTCTTGCGCACACAAACCGGTTAGGATTCTTGGAGCGACTCCTGTCCGATCCAGATAGCTTTCAGGAGCTATTGGAGTACTCCCCAGACAATGTCAACTACGTGTTCCTCTTCTATGCTGATTCTGGACCCACTTTTTGCAACAAAGAGACCAAAACGAAAGCTCTGGCAGTGAAGTTTCGCGACGCCTTGTCTTCCTATCACCTAAAAAAGTACGTTTTTATAGATATTAAACCGCACGAACCTAATGTAATGTTTGTAGTGTTTAAAGCATGGATTGCGGCATAACATGTCGCATAGTTTGCGGATTTTTGTTGTGGAATAACGCACCGGGGAACAAAGGGGGACTTTACGTCTCCGTTCTGATTTGGGACAAGGCAGAATCCTTGAACAGGCTTCAGTGTTTTGGCTTGAAAAAGCGAAACTGACAAGCCAGGCCAGCTAGCGATTGAAAGATACGAACGCTGGATAATATAATTGTGATCGGGCCTCACAAGAGCTATATCTCGCCCTTTGTCAATTTTTTAAGCGAATTTCATTGCTCCTTGGCCTACTTACTACGGCGTGTGCCGGAAACCGCAAATGGCCGCCAAAATTCCATTTCGTTTATTCGCAACGGAAATGTCTCTTAGCAAGACCATCAACTTAACAACTCACTACTTGAAAACCGCGGAGGGTAATGTGTTTTTATAGCTCAGAAAAATGTTTAAGATTTTTCTTGAATATTTTTGTTCTAGCAGTATGTTTTTGTTGCCATTTAGACGCTTAATGGTATGAATTTCATCACGTCATTATAGATTGCTTCATAGAATGTGGGAGGGGGGGCAGGGGGGTTTAAGCCTCCCGCTTCCCGTACCCTTTAATCCCGGTTCCCCCCCTGTATTTTTGCCTCCCGCCCCTTTGCATTTATTCGATTGCGAAATATTGCGCAATGTTGCGTAATTTTTCCCTTTTTCTCCCGCTTCCCGCTACCTTGGGAATCCCGCTTCCCGCTCCCTCTTCTCCCGCCTCCCGTACACCTCCCGCCCCCTTTTCTCCCGGTCTCCCGCCCCCCTGACCCGCCCCACTAGAATTAGTGACTTTTCAATTGGTACACGCAATATTTCTTGTTGAGAATTCATTGATAATAGATTACCGCTTATTTGCCGTTTCACGAGCAGCTCCAGTTATCCATGACATTCAGTTCATATTTACCCCATATAGAGCTTATGTTAAAAGAAAAATTCTCATCAAGAATTCACCAACCAAAGCACCAGTAAAAATAAAACTGATTTATAAGACTTGCTATTGATACTTGTAATTTTTAATTGGATGGAGTATGTCTTAATCAGCTCCATTTAAAACAATTCTGGCAGTGATCCAGTCAAAGTTTTGTGTGATGGTAAAATGATATTTGCTGACGTAAATGGGAAAGGCATAACCGAAATCTAAATGTACCTACACGTAAATTCACAAATTGCTTGTGTGCAATTGCAAATATAATAATCAATTTGTCGACTGAACTTTTTTTGTTGTTCCCAACTCAGAGAAAAGAGTTTGAGACTCAGAAAGTCACGAAGCAACATGCTTCTTTTGGTTAAGAAGTATTCTCATCTCAAATATGATTCCCCTTCACCCTATTGTTTTGCAAGGTGATTCAAACTTCCGATTTCAATCGTTTTGTGTGAAGATCGAGCTTTTGATTTATTTTCTTTTCTTAATGAAGATCACCGGCTCTTTATAATGGCTCTCTAGCACACTCTTGTTTCTTGCTATTATAGCTGGAAAGGCTTATAATAAGAATGATCTTATACTGGCTCAGCATGAATCACTAATACCGGTTTTCTGAGTTCTAATAAAAATAATACAGTAATCCAGTTAATCTCTCTTTTTTAAAAACTGAATGAATAGCACTCAAACCTTTCTTTCCCAAAAATTTATTTAATTCAAAGTTCAAAAACCATCTCATGATTTAATTTGTTAAATATAGAAAAACCAACGGCTTCTGACATGAAACAACTGCTCAAGAGCGTTCATTTAAATGCATGGCTTTCAGTCGCAGCCAGAAAGGGTCAAGACCAGTGGTAAATCGGTCCTGATAAAATGGAACGCCCCTTTGTCGGAAAACTCCCATAAGCGGACACCAAAACTGCGCTTGAGCTTCTCTTCTAAATCTCTAGCCTGCAGTGCACAGTGAAACGGCTGGAAAGACCAAGATCTCTAGTTCTTATAAAAAAGGAATCCGTCTCCTAGAAGAGGCACTTTTAAGTTGACATCATTTTAATGGGCTCTTACTGACATCATAAGTTTTGATATTATTAAGTCGTGGGGCCATTACTAAATTGACACACACATAGGGTATAGACGGTATGACATTCTTTACAAAATTAATGCAACTGCAATAGGTCCCTGGTGTAATATAAATTTGGGTGCAAGAGAGGCGCCGACTGTTCAAAACACTAATTCCGTTTTAGACCAGCTTCATGAATGGTTCCCTTTTTCATGTATAAAGGGCAAAAATCTGTATTTGATGACAGATCCGGTAGACCAAACATGTCTTTTTCAGACCAAACCTAAACCGTTAAGAGTGGAGTAGAGCATACACTTCTGGAAATAATTCCTTTTTTCACAAAATTCCAAGTAGTTGAACTGGATAAATAAAGAGAACCTTATACCAAAGCAGTGGATAGTGTTTTCCGCGCGCTCCGATTGGCTACTAAACATCTGCTATTCACCTCCTGATGTTGCTCTGAAGTTCGCGCGAGAGTTCTTCCTTTTTACTTATCACAAAAAAGAAGGAAGTGGTTTGTTATATACTAAAACAACCATTCACCTCAGTGTCGGTGAAAAGTGTCACACCTCCACTTCGGTTACAAATTGTTAATTATCTAACTGACATCAATTTTCTTCGTTTTTGCAGATCGCGGCAGCCCACAAGCCCTTCAGTGCACAGTCGAAAGCGTAGATTCCCAGGCCGAAGCGGAAAGCCACTATTAAAGGATTTTGAAGACAGTTGGATTCCACGGGTGCATTTTGCGGTATATCCCGTATTTACCTTAGGAAACTGGATTCCGCGGGTGTTATCTCAGTGGTATTGCTCCGGGCATGGATGCGGGTTTGATCAGATCGTCGTTGAAAATGACAAAGGTAATGAGACACTATATACACACACCGTATCATGCTAAGGAATTTATTAAGGTTTAACTAGGTTAGGATGACTGTAATTGACCATAGCAGTGGCAGACCCTTTTTCTGGGTGAAGAGGTGGAGAAACTCCAATAAGCATTTGTTCACTTAAGGAGACAGTTAAGAAGGGCTTTAAGCTTCCCTAAACAAGGAAAGAAGAAAGCTGGCAGGGTCCATCTTTTGATAACTCCTTCCCATGCAGTGTCTGCAAGAGAATTGTGCCTCCAAGGTTGGGCTTCATTCGCACGTAAAAACTCACATCCACTGACTACCTGCGTGCTACTCATCTCTCGATTCGATGGGAGAATCCATCATCATAGCTTTTCTCTTTACTATCTTACCGACGGCTCAGACAATTATGAAATTTGATCACTGGCTTTTAGGCGAAATGTTACAGGTGAGGGCTCATTTTCTTTCTTTGTCTTCACTCCAGGTGAAACATTTTGCGTGGCGAAGAGATTGGACGCGCGCTATGATTGGCTACCATCTCCTAACACCCTCGCCAAATATGGTCATCTTTTTATAGTGTACGTGGGTGACGCATGCTCACCAAATATGTTTCTCAATGACGTCGCTTGTCGACTAGCCTTGGTTTCCAATGACACAGGAGCTTGCTCGTACTTTACAAAGGTAGGGGTTGAACAACGCTTACTGTTTTTCGCTGGTGGCGAAGACACAGCCTCAAGTACATCAGTACTTATGTCAACCGACGTGAAAACAGACTGGACGCAAGCACAGGCACGGGCACAAGGATAGATCAATCTTTTTTGCTTTTTGCTTACGCTTATGCTGATGTTGTGGGTACTTTTAGTGAAAACCATACTAGTCCCTTCGGGAGACAACGACATTAGGTGTTTACAGGATCGATCAATCAATCAATCAATCAATCAATCAATCAATCAATCAATCAATCAATCAATCAATCAGTCATTCAATCAATCAATCAATCAATCAATTAACCAGCCAACCAATCAATCAATTGCAATCAATTAATCAATCAATCCTTTATTTGACGTGGTCAATACACTTGGCTATTACTGCTAGTTCTCAGTTACGCCAAGAAAATAATTAAAAATTTAAAAGTAGATTTTACTTTGCAAGGAAAGCGATCGTTTTTTTTGGTAAGCGAACAAACAATGTCAGTACAAAATTCCATACTGCGTGCGTAAAACACGAAAGCTTCCGAAATCCGAAAATTTCCGGAATGACTCTAACGCTTCCGAAGATAGCCCAAGGTTACCCGAAGTTTTCCCATTAAGGATAACCGAATTGAACCCAAAATTGTAGACGAAGGAAAGCTTAAATAACTAAAAGCAACCCAACTTGTGAAAACTCTATTGCTCGAATGCACGATAATTGGAGAGAGTTAACCATTTACAAAAAAAAAATCCGGAAATTTCGGTTGGAATGTAAAGTAAGGCTATTCTGGTTTGCCCGACCGGAAAATTTCCAAAATAACAGAACGCCTTGTGAGGTAGTCCAAGATTCCCAATCGCCGGAACTTCCAAGCGGAAAATTGTGTTCATTTACTTTTTTCTACCAGTTCCAGGTCCTGCACCAATAAACTAGTTCCAGAATCTCTGTTAATTACAGTGAATTGCACAGATATGATGGTGCATACTCATCTCCAACGGAATTTCATTCAGGAGGTTTTGCTTACCACTTGCACAAACCGTAGACCAACCGGTTTCCCCCTGTAAATGGTAAACAACCAGAGGCTCCGAAAAAGGGTTTCCGATTGAACCAATCAGATTCGCATATTCGCAACACACAACGATGAATGTCCACAAGCTCTTTATAATACGATGTCCCTCTCTCTCTCTGCAGGTTCAGAATTGTCAAAAAAATGGCGCCCTCGGTGTTGTTCTTTACGGCCGTCGGTTCCACGCCCTGGAGGACATGAACTGCCATGGCTCGGAGTGTAATACACAGCTCAGTATTCCAGCTACCATGATTCCGTTTGATACAGGATATAAAATAAGAAAGAGCAGTCATTCCTTCATCCGCTTTCAGACCACGCCGTCAGATGTGTTTACCTTTGGAATCGATGGCCAGGGAAAACTGCAAGAAACAGGATGGTTTTTATATCCATCCATGAGGTTCTTGGCCTACCAAGCGCAATGGTAAGGTGAAAAATAAACCATCAAAGCTAACGAAAAAGTGACAAAAAAAATCTTCGAATCTCAATAGCCATGAATAACATAAGGATATAAGGTGTTTCTCTCAAAATAAAAGTTGACAGAAAGCGACCATTTATTTCTCTGGAAATCCTCAAAGAAAATTTATACCAGATTTCGAATGTGCGCACGTTTATGTGCTGACGGCACGAGGATTGAGATTCTCACAAATTTTGCCGGTTTTTGTTTTAAATACTGTAGGTTCAACTACAAGACGGACCTGCTAAAGAACCTGACAACTGGGGACGCGAAAGTTATTAATGTGTTTAATCACACTTTGATGCAAGGAGAGAAAGGAGTTAGCGCGATAGTGGATCTGCCCTCTATTGATGGTGAGTCAGGCTCACAGCTGTACCTGTAAAATTGCTGGCTAAACGACTGACCTACTGACTGACCGACTGACTGACTGACTGACTGACTGAAACTGACTGACTGACCGACTTACTGACACTGACTGACTGACTGACTGACTGACGGACTGACTGACTGACTGACTGACTGACTGATTGACATACTAACTGGCTGACTGACCTGAGAGACTGGCTGACTGATTTTCTCACATACTTGCCCTTCACCATAGGCGAAAAATGTAAAAACTTTTAAACTTTCCTTTCTCCGCTTTATCCTTAACTGCACTATTCTATACGTAGCACCACGAATACGAAATGAAACGCTTGCTGCTCTTGAATCTTGAAAGTGTTAACTTGCACAAAGCTATTTGGTAGTCCCTTTTTCAAGGACGTGAAAGGATCTCAGCCCTTTAAAATTTTTTTGTTCACTCTGCGTGTCGTTATCAAACTCTTCGTCGTATTATGTATAACGATTTTGCGCTCCTCTCCACAGAAATCCAGCGTTATGAACACGTTGAACTGGACTTCTCTTTGTCGTGCCCAGGCTCCAGAGATGACACGTGCGCTCACTGGGATCACACGGTACAGCTCTACGTTTGTTGTAACGCGACCAACGAGCTGTGTGGCCTGGAACTGGGCAGATGGATAACTCCTTTTAGAAGGTGAATATCACATCAAATCAATGATACTAGGGGTTTATACCGTTCAGCTCGTGAAACCACACATGAAGAATTTCCTTCAGTGGTTTTTGATCATAGAAGGCTCAAATCTGTATTGTCTTAAGGACGGTGCCTCCTTTTGTTACTGCGCATACGTTCTGAGCATCTCGGGATATTTGGGTCTCTATTGGAATTTGCCCACCAATACAACAATGTTTTTGCGTGGTTTATGGCTAGGTGGAAAAAGCAGATCTTAGCAAGGGCTATCAGAATCCAAAAAGAAAATTGGGGGTAACCATGAATTTTTCAGAGATAATTAAGCTTAAATTTGGAAAGAAATTGCCATACATTCTTTGTATGTTAACGCTTTTTTAGAATTATGGTTGCTTAATTATCTCTGACAAATACGTGGTTACCCACATTTTTCTTTTTAGATGCCATTAACCCTTGGTAAGACCTACTTTTTACCCATAGTCAACCTTTGCAAAAATATATCTGTATTAGGAGGCACCGTCCTTAAGACACGACGAGAACTTGAGAACACGAAAGAGTCTCAAATGCCGGATTCTTTTTCTGATGAAAATGTAAACCTGGCATTATTTTGCCTTCTTTGCTCACTGTTTGGTTGTAGAATTTAACCTAAAACGAAAGCTAAAATGAAAAGAGTTTTTTTTTTTCAAAACTGTTTCTTCACTGTTTGAGTTTGTTGATAAAACTGAATCACGTCTCTACATTCATGTGACGTTTACAGAGAATTGTACCGGCGACGAAAACGAAGTTTTATGTTTTTTCTTGACAAACGCATTTCAAATCAAAACAGTAAGATACACTTTTTTGTGTTATACTCCGATAAAATATGTTTTCAATACATAACCATACGGGCAGATTAATCATGACAAATAGTTTGGGCAGAGTGCTGTAAAAATAGCAAAACAGTCATCGAAGTTCAAAAATATAATGAGCTGTAAAGGTAATCAAACAAGAGATTAAAAAACTTTAACCGTCTTGATTCCTTTCATTTTTTTAATTCATAGACGGATTGGAAGATGGCTGACTCCAGTGAAGCCGCTGATACCGCTGCTACAATCTGCGGGCACCAGTTCTAGAAACCGGTGCAACTTCACAGTGAAAACAGTTCCTTGGGCCATGGCGTGGATCCCTTCACTCAACATCAGGCTTGTTAGCAAAGTACAAGGTGTGCGAATGACGGTTTATGCAGTAAATCTATTTTAACCTTACAACAGATTGCCTTGATTGTATACTGAAAAGTTCCAAAATTACGACCCCTTCTCAAGTAGCGATAGAAATGGACACAAGGGATCGGACAGATATTTGGCGTGCTATGCAGGTATATGGTATATACATCGAGATACGTTATAAGGACACACAGGACATACTATAGAAATGGAAATTGTAACCCAATGGACCCCCTCCCCTTCCACTAGTAACGACAGTAAAAGACTGTAATTCGAACGCAACGAGGTTCGTTACTCCCGCCATCATATGGGCAAGTGTTTTCTCGGAGGTTGTCGCTTGCAATAGAGAATATCACAGAAAAAATTATAAGGTTTCACTGAATAAACATTTACATGGGCAATTGTCTCGATCATTTTTTAGTATTACCGGTACCTCAATTTCGGTACAAGACATTTCACGCGATGGAGAAGACTCTAGTTCCTTTCCAAATCGTGCCATTGTTCAGAGGAGGAACATTTGACGAGGACTACAACACCAAATACTCTCCGTTCTCCTTCATCTCACCAAAAGGAACAGAAAGAATCAAACTAGTCGCCGTTATCACTGGCCATGGTAGTGACAACAATAACTGCGCTGAGTTTTGCGTCACTTCACATCACTTTGTAGTCAACAAGATACACAACTACATCCGGGTGTTCCACGCGGGGACGGCCATGGGGTGTGCTGATCGTGTCCCCGAGGGCGAGGTCCCAAATGAGCATGGCACGTGGTTGTATGGTCGTGACGGGTGGTGTGACGGACAGGAGGTCGTCCCGTGGGTGGTGGATATAACCAGCGCGGCTCAATCCCCTAATAATACCATAGAGTATTTTGGTTGGTTCAACAACACTGATCCCCACCCCACCCGGGACCCCGGAAAAATCATCATGTACTCTTACTTGACGTACTACAAGTATCTAACACCGTGATCAGAGAAAATCACCAGTTGTTCAAACAAAGTACATAATAAATTCGATCTTATAATTTTTTTTTTATTTTACCCCAAGGATTTGAAAACTGCTAGACTGCAAAACAGTCGTATTTTTTGCGTTAGTGTGTACAAACGCACGCTCTTCGAGCGAGAGGTCTGTAGCGTGAAGTAAACGGGTGAGACTGGGGGTGTTAGCGCTTCTCTTCTCTTCTCTTCTCTCTAGAGTCTAAAGAGGAAAATCGACTGTAATGTAGTCTAGAAGCCTGCGAGCGGGCTTGCTTCTTTTACACTCTCTCTTTAAAAATATCTATACCTTCATGCTAGTACGTGTTCATGTTGGAGAATTCGAGGCTGGGATGTTCTTATTTTGCGCAATTGAAAAAAAGGGTGTTTTGCAGTAACTCCTCCAAACTTGAATAATTATGAACAGCATTTTTGCCAATATCAAACAAAATACATCGTAAAATGATGCTAAAACAATTGAATACGCCTTCGTTCTATATATTGTTCGTTCATAGTGTTTTTTGTCTCATAATCATGGGGTGTGCTGATCGTGTCCCCGAGGGCGAGGTCCCAAAGAAGTATTTTCTAAAGCAAAGGTTAGGAGTCAAAAACTTCTGCTAAGACACAACAAAATGGTCAAGTTTGCTTGACTTTGTGTTTAAATTTTACTTCAAATGCAACAGATTGCTCTATAAACTATAGTAGGTGAAATTAATCAATAGAAACTTGGAAAATTTGTTTTTAACCATAAAGAATAGTTTTTTGGATAAATGAGTTCCACAAGCACAGGTCGAGTTTGTTTTTCAATTTGGCAACGTCAGCTCGGATTCGTGGTACGTTTATATAGAACCTCTTAAAAGATGCCTCGTGTTTATGTTATCTGAAAACACAGTTTGTTCTGTTAAGATTTCCAGCTAAATATCTAAGTGGTAGAAAATCTTGGAAACAGAATCTGATTTCCCGAAATTAAAATGTATATTGTAAATTTTAATTTATTTTAAGCAGTAATTATTTTAATTTATTTTTAATTTATTTTAAGTAGTAGAGTGTCCCCAATTAGCTATCACAAGCTAAATACTTACCCTGACACTTAAATAAAGTTATTCATTCATTAAAGTTGTTCATTCATTCAAAAGTCGTCATTTCCTTTCCGAAAATCCCAGTATAGCTGCATGGCTTTTTAACGCATCCAAAAAGGCATTTCGCTAAAGCAAGCTCTAGTTTTTCCTTGAGATTTTCATCACAATTAAACCCACCCATCCCAGAGCCTTGCGACAGTATTGTACCAAAATAATGCGCTGAGTTTCTCAGTACGTGCGCTCACTACTATGCGGCCATGAAAGGTCAATGTCAGAGAGGCATGAAATAGCTGCAAGCGCTGACAACCTTTTCTCTATTTGCTGTACACAGGGAGGTATTTACAAAAGATTTGCTGTTTACAACAAATGATTAAGGTAATGGGGATTACTTTATTCAAGTGGCTTTTGTAATTGAGTAAACATCCGATGAACTGAAAGGCTCAAAATAAAAGTGACTCGATGCCCTCAAAGTTTCTATAAGCTCCCCCAATTCCGCCTTTTTGGGGAAAGCTTTGTTTTACAGACCAGGGGGTCTGATTATTTTACTATGAACCTACTGACGACTAAAACTCTGCCACGCTCGCATGGATTCGATTAACCACACAGATTAATGAATTTCTTTATCTCATGGTGAAGAAACGTGAGTCGGATATTTTTGATGTGACCACATTAGTATTCAACCCACATACTTTTCACCGGCTTTCATGTTCGGTTGTCTAATTAACTCTTTGAAAAGCCAAAAACTCATGTTTTCAACTGATGTTTAATTAGGTGTAAATTACTCCTAAGTACTTTCTCAGCTGGAGATTTTATCTTAAAGTTACAGAGGTTCTGTTAACAGATTACAGCTTTCAACTTGGGGTACAAATCAAAGAGCTACCCGCCGAAAGCCTTTAACTTTCGCGTGGATTTTACTTTCGTTGTTTTAGCGCGTCGTTAAAGAGAAGCGAAAATTAAACCCGCTAAAATAATTAGTTCAAAGATATGTGTTCGGAAACTGTGAAAGTGCCCTTGCCATAAAAAAATATGTTTCACATTTTCAGTGTACGTTGACAATAGCAATACTTTTTGCATTAAAACCATTGTACTTGATATCGTATAAGTTAGTTGCCCGAAAATAATCACCCATCAAAATAGCACGATTTTTGCCAATTCTTAACCAAGCAATGTAATTGTTTTGAAATTCAAGTATGCATGTATCGACTAAACAGTAATTCTTGGGCATAGTTTTCCGTTACGACCTGAATCCTTGCGCGAAAGTATCAAAGACAAACGTCACAAAATTTCCCTTTGGAAAAATCACAAAAAAAACAACAAACCACACAGGAAAGTACCCTTTACTTTCTTTGTCATCCACATGATACAGATTTTTCACTCCAGACAGTGTTCAGAGTTCTGCCTGCTTGCAATTGGTTAATGTTGTGGATGTGGAAGTCGTCCCGTCAGAGCTTACCGAGATCAAGCCGACGTTTCACTAACATATAGAGCGTTTTCACTCACGTGACAAGCCGCCATGTTGGTATACTCAAACAAAAGACGATTTTTGCATAAAATAGAGTTCAACTCCAAAAGGACTGGTTTGGGACACCAATATGGCCGCCGTTTCTTTGTTTTGGAACACCAATATGGCCACCGTGACGTCACGTGAAAACGCTCTATAGGAAACTCTGGGAAGAAAGGATTATTGCGTTTATGCGTTTATTCCTCTGTGTGGTCGCTCAGTCTTGACGGGTGAATCTCTCACTCCCCCTTACTTGTGGAGGGGGGCAGAAGGGCGGAACTCCGGATCGTCAGAGATGCAGATCGGCCCGAGATGCAGAGGTTGTGGCACTGTATTGTTCACTAATGATGTAGATTTGTGGGTGCGACAGCCAGTAGTTTTTTGTTGGTGGTTTGTCTTTTTTTAATCTCGGAATACAGGCGTTCTCTAATTAAAGTCAATTGTAAAGCAACCTGTTAAGACTGATTTCAGTAAAGGTCTAAAAATAACTTGATCATACTTTGTTCCTTATAAGATAAACACGTAAGTTTTTTCTTTGCGTTTGATGCATTTAAGCTGAGAAATTGCTTTCCGTACCATATAAACCCTATATACACAAGATGCCACAGGTAAAGCCATTTTTCATCATGTGATTGTCCTGCAGCAATTAGTTATGCATTCATAATGGTAACTGAAACAAGCTGCATCGAGCTGTCGAAATTTTTATCGCAATAAAAGTGGCTTTTTGGGAACAAATATTTTTCGAGAACTAATAATTCAATGCTCCTCATATTTTAGACAAGCAAACTTTCTTTACACCAACTCGTCTATTCAGAAACGTCTTTAAAAGAGGTTTGGACTTTGGCCTAAAACGGCAAATGTAAAATGTGACCTGTTTTAGTTTCAAACCAGAAAAACTGATATACTCGTAGATTTAAATATCAAAAAGTGAAACATTGCATTTCATCTACAGATGCACGAAAGCCTCCTTTAAAAAAACTTTCTTCTCTTAATTACATAACCCCAGCGTTCTTATCTATGACGATCATTTTAGCCAAAAATAATAAAAGTAAATAGGTTCGGAAACTTTGCGATAAATCTGTCTTTAGCGCCGGAAAGCTAAAAGTTTACACTGACTATCTTGCATAAAGGATTATACAAAGCTCTCTCAAAGACAAACGTCCTTTAGCAAACCTTTTCTTGAATTACAGACAGATAAAAAAAAGTAACTGGTGATCTTTAGCCTCCTTTTAAAGGTTTATTAAACCTTTAAACGCAATATTTGGGTCGACTTGCTACAGCACCTGAAACGGATATCCGAAGACTCTTAAAAGTAAACTTTTCCGCTTTTATTACTAAATATGCAGACTGACTGAAACTAGGAAGTTTAAGCTACCACGACTGCAACGCCAAGGCAAACGTCAGTTAAAAAATGACTTCCCAATCTTTAAGTTTCGAGACACGATAATATCAACTCATTCAGTCTGTCTTGGTCTGTTTTGGTCAATTTGATCATTTCACGTTGCAGTTGTGCACAGAAAGGCAAAGAAATGTGGGAGAAATTATAACGCACGTGCAGAGTCATTGTGTTGCTAATTAAAGCTTTTGTTTTGCGACGTTCTCGTTAGCTGTACCTGTCGTGTTAGACTTAAGCCCTATTTGCTAAAATTGGTACTGGTGACGAGACAATTTTGACCGTTGATACTTTTGCCAGACCAAACAGGAAGATCTTCAAAAGAAAACTTCCTTCTTCTAATATTTTCATTCCTATTCCACTCTACGGCCTTGATTTATATGTAAACGAAACCTGTCAGTTCACTGCATGATAGGAGGCGTCAAACCTTTGACAAAATATTCAGAAATACGATATTGGTCCTTAATTTCGCGATTTTGGCGAGACAGTATTTCGCGGGGTCTTATTTTCGCGATTTTAATACCCAAATATGAAAAAAGGGCCTTAAATTTCGCGATTCAAGCTTTCTCAACATCATTTTATTTTTCAGAAAGTCGGAACTTTTCAAAATTCCTTGATAAACCGGGATCAATCACTGGCAATTTTGACGACTGCGCGAAAGATATTCTAGGGATTTGTACGAATCTAGCGATTCAGATGAAGATGATAGCTAGATTCTCTACTCAGGATATGTAAAATCTTTGCAAATTAACGTTATTTCACAACAGAAGACACAAAATGGAACTGACCAGTAAAACCAGTTAATAATTTTTGTATTTGTCGATACATATCCTGTATATGTTGTTGTTATTACATGTTAATCATTTTTTCTATGATTTGAATTTTCTATATGGGCATTAAATTTCGCGAGGATTTTTATTCGCGGGTCTTTAATTTCGCCATTTTTTTACAATCGCGGAAAACGCAAAATTAAAGACCCACGAAATTAAATAGCAATAAGGTATATTTTAAGTTTGTAAACTTCCTTCGTTCTGAAATAGGAACTTGTTTGTTTTTCAGAGATATTTTAAGACTGAACTGTTATAACTTAATAATATAAATGTGTTTTGACAATCTAAACCGACACGTTGACAAACTTCCTCTGAAATACATTGAGTGGTTCAACTCTACAGCCAATTCATCGGAAGCATTAAGTGAAAATTGTGCGTTTTGAGCCGAACTGCAAAGACTTCAGTCATATTTACAGTCTACAAACGACGTGGAACTTTTCCTTTAAGTAGCTTCCTCGTGAGCTTATATAATAAGCTTTAAAATAAAAGAATTGTCCATGTGGAAGCAAAGTTCTGCTATTTCTTGAAGGCAGGCAAACTGAACTCGGCAGCTCATATTTGTCCGGATTAATGTCACAGAAAGGGCGGCTTTACACCAAGCCGGCATTTTCAAGGCATTTCTTAGAGAAAATGTATCACCCTCAGGACTTTAGATCGCCCGGTGTGTTAACGGATTGTGGCTAGAGAGAAATTCCGATTTTTTGTTTGGTCCAATGCAAAACAAACTAATTTATGTTTGGAAAGGAAGAGTTTATTGATCATTATGTGGCCCAATTTAAGGTGTTTAGTTATGTCTTAGAGTTATTCTTTGCCACTTTGCAGAAATTTGTCTTTTTTACTCTGCTTTCTTTTTGAGGAATGAGTGGGGGTATGCCACTTATGGTTCGTCATCGCACTCAGAGCCAGTTATTTCGATACTTCCAGCTGGGAACCTTAGTAAGATTCACTCAATATGGCAACTAACTCGCCCTATGTCGTAACTATGTAGCCTAGGTCGCCAGCATCTCCTATAGACTGCGAGCCTTGCCTCGTGCTCGCCTGAGGTCTCAACAAAACTAATTTCAATTCATCTGGGATACGTCGAGGTAAGCATTAAAAGGCTGCTCAGTGGAATGTAGAAATTCCAAGATGTTCCAAGTCCGCTGTAGCTAGAAGCTATTAGTTTTCATGTCGCTTTATCGGTTTATTTTCTCTTAATTTTCCACGGGCGTTGACTCCTTTGTTCTTATAGTCACATGCTTGAGACAAACTGAATTCGGCCTTCTTTCTACATACATTACCAAGATAAAATCAATTTTCACTGTCTTTCTAATCATCTTTAGAATTGTCATGAGTGTAGTCGTAATGGATTTAATTTTGGACGTGTCCTATCGATCGCATCATCTGACTGTTGATCGAAAAGCAGCGCCCAAGACATCTAATACTAAGCAAGAAATTAACTCTGTATTTGCAGAGCTGATTCGAAGAGACAGTTTAACATTCATCAGCCATTAATCTGTGCACATACTGGAAGGCTATAGTATCCAGCCACTTGATTCAGCAGACTTGATTCACGTCCAGAGCCAGTGAAGAAAATGATGCTAAACTCAGGCATGGTTTGGCTGGAATGCCCCTGACGAGCTGGCAAACTGTGGGGTAGTTAAAAAGATCTCTAGCCTATCGAAAAAGCCCCACCAGGTTTCAAATTCGTCAACGGCTTCAGTGGGCTTGGCTGGAATGCAATGAACGAGTTTTTAAACCGTGTAGCGTGCGTGTAGGGTATTGCATGCTTGTGGCATAGGTAAACATCGAATTTTAGAAAAGGCCGCCTTTGTCATGACAGTTGAACTGATCTGCTGTCGCTTTAGGTTGTTTTCAATTCAGGCCAATTATATTTTTTGTAATAAATGTAAAGAAGATCCTCGCAGTTATTAACGCAACTTATGCAGTTGCGAAAAGAATAGACGAATTTCATATATTCATAATTTTATATTTTTTGTCTTGTAAACTAGACACATTTTAATAGATTCTCTTTATTGAAGATGTTTATAGTAGTAAGGATTTACGTTTCTTATGGACGTGCCATTTCAACAGTTTTGTATGCAAGAACAACGCCCAAGCTAGGCTAGGCATTTATAATCCTCAGCGAACAAAACCTAACATAGCGTTACAATTACAGTATTAATCTGTATTTGCAATAAACACCTTAAAAAGATCCTTTAATCTCGTTACCGGATGAATGGAGTCTTGAATTAGGATTAAGTGCATGATTTAGCCTCAAGGTTACAGGAGTCAGTTAACCTCCTTTGTCGATAAGGGAAACCATCGAGTTTTGTTGGAATGCAACTAATTAATTTATAAAACCTTTCCAATGATCATTGGGTGTTGCCGCAGTAATGAGGAACACGGATGAAATAGTTTTTTTGTTTTGTCGAAAAATTAATACCTCTTAACGCTTCCGAGAATTGAAATCTGTGCTACCGGCTGAGGGAGTGAAAAATTGAACGTCCCTTAATTAATCCCCCGGCCAATGTCATGCTCATCACGTCAAAACCATCTTAGATTGACAACATATGATAACCTGTTACCCGATATCTCTAGGGTACTCGGTAAGATGACTTTTTTGTGGTGGCTATCAGTTGTCTCAACAATACTTACGATACAGTAGATAATAATTTCTCCTTAAAACATAGATTACGTATGCCAGCCGGTCTGCATCAGCAGATCTGCTCCCCTACGTACGCCTCAACCCTTGAGATGAAGTTTAAAGACAATGAGAATTGTCCATTGTTTGATCCAGTGGGTTATTAGGTCAACATTTATAGGAGTCAGGCTGTCGAACCTATCTGTTGGAATAAACTTCTAAAGACACAAAGTAAACTTTTCGACAAAATTATCAGACACGTACGTTTATGGTCAGTTTTGCAAATACCAAAGATGTAAATTAGCTGTGTTTGTGGAGGCATGTGATAGCTTACAAAAAATAAGATTGATTTCATTTCGGTTTGAATGAAGTCACGTTGCGCGTGCCCACCTCATGCTAAGAGACAAGTAAACTGAAAAATCGTTTGTTGATTTTAGAAACTAATAACTGATATCTCGAGACGTTGTTACCGGAAATTGGAGTGATTAACAGTTTCACAGCTTTTAGAATTTGTTTGGGCAGACCAAAGAAAGGTGTTGACAACAGATCAATCTCCAGCACAGCCCAGATGAACATTGTTGACAGATCAGTGACGACTTGCAACCCTATAAAACAAGTTCAAGATCATTCCATCGAGCTATTCGTGGACTTGCTATAGTCAGCTCCACACTGAGTTAAGCGTTGTGCACGGTTAAACCACACGATGCCTTCTTCAAGTTCTATAGCTGCAGTTCTCCTCGAGCTTGTTGTTATCCCTACCTTGGTGCTCTCCGCAGAGATACCAAACCTGCAGCCCGGTGATACTGCTCCACCGTTTGTTCTCCAAGTAAAACAGGCTTCGGAGCACACAGAGAAGCTCCTCAAATATGGAATGGGCAACGAGTCTAACATCCATGGGCCAATAGTATTTCTTGCGTACACAAACCGGTCGGGATTCTTGGAGCGACTCCGATCCGATCCAGATAGCTTTCAGGAGCTATTGGAGTACTCCCCAGACAATGTCAACTACGTGTTCCTCTTCTATGCTGATTCTGGACCCATTGAATGCAACAAGGAGACCAAAGCGAAAGCTGAAAATCTGGCTAAGAAGTTCTTCGTCGCCTCGTATGTCTATCACCGAAAAAAGTAAGCTTTTAAAGGTATTAAACTGCATGAATCTAACTATAATGTTTATACTGTTTAAAGTATAGCTAGTGGCATAACCTTTGGCATAGGTTGTAATTTCTGTTGTGGAATAACCGGGGAACAAAGGGGGACTTCGCTTCTTCGTTCTGATTTGAGACAAGATAGAATCCTTGAGCAGGCTTGTTTTGGCTTGAAAGAGCGAAACTGACAAGCCAGGACAGCTAGCGATTGAGCAATACGAACGCTGAATAAAATAATTGTGACCGTGCCTCACACGACCTAATTTTCGTCCTCGTCAATTTTTTTAAGCGAATTTCAGCTTTTCTTGGCCTTCTTACTACGGCGTGTCCCGGAAACCACAAATGGCCGCCAAAAATTCCACTTCGTTTATTCGCAACGGAAATGTCTCTTACCAAGACCATCACCTTAACAACTCATCACTTGAAAATCGTAGAGGGTAATGTGTTTTTATAGCTCAGAAAAATGTTAAAGATTTTTCTTGAATATTTTTGTTCTAGCAGTATGTTTTTGTTGTCAATTAGAATTTCATCACGTCATTAAAGATGGCTTCATAGAATTAGTGACTTTTTAATTGGTACACGCAATCAATATTTCTTGTTGAGAATTCATTGATACGCATATTTGTTTCACGAACAGCTCCAGTTATCCATAACATTCATTTCATATTTACCCCATACAGAGCTTATGTTAAAAGAAGAATTCTCATCAAGGATTCAACAACCAAAGCACCAGAAAAATAAAACTGTTTTATAAGGCATGCAATTGATACCTGTAATTTTTAATTGGATCGAGTATGTCTTAATCAGCTCCGTTTTAAAACAATTCTGGCAGTGATCCAGTCAAAGATTTGCGTGATGGTAAAATGATATTTGCTGACGTAAATGGGAAAGGCATAACCGAAATCTAAATGTTCCTGCACGTAAATTCACAAATTGCTTGCGTGTGATTGCAAATGTAATAATCAATTTGTCGAATGAACGTTTATTTTGTTGTCCCCAACTCACAGAAAAACGTTTGAAATTCAGAAAGTCATGAAGCAACATGTTTCTTTTGGTTAAGAAGTGTTTTCATCTCAAATATGATTCCCCTCCTCCATCCTATAGGTTCGCAAGGTGATTCCAACTTCCGACTTCATACTTTTTGTGTGAAGATGGAGCTTTCATTTGAATTATTTTCTTTTCTTAGTGGAGATCATTGGCTCTTTATAATAGCTCTCTAGTACACTCTTGGTTCTTACTATTGTAGTTGGAAAGGCTTATAATAAGAATGATCTTATAACGGCTCAGCATGAATCACTAATGCCGGTTTTCTGAGTTCTAATAAAAATAATACTGTAATCCAGTTAATCTCTTTTTTTAGACTGAATGATGCACTTAATCATGCACTTAATCATTTCTTTCGCAATAATGCCAAAGGTCAAAGTTCAAAAACCATTTCGATTTAATTTGTTAAGTACAGAAAAACTAATGGCTTCTGACATGAAACAACTGCTCAAGAGCTTTCATTTAAATGCATGGCTTTCAGTCTTAGCTAGAGAGGATCAAGACCTTGTCATTGCTAACACCAGTGGTAAATTGGTCCCGATAAAATGGGAACGCCCCTTTGTCGGACAACTCCCGCAAGCGGACACCAAATTGCACTTGAATTTCTCTTCTAAAACTCTAGCCTGCAGTGCACAGTGAAACGAAAGGGTCAGACTAAGATCTCCAGTTCTTATAAAAAAAGGAATCCGTTTCCTAGAAGGAGCAATTTAAATTTGAAATCTGATTTCAATGGGCTCCTATTAACGTTATTTATACGTTTTTACATTATCAAGTCTTGGGGCTATTACTAAACTGATACCTTATAACGTTGTAGCACTGTATATAGGGTAAAGAGTCTGTACAAAATTAAAACAACAAAAGCTCCCCGGTGCAATATAAAGTTGGGTGCGAGTGAAACGCCACTGCATGCTTTTCCCTTTTCCATTAAAAAACGGCAAAACTCTGTAATTGACCACAGTTTCGGTAGACCAAACATGTCTATTTCAGACCAAACCTAAACCGTTAAGAGTGGAGTATAGTATACACTTCTGAAAATATTGCCTCTTTCCACAAAATTCCAAGTAATTGACTGACTGGCTCAATAAAGTGAACTTTAAATGTAAAGAGGATCCTCGCAGTTATTAACGCAACTTATGCAGTTGCGAAAAGAAAGCCTAAAAAATCAGGCTTGCCGGGATTCGAACCCTGACCTCTGCGATACCGGTGCAGCGCTCTAACCAATTGAGCTAACAAGCCAACTGGGAGCTGGTCATTAAATTGGCTCGTAATATACCCGGGAAAGATGAAGATGAAGTTATGAATATATGAAATTCATATATTTGAACTGCGGAATGAAGAAATAAACGTAAAGAGGTTCCTCGCAGTTATTAACGCAACTTATGCAGTTGCGAAAAGAAAGCCTGAAAAAATCAGGCTTGCCGGGATTCGTACCCTGACCTCTGCGATACCGGTGCAGCGCTCTAACCAATTGAGCTAACAAGCCAACTGGGAGGTGGTCATTAAATTGGTTCGTAATATACCCGAAAAAGATGAAGATGAAGTTATGAATATATGAAATTCATATATTTGAACTGCGGAATGAAGAAATAAATGTAAAGAAGATCCTCGCAGTTATTAACGCAACTTATGCAGTTGCGATAAAGTGAACTTTATACTAAAGCAGTTGATAGTGTTTTTCGTGCGCTCCGATTGGCTACGCAACATCTGCCATTCCCCTCCTGGCGTTGCTCTGGATTTCGCGCGAGAGTTTTTCCTTACTTAGCAGAAAAAAGAAGGAAATATTTGGTGCTGGCTAACCACTCTTTTGGTATATACTAAAACAACTATTCACGTGAGTGTCGGTGAAGAGTGTCACACCTCCACTGCGGTTACCAATTGTTAATTATCTAACTGACATCAATTCTCTTCGTCTTTGCAGATCGCAGGAGCCCAAATGCCCATCAGTGTCCAGTCGAAAGCGTAGATTCCCAGATAGGCCCGGAAGCCGAATGCCACGTCTCATGGATTTTCAAAACAGTTGGATTCCACGGGTGCATTTTGCGGTGTATCCCGTATTTACCTTAGGAAACTGGATCCCGCGGGTGTTATCTCAGTGGTATTGCTCCGGGCATGGATGTGGGTTTGATCAGATCGTCGTTGAAAATGACAAAGGTAATGAGAGACTACATACACACACCGTATCATGCAAAGGAATTCATTAAGTTTTAACTAGGTTAGGATGACTGTAATTGACCATAGTAGTGGTAGAGCCTTTTTCTCAATGAAGAGGTTGACAAAAATTCTTCCAATAAGAATTTGTTCGCTTAAAGTACACAGTTAAGAAGGGCTTTTAGCTGCCGTAAAGAAGGAAAGGAGAAAGCTGACAGGGTCCATCTTCTGATAACTCCTTGCCATGCAGTGTCTGCGAGAGTATTGTGCCTCCAAGATTCGGCTTCATTCTCACGTAAGAACTCACATCCGCTGACTACCGACGTGCTATTCATCTCTCGATTCGAGGGGAGAATCCATCATCATCATAGCTTGTATTTCTCTTTACTATCTTACTGACGGTTCAAACAATTCTAAAATGTCATCACCGGCTTGTAGGCGGAATGTTACGCCGGGCTTATTTTCTTTGTTTATTGTCTTTACTCAGGTGAAGCATTTTGCGTGGTGAAGCGATTGGACGCGCGCTATGATTGGCTACCATCTCCTAACACCCTCGCCAAATATGGTCATCTTTTTATAGTGTACGTGGGTGACGCATGCTCACCAAATACGTTTCTCAATGACGTCGCTGGTCAACTGGCCTTGGTTTCCAATGACACAGGAGCTTGCTCTTACTTTACAAAGGTAAGGGTTGAAGAATCCTTACTGTTTTTCGCTAGTGGCGAAGACACAGCCTCAAATACATCAGTACTTATGTCAACCGACGTGAAAACAGACTGGACGCAAGCACAGGCACGGGCACAAGGATAGATCAATCTTTTTTTCTTTTTGCTTACGCTTTTGCTGATGTTGTGGTTACTCTTAGTGAAAACCATACTAGAACCCTTCGGGAGACAACGACATTAAGTGTTTACAGGATCAATCAATCAATCAATCAATCAATTAACCAGCCAACCAATCAATCAATTGCAATCAATTAATCAATCAATCAATCCTTTATTTGACGTGGTCAATACACTTAGCTATTACTGCTAGTTCCCAGTTACGCCAAGAAAAAAAATAAAATTTAAAAGTAGATTTTACTTTGCAAGGAAAGCGATTTTTATTTTTTTCTTTGGTAAGCGAACAAACAATGTCAGTACAAAATTCCTTACTGCCTGCGTAAAACTCGAAAGCTTCCGGAATCCGAAAATTTCCGGAATGACTCAAACGCTTCCGAAGATAGCCGAAAGTTACCCGAAGTTTTCTAATTAAACCAGAAGGTCACTCCAGAAACGGTGTATTTTTTTAAAACGCCAATAAAAAGATAACACTAAGTTGAGTTACTGACCGTGGTTTAAGCTTCTAAAGTGCATCCAATCCCACTAAAATTCCTCTCCAAAGAGGGCCAAAATTCAACACTGCGCGCCGCCATTTTGAATCGAACTTAGCAGCCTGGCCGCTTAGCCGTGACATCAAAATGAACAAGGAGACCAACGGTCGGGTAACGTGGGCTCGTTTTTTATCTTTTTATTGGCGATTTCAAAAAATACACCGTTTCTGGAGTGACCTCCTTTAAGGATAGCCGACTAGAAACCAAAGTTGTAGTCGAATCGGAAGGCTTAGATAACTAAAAGCAACCCAACTTGTGAAAACTCTATTGGACGAATGCGCGATAATTGGAGATAGTTTACCATTAACAAAAAAAATCCGGAAATTTCAGTTGGAATGTAAGATAAGAGAATTTTCGGTTTGCCCGATCGGAAAATTTGCAAAATAAACGGAACGCCTTGAGAGGTAGTCCAAAATTCCCAATCTTCAGAACATCCAAGCAGAAAATTGTTATCCATTTACTTTTTTTACCAGTTCCAGGTCGCGCCAATAATCAAACTAGTTCTAGAACTTCCGTAAATTATAGTGAATTGTACAAATGGTACATGCTAATCTCGAAAGGAATTTCAGTCAGGAGGTTTTGCTTACCATCCATTCCTCTACACACTGGCACAAACCGTAGACCAACCGCTTTTCTCCTGTAAACGGTAAACAACCGGAGGCTCCGAGAAAGGGTTTCCGATTGAACCAATCAGATTCGCATATTCCCAACACAGAACGATGAATGTCCACCCCGATTTCCACAAACTCTCTATTATACGATGTCTCTCTCTCTGCAGGTTCAGAATTGTCAAAAAAATGGCGCCCTTGGCGTTGTTGTGTACAGCCATCGGTTCCACGCCCTGGAGGACATGAACTGCCATGGCTCGGAGTGTAATACACAGCTCAATATTCCAGCTACCATGATTCCGTTTGATACAGGATATAAAATAAGAAACAGCAGTCATTCCTTCATCCGCTTTCAGACCACGCCGTCAGATGTGTTTGCCTTTGGAATCGATGGGCAGGGAAAAGTGCAAGAAACGGGATGGTTTTTATATCCTTCAATGAGGTTTTTGGCCTACCAAGCGCAATGGTAAGGTGAAAAATAAACCATCAAAGCTAGCGAAAAAGTGACAAAAAATCTTCGTATCTCAATAGCCATGAATAACATAAGAATATAAGGTGTTTTTCTTAAAATAAAAGTTAACAGAAAGCGATCATTTATTTCTCTGGAAATCCTCAAAGAAAATTTATACCAGATTTCGAATGCGCGCACGTTTATTTGCTGATGGCATGAGGATTGAGATTCTCACAATTAATTTTGCCGGTTTTTGTTTTAAATATTATAGGTTCAACTACAAGACGGACCTGCTAAAAAACCTGACAACTGGGGACGCGAAAGTTATTAATGTGTTTAATCACACTTTGATGCAAGGAGAGAAAGGAGTTAGTGCGATAGTGGATCTGCCCCCTATTGATGGTGAGTCAGGCTCACAGGTGTACTAATTGTAAAATTGCTGGCTAAACGACTGACCTACTGACTGACCGACTGACTGACTGACTGACTGACTGACACTGACTGTCTGACTGACTGACTGACACTGACTGTCTGACTGACTGACCGACTGACACTGACTGTCTGACTGACTGGCCGACTGACTAATTGACTGACTGACTGACTGACTGACACTGACTTTGTGACTGACTCAATGACTGACACTAACTATCTGACTGACTGACAAACTGACCGACTGACTGACTGACTGACTGATACTGACTGTCTGACTGACTAACTGACTGACTGCCTGACTGACTGACTGACTGACACTGACTATCTGATTGACTGACTGACTGACTGACACTGACTGTCTCACTGACTGACTGACTGACTGACTGGTCATGCCTGACTACTAACTAAAAGTGAACATAGGAAATACTTATATATGCGGAGTGACTGACTGAGTGACACACTAACTGAGTAACTGACTGACCGACAGGACCGACTAAATGACTGAATGACTGTCTGACTGACTGACATACTAACTGAAAACGAATATATACAATAATCATATATATGAAGTGACTGACTGACTGACTGACTGACTGACTGACACAATAACTGACTAACTAACTGACTGGCTGTCTGACTGGCTGACTGACTGACTGACATACTTCCTGACTGACTGACTGACCTGAGTCACTGGCTGACTGATTTTCTCACATACTTGCTCTTCACCATAGGCTAAATTCGATTTTGCGCTCCTCTCCACAGAAATTCAGCGTTATGAACACGTTGAACTGGACTTCTCTTTGTCGTGCCCAGGCTCCAGAGATGACACGTGCGCTCACTGGGATCACACGGTACAGCTCTACGTTTGTTGTAACGTGACCAACGAACTGTGTGGCCTAGAACTAGGCAGATGGATAACTCCTTTTAGAAGGTGAACATCACATCAAATCAACGATACTACAGAATAAGGGTTATACCGTTCAGCTCGTGAAACCACACGTGAAGGATTTCCTTCGGTGGTTTTTGATTATAGAAGGCTCAAATCTGTATTGTCTCGGCG
This sequence comes from Siderastrea radians, assembly GCA_964017195.1. Lineage (NCBI taxonomy): Eukaryota > Metazoa > Cnidaria > Anthozoa > Scleractinia > Rhizangiidae > Siderastrea > Siderastrea radians. Next base: position 52,393,736 of record OZ024893.1, on the reverse strand, counting down.
ACGAAAACGATTTCTTTCGGATAAAGTTTTATGTTTTGTCTTGAAAACGCATTTCAAATTGAAACAGTAAGATACACTTCTTTTGTGTTATACTCCGATAAAATATGTTTTCAATACATAACCATACTTCGGGCAGCTTAATCATAACAAATAGTTTGGGCAGAGTGCTGTAAAACTAGCAAAACAGTCATCGAAGTGCAAAAATATAATAAGCTGTTAAGGTAATCAAACAAGAGATTAAAAATTCCTCTCGTTTTTTTTTATTCATAGACGGATTGGAAGATGGCTGACTCCAGTGAAGCCGCTGATGCCGTTGCTACAATCCGCCGGGACCAGTTCTAGAAACCGGTGCAACTTCACAGTGAAAACAGTTCCTTGGGCCATGGCATGGATCCCTTCACTCAACATCAGGCTTGTTAGCAAAGTACAAGGTGTGTGGATGACGGTTTATGTAGTAAATCTGTTTTAACCTTACAACAGATTGCCTTGATTGTATACTGAAAAGTTTCAAAATCGCGAACCTTCTAAAGTAGCGACAGAAATGGACGGAAGGGATCGGACAGATATTTGGCATGCTATGCAGGCATATTGTATATGCACCGAGATCATACTTGTCCAATACTCCGACAAATTTATGCATAGCATTGTTAAATTTCTTATTGTTTTGCTTCATTCTTTATTGTTATGCTTTTGTACAGTATTGTTATGTGAAGTGAATACAATACAATGCCATGCATAAATTTGTCGGAGTATTGGACAACCCTCACCGAGATACGTTATAAGAACACACAGGACATACTATATAAATGGAAATTGTAACCCAATGAACCCCCCCCCCCCCCCCTTCCACTAGTAGCGACAGTAAAAGGCTGTAATTCGAACGCAACGAGGTTCGTTACTCCCGGAGCTTATGAGGAGTCTTTTGTATAGAGAATTCACCGCCAAAATAAATAAATAAATAATCGCCATCATATTGGCAATTGTTTTTTTTAGGAGGTTGTCGCCTGCGATAGAGAATATCGCAGAGCAGATTATAAGGTTTCACTGAATGAACATTGACATAGTCAATTGTCTCGATCTTTTCTTTTTTAGTGCGTCAGCACTACAAGACATTTCACGCGATGGAGAAGACCCTAGTTCCTTACCAAATCGTGCCACTGTTCAGAGGGGGAACATTTGACGAGGACTACAACACCAAATACTCTCCGTTCTCGTTCATCCCACCAAAAGGGACAGAAAGAGTCAAACTTGTCGCAGTTATCACTGGCCATGGTAGTGACAACAATAACTGCGCTGAGTTTTGCGTCACTTCACATCACTTTGTCGTCAACAAGAAACACAATTACACCCGGGTGTTCAGCAACGCGGGGACGGCCATGGGGTGTGCTGATCGTGTCCCCGAGGGCGTGGTCCCAAATGAGCATGGCACGTGGTTGTATGGTCGTGACGGGTGGTGTGACGGACAGGAGGTCGTCCCGTGGGTGGTGGATATAACCAGTGCGCTGCAATCTCCTAATAATACCATAGAGTATTTTGGTTGGTTCAACAACACTGATCCCCACCCGACCCGGGACCCTGGAAAAATCATCATGTACTCTTACTTGACTTACTACAAGTATCTAACACCGTGATCAGAAAAAACCACCAGTTGTTCAAACAAAATACATAATACACTCGATCTTATAAACTTTTTTATTTTACCCCAGGGATTTGAAAACTGCTAGACTTCAAAACAATTGTATTTTTTGCGTTGGTCTGTGCAAACGCACGCTCTTCGAGCGAGAGGTCTGGAGAGAGCGTGAAGTAAACGGGTTTGACTAGGGGGTGTTAGCGCTTCTCCTCTCTTCTCTCAAGAGTCTAAAGAGGAAAAACGACTGTTTTGTAGTCTAGAAGCCTGCGAGCGGGCTTGCTTCTTTTACACTCTTTCTTTCAAAAAATCTATACCTTCATGCTAGTACGTGTTCATGTTGGAGAATTCGAGGCTGGGATGTTCTTATTTTGCGCAATTGAAAAAAAGGGTGTTTTGCAATAACTCCTCCAAACTTGAATAATTATGAAAAGAATTTTTGCCAATATCAAACAAAATACATCATAAAATGATGTTAAATCAGTGCAATACGCGTTTGTTCTATATATCGTTCGTTCGTAGTTTTTTTGTCTCATAATCAGAGGGGTGATTATGTAATACATATAAAAAACCCAGGCATCGTGTCATCCAAGTATAGTTATTATTTATGAGCATTTTAGTTCCTTTTTAATATCAGGTCCATTAGGAACACGGCTAATTTGAAAACCAATTTATTGAAATTATCACCGTGTATAAATAAAGTTAATTATTTACTTTAGGTTAAGTCGCACACACACGTACCACAGGGATCCCACACGGAAGAAGGTTATCACAGGGATACCACCAGCCAGGAGAGTATAATGAAATCTCCTGGTTCAATTTATAGTTGCGGAACGAAATTTCTTTTATGGTTTCTCATCGTTGTTGGGTAATGCATCACACAAAGTTAATTAATACATTCTTCATTACAATCTATTTTGGGCAAAGTTAAAAAACAGTAACTGTAAGCGAATTGACCGTTAATGTTATATGAAGTCCTTCTTACTGCTAAGTTGAACATTTTAAAAATTGCTTGCGAAGTTCGCGCAAGTTTTAGAGGTTTTCAGTAATGAGCGTGTTTCTTTGTATGTTTTTGCATGTAAAAAAAAATAACTAGCTGCTTACTCTTCCATTAAAAAAATTGCAAGTAATTTGCAAAGAAACTATTTAACTGTGTGAGTCATTGCCTCTTCACACAAGTCATGGCTGATGATGCAGGTTACAAGGTGCTTGTGTAATGTTACGCGGGATATAGTTGTAAATACCCTTCATTACACTTTTTGGGGGGGCAAAATTATAACTACTTTAAGTGTAATTTTACCTTTGTAAATTTGTGTAAAATTACTCGCCAAAAAAAGGCTACCGGGGCTGGCAAGGTAACTACACCATCATTTGGTGTAATATTACGCACTGTTTTGATTCCATTACACTGATTTAATGTGTAATTTTATACATGGTAGAATTGTAAAACACTCGTTTTACACTATCATGCGTGTAAAAATACCATCCGTTCTAGTGTTAAACTACACCGCTCCACTGTGTGTAAAAATACACCCCCAAAAAAGGCTGCCGGGGCTGGCAAAAATTTTACACTATTTTTTTGTGTAATCCTACACTTTAATTTTAAGTGTGTAGGCTTCTGCTCCAGCATTATGTTGCCGGTACCCCGTTTGTGCCCGTGAGAGAGACTATGTGGAGTAAAGTTTCTCGTCTAATTATGGCAGGAACCAGGCTTCGGAAAGGCTAACAAAAACAGCTGTCAGTTGAAGCAGTTTTCTACACCAACAGAATATGGTAAACCTGTGACAATAGTTAAGCGAAAACCTTAACACACGCGAAAAGTCACTCTGCAGAAACTGGGTGGGAATTGGGAGAAGAAGTATTTTCTAAAGCAAAGGTTAGGAGTCAAAAACTTCTGCGAAGGCACAACAAAATGGTCAAGTTTGCTTGACTTTGTGTTTAAATTTTACTTCAAATGCAACAGATTGCTCTATAAACTATAGCAGGTGAAATTAATCAATACAAACTTGGAAAATTTGTTTTTAACCATAAAGAATAGTTTCTTGGTTGAATGAGTTCCACAAGCACAGGTCGACTTTGTTTTTTCAATTTGGCAACGTCAGCTCGGATTCGTAGTACGTTATAGAACCTCGTAAAAGATGCCTCGTGTTTATGCTATCTGAAAACACAGTTTGTTCTGTTAAGATTTCCAGCTAAATATCTAAGTGGAGAAAATCTTGGAAACAGAATCTTATTTCCCGAATTTAAAAGTCACCATTTCCGTTCCGAAAATCCCAGTATAGCTGCATGGCCTTTTAACGCATTCAAATTAAAAGGCATTTCGCTAAAGTAAGCTCTAGTTTTTCCTTGAGTTTTTCATCACAATTAAACCCGCATATCTCAGAGCCTTTCGACAGTATTGTACCAAAATAATACGTGAGTTTCTCAGTACGTGCGCTTACTACTATGCGGCCATAAAAGGTCAATGTCAGAGAGGCATGAAATAGCTGCAAGCGCTGGCAAGCTTTTCTTTATTTGCTGTACACATGAAGGTATTTACAAAAGATTTGCTATTCGCAACAAATGATTAAGGTAATAGGGATTACTTTATTCAAGTGGCTTTCGTAATAGAATAAACATCCGATGAACTGAAAGGCTAAAAATAAAAGTGACTCGATACCTTCCATGTTTCTACGAGCTTCCTGAATTCCGCCTTTTTGAGGAAAGCTTTATTATACAGCCCAGGGAGTCCGATTATTTTACCATGAACCTACCGACGATTAAAACTCTATCACGCGCGCATGGCTTCGATAACCACACAGATTAATGAATTTCTTTATCTCACGGCAAAGAAATGTGAGTCGGATATCTTTGATGTGAACACATTTAATAGTATTCAACCCGCATACCGTACACGGGCTTTCATGTTCGGTTGCCTAATTAACTCTTTGAAAAGCCAAAGACCCATGTTTTCAACTGATGTCCAATTAGGTGTAAATTACTCCTAAGTACTTTCTCGGCTGGAGATTCTATTTGAAAGTTACAGAGGTTCTGTTAACAGATTACAGCTTTCAAATTGAGGAACAAATCAATGAGCTATCCGCCTAAAGCCTTTAACTTACGCGTGGACTTTACTTTCGTTGTTTTAGGGCGTCGTTAAAGGGGAGCGAAAATTAAACCCGCTAAAATAATTAGTTCAAAGGCATATGATCGGAAACTGTGAAAGTGCCCTTGCCATAAGAAATATGTCTCACATTTTCAGTGTACGTTGACAATAGCACTACTTTTTGCATTAAAACCATTGTACTTACCGAATACGGTATCGTATAAGTCAATTGCCCGAAAAACATCACTTATCACATTTGCACGATTTTTGCCCAATTCTTAACCAAGCAATATAATTTTTTGAAACGAAAGTATGCATATATCGACTAAAAAGTAATTGGTGGGCATAATTTTCCGTTACGACCTGAAGCCATGCGTGAAAGTATCAAAGACAAACGTCACAAACACAAAATTTCCTTTTGGAAAAAATCACAAAAAACAAGAAACCACACCGGAAAGTAATCTTCACTTCTTTTGTCATCCAATAGAGATTTTTCACTCCAGACAGTGTTCAGAATTCTGCTTGCTTGCAATTGGTTAATGTTGTTTATCGGAGTCGTCCCGTCAGAGCTTACCGAGATCAAGCCGACGTTCATTAACATACTGGGAAACTCTGGGAAGAAAGGATTATAGCGTTTATTCCTGTGTGTGGCCGCTCAACCTTGACGGTCGAATCTCTCACTGTTGACCTCTACCGAACCGGAAAGGTGGGTCGTTTCATATGTAGGGAAGGTATAGCTTACTTGTGGAGGGGGACAGATGGGCTGAACCCCGGATCGTCAGAGATGCAGATCGGCCCAAGATACCGAGGCTGTGGCATTGTAGTGTTCTAGTGATATAGATTTGTGGGTGCGACAACCAGCAGAGAACCACGAACGTCCAAAAAGTCATCTTAGATCTGGAATGATTAAGCGTTTTATTATTTGTTGGGTGGTTTGTTGTTGTTGTTGTTTTAAATTTCGGAATACAGGCATTCAAGACTAAAGTTCTCTAATTTCAGTCAATTGTGGACCAACTTGTTGAGACTGATTTCAGTAAACGTCTAAATATAACTTGATCATACTTTGTTCCTTAGTCTTTTCTTTGTTTTTGATGCATTTAAGCTGAGAAATTGCTTTGCAATACCATATAAACCCTATATACACAAGATGCCACAGGTAAAGCCATTTTTCATCATGTGATTGTCCTGCAGCAATTAATTATGTATTCATAATGGTAACTGAAAGAAGCTGCATCGATATTTTTAGCGCAATAAAGGCGGCTTTTTCGGAACAAATATTTCTCGAGAACTAATAATTCAATGCTCTTCACATTTTAGACAAAAAATGGAATTATACAAACTAAAACAAAAAGTGCGACATCTTGTTTTTACACTGTTGAGCTATTCGAGTGACGCGCAGAAACTACTCAAATCCATTTTTGGCGCAAAAAGATTCTAAGCAAACTTCCTTTGCGGGAACTCATAAAAAGACATTTGGAATATAGCCTAAAACAGCAAGCGTAAAAATTTAATGTGACCAGTTGAAAATAAGTTTAAATTGATTCTGTTTTAGTTTCAAAACAGGAAAACTGAGGTACTTGCAGATATAAATACCGAAAAGCCAAACATTGCATATCATGTACAGACTCATCAAGGCCCCCTTTAAGAAAATTTTCTTCTCTGAATTACATAACCCCAGCGTTCTTATCTAACGATCATTTTAGCCAAAAAAAAGAAAAGTTAATTTACTTAGGTTTGGAAACTTTGCGATAAATCTGTCTATGGCTATGGAAAGCGAAACGTTTGCACTGACCTTGCGTAAATAATTAGACAAACACTCTCTCAGAGAGAAACTTCCTTTAGCAAACTTTTCACTGAATTACAAACAGTTAAAAAAATTCACTGGTGAACTTAAGCCCCCTTATAATGGCTTAACGCTATATTTGGGCCGACTTGCTAGAGCACCTGAAACGAATATCCGAAGACTCTTAAAAGCAACTTTTCTTTACTAAATATGCAGACTGACAAAATAGGAAGCTTAAGATACTACGACTGCAACGCCACAACGTCAGTATCTGTTTTGTAAAAAAGGCGTTACAGTTCGGTTGAGAAGGGGGGGGGGGGGGGGAGGGTGGTGGAAATTTACAGTCCGTGCATGTGTTCACGTTCTACACAGAATAGGTAACCACAAACTAATGATTGAAACTGGTAGATATAGTTAAATCCCGAGAGTTAATAGACTTTGCCCTACTTGCGGATCTAATCAAATTGTGAATGTAATTTCACTTACTTTTTCACTGTCCTAAATACTCAATTTTTAGAGACAGGTTTTACAGGAAACTAGAGTATCACCTACCATATATTAATTTATTATCAATTCAGAATGATGTAACTTAATTCTTATCTCCTTATATAATTATTACATTATAAGTTCTTTTTGTTGAGATGTATGCTTTTGCAATGCTGTAATAACCTGTAGTCATGCAAATAAAGCTATTGTTGTTGTTACACAAAAGTTTGAATTTGGTCCGTTTCACGTTGCAGTTGTGCGCAGAACGGCAATGAAATGTACCAGAAATTATAACGCACGTGCAGAATCATTGTTTTGCCAATTAAAGCTTTTGTTTTGTGACGTTCTCGTTAGCTGTACCCGTCGTGTTTTTTATTAGGCCTCATTCGATAAAATTGGTGCAGGTGATGAAACAATTTCGCGACCGTTTATACTTTTGCAAGACCAAACAAGAAGACCTTCAAATGTAAACTTCCTTCTCCCAATATTTTCATTCCTATTCCACTCTACGGCCTAATTTTATATGTAAACGAAACTTGAAAAGCAATTTACTGTTTCACTGCATGATAGGATGCGTCAAAGCTTTGACAAAATATTTAGAAATATATTTTAAGTTTGTAAACTTCCTTCGTTCTGAGATAGGAACTTGTTTGTTTCTCAGAGGTATTTTAAGACTGAACCGTTATATCTTCATACAGTATAAATGTGTTTTGACAATCTGAACCGACACGTTTACAAACTTCCTCTGGAATACATTGAGTGGTCAACTTTACGGCCAATTAATCAGGGGCAATAAACTGTGTAAATTATGCGTTTTGAGCAGAACTGCAAAGACGTTGTATTTACAGTTTTGCTTCCTCGTGCTTTTGAAAATAAAAGAATTGTTCACGTGGAAGCAAAGTTCTGCTATTTCTTGAAGGCAGGCAAACTGAACTTATAGCTCATTTTTGTCAAAATTATATTTTAATATCCGCATTAGTGCCACAGAAAGGGCGGCTTTACACCAATCCGGCATTTTCAAGGCATTTCTTGGAGAAAATGTATCACCCGCAGGACTTTAGATCGCCCGGTGTGTTGACGGATTGTGGCTACAGAGAAAAATTCCGATTTTTCGTTTGGTACAATGCAAAACAAGCCAATTTACGTTTGCCGGAAAGGAAGAGTGATTTGATCATTACGTGGCCCAATTTAAAGTGTTTAGTTATGTCTTAGAGTTATTCTATGCAACTTTGCAAAAATCCTGTCTTTTTTTACTCTGCTCTCTTTTTGAGGAATGAGTGGGGGTATGCAACTTATGGTTCTTCCTCGCAGCCAGAGTCAGTCTAGCTATATTTCGGTGTTTCCAGCTGGGCTGAAGATACACTCAGTATAGCAACGTAACTATTACATAGCCTGTAGGTCGCCAGCATCTCCTATAGACTGCAGCCCTTGCCTAGTGCTCGCCTGAGGCCTCAACAACACTGATTTCAATTCATCTGGGAGATAAGAGGTAAGCATTAAGAGGCTGCTCAGTGGAATGCAGCAATTCTAAGATGTTCTGTAGCTAGAAGCTATTAGTTTTCATGTCGCTTTATCGGTTTATTTTTCTCTTAATTTTCCACAGGCGTTGTCTCCTTTGTTCTTATAGTCACATGCTTGCGGCCTTCTTTCTACATATATTACCAAGATTGAATTAATTTTCACTGTCTTTCTAATTATCCCCTTCACTGTCTTCAGAATTGTCATGAGGTGTACTCGTGATGGATTTAATTTTGGACGTGACACACATCGCATCATCTGACTGTTGATCGAAAAGCAGCGCCCAAGGCATCCAATACTAAGCAAGAAATTAACTCTGTATTTGCAGAAATTCGAAGAGACAGTTTAACGTTCATCATCCATTAATCCGTGCACATACTGGAAGGCTATAGTATCCAGCCACTTGATTCAGCCGATTCACGTCCAGAGCCAGTGAAGAAAAATGATGCTAAACTCAGGCGTGGTTTGGCTGGAATGCCCCTGACGAGCTTGCAAACTGTACATGTGGCATAATTAAAAAGATCTCGAGCCTATCGAAAAAGCCCCACCAGGTTCCAAATTCATCAACGGCTTCAGTGGGCTTGGCTGGAATGCAATTAACGAGTTTTTAAACCGTGTAGCGTGCGTGTAGGGTATTGCATGCTTGTGGCATAGGTAAATATCGAGTTTTAGAAAAGGCACAGTTGAACTGATCTGCCGTCGCTTTAGGTTGTTTTCAATTAAGGCCAATCATATTTTTTGTCTTGTAAGCTATTCACATTTTAATAGATTCTCTTTATTGAAGGTATTTATAGTAGCCAAGGATTTACGTTTCTTATGGACGTGCCATTTCAACAGTTTTGTATGCAAGAACAACGCCTAGGCTGAGCATTTATAATCGTCAGCGAACAAAGCCTAACATAGCGTTACAGTGTTAATCTGTATTTGCAATAAACACCTTAAAAGGATCTTTTAATCTCTTGTTGCCGGATGAATGGAGTCTTGAATTAAGTGTATGATTTAGCCTCAAGGTTACAGGAGTCAGTAAACGTCCTTTGTGGATAACGGAAACCATCGAGTTTTGTTGGAATGCAACTAATGAATTTATAAAACCTTTTCAATGATTATTGGGTGTTGCTGCATTAATGAGAAACACGGGAGAAATAGTTTTTCTGTTTTAACGCTTCCGAGAATTGAAATCTGTGCTACCGGCTGAGGGAGTGAAAAATTGAACGTCTCTTAATTAATCCCCCGGTCAATGCCATGCTCATCACGTCAAAAGCATTTTAGACTGACAACCTATCATGCACTGCACTGGCAACCGATATCTCTCCGATACTCGGTAAGATGACTTTTTTGTGCGATGGCTATCAGTTGTCTCAACAATACTTACGATACAGTAGATAATAATTTCTCCTTAAAAAATAGATTACGTATGCCAGCCGGTCTGTATGAGGCAGATCTGCGCCCCTACGTACGCCTCAACCCTTGAGATGAAGTTTAAGACAATAAGAATTGTCCATTGTTTGATCCAGTGGGTTATTAGGTCAACATTCATAGGATCAGGCTGTCGAGCCTATCTGTCGGAATAAACTTCTAACACAAACATACACTTTTCGACAAAATTCTCAGACACGTAGTCAGTTTTGCAAATACCAAACATGTAAATTAGCTGTGTTTGTCGAGGCATGTGATAGCTTACTAAAAATGAGGTTGATTTCATTTCGGTTTGAGTCGAAGTCACCTTGCACGTGCCCAGCTCATGCTAAGAGACGAGTAAACTGAAAAATCGTTTGTTGATTTTAGAAACTAATAACTGATATCACGAGACGTTGTTACCGGAAATTGGAGTGATTAACAGTTTCACAGTTTTCAGAATTTGTTTGGGCAGACCAAAAAAAGGTGTTGACAACCGGATCAACCACCAGCACAGCCCAGGTGAACATTATTGACAGATCAGTGACACCTTGCAACCCCTATGAAAGAAGTTCAAGATCATTCCATCCGAGTTATTCGTGGACTTGCTATAGTCAGCTCCACACTGAATTGTGCACAGTTAAACCACACGATGCCTTCTTCAAGTTCCATAGCTGCAGTTCTCCTCGAGCTCGTTGTTATCCCGACCTTGGTGCTCTCCGCAGAGATACCAAACCTGCAGCCCGGTGATACTGCTCCACCGTTTGTTCTCCAAGTAATACAGGCTTCAGAGCACAGAGAGAAGCTCCTCAAATATGGAATGGGCAACGAGTCTAATATCCATGGGCCAATAGTATTCCTTGCGCACACAAACCGGTCAGGATTCTTGGAGCGACTCCGGTACGATCCAGATAGCTTTCAGGAGCTATTGGAGTACTCCCCAGACAATGTCAACTACGTGTTCCTCTTCTATGCTGATTCTCGACCCATTGAATGCAACAAGGAGACCAAAGCGAAAGCTGAAAATCTGGCAGAGAAGTTTCGCAAAGCCTTGTATGCGTATCACCTAAAAAAGTAAGTTTTAGAATATTAAACTGCATGAACCTAGCGGTAATCTTTATAATGTTTAAAGCATAGCTTGCATCATAACATGCGGCATAGCTTGCGGATTTCTGTTGTGGAATATATTGTAACGCGCCGGGGGACAAAGGGGAAATTTCACTTCTCCGTTCTGATTTGGGACAAGATATAGAATCCTTGAACAGGGTTGTTTTGGCTTGAAAGAACGAAACTGATAGGCCAGGACAGATAGCGATTGAGCAATATGAACGCTAGATAGTATAATTGTGATCGGGTCTCACAAGAGTTATATCTCGCCCCTTGTCAATTTTTAAGCGAATTTCATTGCTCCGTAGCCTACTTACTGCGTGTCCCGGAAACCACAAATGGCCGCCAAAATTCCATTTCGTTTATTCGCAACGGAAATGTCTCTTAGCAAGACCATAAACTTAACAACTCATCACTTGAAAATAGCAGAGGGTAATGTGTTTTTATAGCTCAGAAAAATGTTCAGTGTGTTTTTGTTGTCAATTAAACGCTGAACGGTGTGAATTTCGTCATGTCATTATAGATGGCTTCATAGAATTAGTGACTTTATAACTCAGGGTCGGGATCGGGGATCAGAAGGGTGGGATCTAGGACCACAGCCCTGGGATCAGGAATCACAGACCATGGGATCGGGATCAGGCAGTTTCTTATAGGGATCAGGGGTCAGACTGTACCACATTTGTGGGGTCAGGGACGAAAATTGGTCACGCTTTTGGAATCAAGGAACAGAAATTTGAGTGCAAAAATGGGGTCAGCGATGCTTCGTTACCACCCTGTTATAACTGGAACACGCAATATTTCTTAAATTTTTGTTCTAGCAGTATGTTTTTGTTGTCAATTCGAATTTCATCACGTCATTATAGATGTCTTCATAGAATCAGTGACTTTTTAATTGGTACACGCAATCAATATTTCTTGTTGAGAATTCATTGATAATATACTATCGCATATTTGTTTCACGAGCAGCTCCAGTTATCCATAACATTCATTTCATATTTACCCCATACAGAGCTTATGTTAAAAGAAAAATTCTTATCAAGCATTCACCAACCAAAGCAACAGTAAAAATAAAACTGTTTTATAAGGCATGCAATTGATACCTGTAATTTTTAATTGGATCGAGTATGTCTTAATCAGCTTCGTTTTAAAACAATTCTGGCAGTGATCCAGTCAAAGATTTGTGTGATGGTAAATGATATTTGCTGACGTAAATGGGAAAGGCATAACCGAAATCTAAATGTGCCTACACGTAAATTCACAAATTGCTTGTGTACAATTGCAAACATAATAATCTATTTGTCGACTGAACGTTTATTTTGTTGTCCCCAACTCAGAAAAAAAAACTTTGAGAGTCAGAAAGTCATGAAGCAACATGTTTCTTTTGGTTAAGAAGTATTCTCATCTCAAATATGATTCCCCTCCTCCACACTATAGTTTTGCAAGGTGATCCAAACTTCCGATTTCAAACTTTTTGTGTGGGGATAGAGCTTCCATTCAGTTGATTTCTTTTCTTTTCTTAGTGGAGATCACCGGCGCTTTCTATTGGCTTTCTAGCACACTATTGTTTCTTGCTATTATAACTAAAAAGGCTTATAATAAGAATGATCTTATACCGGCTCAGCATGAATCTCTAATACCGGTTTTCTGAGTTCTAATAAAAATAATACAGTAATCCAGTTAATCTCTTCTTTTTAGACTGACTCAAAAACCATTTCATGATTTAGCTTGTTAAATACAGACGGCTTCTGACATGAAAGAACTGCTCAAGAGCTTTCATTTAAATGCATGGCTTTCAGTCGCAGCCAGAGAGGGTCAAGACCTTGTCATTGCTAACACCAATGTTAAATCGGTCCTGATAAAATGGAACGCCCCCTTGTCGGACAACTCCCGTAAGCGGACACCAAAACTGCGCTTGAACTTCTCGGCTTCTAAATCTCTAGTCTGCAGTGCACAGTGAAACGAAAGGGAAAGAGCAAGATCTCCAGATCTTATAAAAAAAAGGAATCCGTATCCTAGAAGGGGCAATTTTAAATTGACATCATTTCAATGGGAGGGCTCTTACTAACGTTGTACGTTTTTACATTATCAAGTCTTGGGGCTATTACTAAACTGACACTTTATAACGTTATAGCACTGTATACAGGGTATAGATTCTGTACAAAATTAATGCAACAATAGGTCCCTGGTGCAAAATAAATCTGGACTTTTTTCCCTTTTCCATTTAAAAACGGCAAAAATCTACATTCGACGACAGATCAGGTAGACCAAACATGTCTATTTCAAACCAAACCTAAACCGTTTAGAGTAGAGTATAGTATACACTTCGGGAAATAATTCCTCTTTTCACAAAATTCCAAGTAGTTGACTGACTGGCCCAATAAAGTGAACTTTATACTAAAGTAGTTGATAGTGTTTTTCGCGCGCTCCATTTGGCTACGCAACATCTGCTATTCACCTCCTGGTATCGGCTCTGGATTTCGCAAGAGAGTTTTTCCTTACTTATCAGAAAAAAGAAAGAAATATTTGGTGCTGGCTAACCACTGTTTTGGTGTATACTAAAACAACTATTCACGTCAGTGTCGGTGAAGAGTGTCACACCTCCACTTCGGTTACCAATTGTTAATTATCTAACTGACATCAATTTTCCTCGTTTTTGCAGATCGCAGGAGCCCAAATGCCCATCAGTGTCCAGTCGAAAGCGTAGATTCCCAGATAGGTCCGGAAGCCGAATGCCACGTCTCGTGGATTTTCAAAACAGTTGGATTCCACGGGTGCATTTTGCGGTATATCCCGTATTTACCTTAGGAAACTGGATCCCTCGGGTGTTATCTCAGTGGTATTGCTCAGGGCATGGATGCGGGTTTGATCAGATCGTCGTTGAAAATGACAAAGGTAATGAGAAACTATATACACACACCGTATCATGCAAAGGAATTCATTAAGTTTTAACTAGGTTAGGATGGCTGTAATTGACCATAGTAGTGGTAGAGCCTTTTCCTCAGTGAAGAGGTTGACAAATATTCTTCCAATAAGATTTTGTTCGCTTAAAGTACACAGTTAAGAAGGGCTTTTAGTTGCCGTAAAGAAGGAAAGGAGAAAGCTGGCTGGGTCCATCTTCTGATAACTCCTTCCCATGCAGTGTCTGCGAGAGTATTGTGCCTCCAAGGTTGGGCTTCATTCTCACGTAAAAACTCACATCCGCTGACTACCGACGTGCTATTCATCTCTCGATTCGAGGGGAGAATCCATCATCATCATAGCTTGTATTTCTCTTTACTATCTTACTGACGGTTCAAACAATTCTAAAATGTCATCACCGGCTTGTAGGCGGAATGTTACACCGGACTTATTTTCTTTCTTTATTGTCTTTACTCCAGGTGATGCATTTTGCGTGGTGAAGCGATTGGACGCGCGCTATGATTGGCTACCATCTCCTAACACCCTCGCCAAATATGGTCATCTTTTTATAGTGTACGTGGGTGACGCATGCTCACCAAATATATTTCTCAATGACGTCACTGGTCAACTAGCCTTGGTTTCCAATGACACTGGAGCTTGCTCGTACTTTACAAAGGTAGGGGTTGAAGAATTCTTACTGTTTTTCGCTAGTGGCGAAGACACAGCCTCAAGTACATCAGTACTTATGTCAACCGACGTGAAAACAGACTGGACGCAAGCACAGGCACGGTACAAGGATAGATCAATCTTTTTTCTTTTTGCTTACGCTTATGCTGATGTTGTGGTTACTCTTAGTGAAAACCATACTAGACCCTTCGGGAGACAACGACATTAGGTGTTTACAGGATCGATCAATCAATCGATCGATCAGTCAATCAATCAATCAATCAATCAATCAATCGATCAATCAATCAATTAAACAACCAACCAATCAATCAATTGCAATCAATTAATCAATCAATCACTCCTTTATTTGACGTGGTCAATACACTTAGCTATTACTGCTAGTTCCCAGTTACGCCAAGAAAAAAATTAAAATTTAAAAGTAGATTTTACTTTGCAAGGAAAGCAATTTTTATTTTTTCTTTGGTAAGCGAACAAACAATGTCAGTACAAAATTCCATACTGCCTGCGTAAAACACGAAAGCTTCCGAAATCCGAAAATTTCCGGAATGACTCAAACGCTTCCGAAGATAGCCGAAAGTTACCCGAAGTTTTCTAATTAAACCACAAGGTCACTCCAGAAACGGTGTATTTTTTTAAAACGCCAATAAAAAGATAACACTAAGTTGAGTTACTGGCCGTGGTTTTAGCTTCTCAAGTCCATCCAATCCCACTGAAATTCCTCTCCAAAGAGGGCCAAAATTCAACACTGCGCGCCGCCATTTTGAATCGAACTTAGCAGCCTGGCCGCTTAGCCGTGACGTCAAAATGTACAAGGAGACCAGCGGTCGGGTAACGTGGGCTCGTTTTTATCTTTTTATTGGCGAATTCAAAAAACACACCGTTTCTGGAGTGACCTCCTTTAAGGATAACCGACTTGAAACCAAAGTTGTAGTCGAATAAAGGCCTAAATAACTAAAAGCAACCCAACTTGTGAAAACTCTATTGGACGAATATAAAAATGCACGATAATTGGAGATAGTTTACCATTAACAAAAAAAATCCGGAAATTTCGGTTGGAATGTAAGATAAGGGAATTTTCGGTTTGCCCGACCGGAAAATTTCCAAAATAAACGGAACGCCTTGAGAGGTAGTCCAAAATTCCCAATCTTCAGAACATCCAAGCAGAAAATTGTCATCCATTTACTTTTTCTACCAGTTCCAGGTCCTGCGCCAATAATCAAACTAGTTCCAGAATTTCCGTAAATTAGAGTGAATTGTACAAATGGTACATGCTAATCTCGAGAGGAATTTCATTCAGGAGGTTTTGCTTACCATCCATTCCTCTACACTCTGGCACAAACCGTAGACCAACAGCTTTTCTCCTGTAAACGGTAAGCAACCGGAGGCTTCGAGAAAGGGTTTCCGATTGAATCAATCAGATTCGCATATTCCCAACACAGAACGATGAATGTCCACCCCGATGTCAACAAACTCTCTATTATATGATGTTTCTCTCTCTGCAGGTTCAGAATTGTCAAAAAAATGGCGCCCTCGGCGTTGTTGTGTACAGCCGTCGGTTCCACGCCCTGGAGGACATGAACTGCCATGGCTCGGAGTGTAATACACAGCTCAATATTCCAGCTACCATGATTCCGTTTGATACGGGATATAAAATAAGAAACAGCAGGCATTCCTTCATCCGCTTTCAGACCACGCCGTCAGATGTGTTTGCCTTTGGAATCGATGGGCAGGGAAAAGTGCAAGAAACGGGATGGTTTTTATATCCTTCCATGAGGTTCTTGGCCTACCAAGCGCAATGGTAAGGTAAAAAATGAACCATCAAAGCTAACGAAAAAGTGACAAAAAATCTTCGAATCTCAATAGCCATGAATAACAAGAATATAAGGTGTTTTTCTTAAAATAAAAGTTGACAGAAAGCGATCATTTATTTCTCTGGAAATCCTCAAAGAAAATTTATACCAGATTTCGAATGTGCGCACGTTTATTTGCTGATGGCACGAGGATTGAGATTCTCACAAATTTTGCCGGTTTTTGTTTTAAATATTATAGGTTCAACTACAAGACGGACCTGCTAAAGAACCTGACAACTGGGGACGCGAAAGTTATTAATGTGTTTAATCACACTTTGATGCAAGGAGAGAAAGGAGTTAGTGCGATAGTGGATCTGCCCCCTATTGATGGTGAGTCAGGCTCACAGCTGTACTTGTAAAATTGCTGGCTAAACGACTGACCTACTGACTGACCGACTGACTGACTGACTGACTGACTGACACTGACTGTCTGACTGACTGACTGACTGACTGACACTGACTGTCTGACTGACTGGCCGACTGACTAATTGACTGACTGACTGACTGACACTGACTGTGTGACTGACTCAATGACTGACACTGACTGTCTGACTGACTGACCGACTGACTGACTGACTGACACTGACTGTCTGACTGACTGACTGACTGACTGACTGACACTGACTATCTGACTGACTGACTGACTGACTGACTGACACTGACTGTCACTGACTGACTGACTGACTGGTCATGCCTGACTACTAACTGAGAGTGAACATAGGAAATACTTATATATGCGGAGTGACTGACTGAGTGACACACTAACTGAGTAAATGACTGACCGACAAACCGACTAAATGACGGAATGACTGTCTGACTGACTGACTGACATACAAACTGAAAATGAATATATACAATACTCATATATATGAAGTGACTGACTGACTGACTGACTGACACACTAACTGACTAACTTACTGACTGACACAATAACTGACTAACTGACTGACTGGCTGTCTGACTGGCTGACTGACTGACTGACTGACTGACTGACTGACATACTTCCTGACTGACTGACTGACTGACTGACTGACACAATAACTGACTAACTGACTGACTGGCTGACTGACTGACTGACTGACTGACATACTTCCTGACTGACTGACTGACTGACTGACTGACTGACTGACTGACTGACCTGAGTCACTGACTGACTGATTTTCTCACATACTTGCTCTTCACCATAGGCTAAATTCGATTTTGCGCTCCTCTCCACAGAAATTCAGCGTTATGAACACGTTGAACTGGACTTCTCTTTGTCGTGCCCAGGCTCCAGAGATGACACCTGCGCTCACTGGAATCACACGGTACAGCTCTACGTTTGTTGTAACGTGACCAACAAACTGTGTGGCCTAGAACTAGGCAGATGGATAACTCCTTTTAGAAGGTGAACATCACATCAAATCAACGATACTACAGAATAAGGGTTATACCGTTCAGCTCGTGAAACCACACGGGAAGAATTTCCTTCGGTGGTTTTTGATTATAGAAGGCTCAAATCTGTATTGTCTCGGCGACGAAAACGATTTCTTTCGGATAAAGTTTTATGTTTTGTCTTGAAAACGCATTTGAAATTGAAACAGTAAGATACACTTTTTTTGTGTTATACTCCGATAAAATATGTTTTCAATACATAACCATACTTCGGGCAGCTTAATCATGACAAATAGTTTGGGCAGAGTGCTGTAAAACTAGCAAAACAGTCATCGAAGTATAAAAATATAATGAGCTGTAAAGGTAATCAAACAAGAGATTAAAAAACTTTAACCGTCTTAATTCTTCTCGGTTTTTTTTTTATTCATAGACGGATTGGAAGATGGCTGACTCCAGTGAAGCCGCTGATGCCGTTGCTACAATCCGCGGGGACCAGTTCTAGAAACTGGTGCAACTTCACAGTGAAAACAGTTCCTTGGGCCATGGCGTGGATCCCTTCACTCAACATCAGGCTTGTTAGCAAAGTACAAGGTGTGTGGATGACGGTTTATGTAGTAAATCTGTTTTAACCTTACAACAGATTGCCTTGATTGTATACCAAAAAGTTTCAAAATCACGAACCTTCTAATTAAAAGTAGCGATAGAAATGGACACAAGGGATCGGACAGATATTTGGCGTGCTATGCAGGTATATGGTATATGCACCGAGATATGTTATAAGAACACACAGGACATACTATAAAAATGGAAATTGTAACCCAATGGACCCCCTCCCCTTCCACTAGTAACGACCGTGAAACGCTGTAATTCGAACGCAAAGAGGTTCGTTACTCCCGGAGCTTACGAGGAGTCTTTTGTATGGAGAATTCACCGCCAAAATAAATAAATAAATAATCGCCATCATATGGGCAATTGTTTTTTTTCGGAGATTGTCGCCTGCGATAGAGAATATCGCAGAGCAGATTATAAGGTTTCACTGAATGAACATTGACATGGGCAATTGTCTCGATCTTTTTTTTTTAGTGCGTCAGCAGTACAAGACATTTCACGTGATGGAGAAGACTCTAGTTCCTTACCAAATCGTGCCACTGTTCAGAGGACGAACATTTGACCAGGACTACAACACCAAATACTCTCCGTTCTCCTTCATCCCACCAACAGGAACAGAAAGAGTCAAACTTGTCGCCGTTATCACTGGCCATGGTAGTGACAACAATAACTGCGCTGAGTTTTGCGTCACTTCACATCACTTTGTAGTCAACAAGATACACAACTACATCCGGGTGTTCCACGCGGGGACGGCCATGGGGTGTGCCGATCGTGTTCCCGAGGGTGTGGTCCCAAATGAGCATGGCACGTGGTTGTATGGTCGTGACGGGTGGTGTGACGGACAGGAGGTCGTCCCGTGGGTGGTGGATATAACCAGTGCGCTGCAATCTCCTAATAATACCATAGAGTATTTTGGTTGGTTCAACAACACCGATCCCCACCCCACCCGGGACCCAGGAAAAATCATCATGTACTCTTACTTGTCTTACTACAAGTATCTAACACCGTGATCAGAGAAAACCACAAGTTGTTCAAACAAAGTACATAATACACTCGATCTTATAAACTTTTTTTATTTTACCCCAGGGGTTTGAAAACTACTAGACTGCAAAACAATTGCATTTTTTGTGTTAGTCTGTGCAAACGCACGCTCTTCGAGCGAGAGGTCTGGAGCGAGAGTGAAGTAAACGGGTTTGACTGGGGGGTGTTAGCGCTTCTCTTCTCTTCTTTCGAGAGTCTAAAGAGGAAAAACGACTGTTTTGTAGTCTAGGAGCCTGCGAGCGGGCTTGCGTCTTTTACACTCTTTCTTTCAAAAAATCTATACCTTCATGCTAGTACGTGATCATGTTGGAGAATTCGAGGCTGGGATGTTCTTATTTTGGGCAATTAAAAAAAAGGGTGTTTTGCAGTAACTCGCCCAAACTTGAATAATTATGAAAAGCATTTTTGCCAATATCAAACAAAATACATCGTAAAATGATGCTAAAACAATGCAATACGCGTTCGTTCTCTATATCGTTCGTTCATAGTGTTGTTGTCTCATAATCAGAGGGGTAATTATGTAATACATAAAAACGCAGGCATCGTGTCATCCAAGTATAGTTATTATTTATGAGCATTTTAGTTCCTTTTTAATATGAGATCAATTAGGAACACGGCTAATTTGAAAACCAATTTATTGAAATTATCACCGTGTATAAATAAAGTTAATTATTATACTTTAGGTTAAGTCGCACGCGCACGTACCGCAGGACTCCCACACGGAAGAAGGGTATCACAGGGCTACCACCAGCCAGGAGGGTAGGCTTCTGCTCCAGCCTTATGTTGCCGGTACCCCGTTTGTGCCCGTGAGAGAGACTATGTGGAGTAAACTTCCTTGTCTAATTATGGCAGGAACCAGGCTTCAGAAAGACCAGAAAGGCTAACAAAAACAGCTGTCAGTTGAAGCAGTTTTCCACACTAACAGAATATGGTAAACCTGTGACAATAGTTAAGCGAAAACCGTAACACATGCGAAAAGTCGCTCTGCAGAAAATGGGTGCGTATTGGGAAAAGAAGTATTTTCTAAAGCAAAGGTTAGGAGTCAAAAACTTCTGCGAAGGCGCAACAAAATCGGTCGAGTTTGCTTGACTTTGTGTTTAAAGTTTACTTCAAATGCAACAGATTGCTCTATAAACTATAGCAGGTGAAATTAATCATTAGAAACTTGGAAAATTTGTTTTTAACCATAAAGGACAGTTTTTTGGTTGAATGAGTAAAAAAGGTAAAGGTAAAGATTTATTTATACCCGAAATTATGGAGCTTATTAGGCTCCTAGCTTAGATAGCTAATGAATCGAGTAACAAACAAATGAAACAAATATTGTAAATGAAACATAACATGTTTTTAAAAATCCCAACTGGCGGGAGGCAAACCAGTTGGCTATATACAAGCGCAGCCGAAGGATTTATAACTCGGGACTGCCGAGAAACAAATCCATGAAGTGCTCAGAGTGGGATTCGAACCCGGGACCCACAGACTCAAAGTCCAACACCCTAACCACTCGGCCACCCTGCCACCCACAAGCACAGGTCGACTTTGTGTTTTCAATTTGGCAACGTCAGCTCGGATTCGTGGTACGTTATAGAACCTCTGATAAGATTTCCAGCTAAATATCTAAGTGGTAGAAAATCTTGGAAACAGAATCTTATTTCCCGAAATTAAAAGTCGCCATTTCCTTTCCGAAAATCCCAGTATAGCTGCACAACCTTTTAACGCATCCAAACAGGCATTTCGCTAAAGTAAGCTCTAGTTTTTCCTTGAATTTTTCATCACAATAATTAAACCGCATATCTCAGAGCCTTGCGACAGTCAGTTGTACGAAAATAATGCGTGAGTTTCTCAGTACGTGTGCTTACTACTATGCGGCCATAAAAGGTCAGTGTCAGAGGGGCATGAAATAGCTGCAAGCGCTGGCAAGCTTTTCTTTATTTGCTGTACACATGAAGGTATTTACAAAAGATTTGCTATCCACAACAAATAATTAAGGTAATAGGGATTACTTTATTCAAGTGGCTTTTGTAATTGAGTAAACATTCGATGAACTGAAAGGCTAAAAATGAAAGTGACTCGATACCATCAAAGTTTCTATGAGCTTCCCGAATTCCGCCTTTTTGGGGAAAGCTTTATTATACAGACCAGGGGGTCTGACTATTTTACCATGAACCTACCGACGATAAAAACTCTATCACGCGCGCATGGCTTCGATTAACCACACAGATTAATGAATTTGTTTATCTCATGGCAAAGAAACGTGAGTCGGATATTTTTTATGTGAATACATTAGTATTCAACCCACATACTGTTCACCGGCTTTCATGTTCGGTTGCCTAATTAAATCTTTAAAAAGCAAAAAACTCATGTTTTCAACTCATGTCCAATTAGGTGTAAATTACTCCTAAGTACTTTCTCGGCTGGAAATTTTATTTTACAGTTACAGAGGTTCTGTTAACAGATTACAGCTTTCAAATTGACGTACAAATCAAAGAGCTACCCGCCTAAAGCCTTTAACTTTCGCGTGGATTTTACTTTCGTTGTTTTAGCGCGTCGTTAAAGGGAAGCGAAAATTAAACCCGCTAAAATAATTATTTCAAAGATATATGTTTGGAAACTGTGAAAGTGTCCTTGCCATAAAAATATGTTTCACGTTTTCACTGCACGTTGACAATAGCACTACTTTTTGCATTAAAACCATTGTACTTGATATCGTATAAGTCAGTTGCCCGAAAAAATCACTCATCAAATTTGCACAATTTTTGCCAATTCTTAACCAGGTAATACTGATAATTTTTTGAAATTCAAGTATGCATGTATCGACTAAAAAGTAATTCGTGGGCATAATTTTCCGTTACGATCTGAACCCGTGCGCGAAAGTATCAAAGACAAACGTCACAAAATTCCCCTTTGCAAAAATCACAAAAAACAACAAACCAGACCGGGAAGTACTCCTCACTTTCTTTGTCATCCACATGATACAGATTTTTTACTCCCGACAGTGTTCAGAGTTTTGCTTGCTTGCAATTGGTTAATGTTTTGGATGTGGAAGTCGTCCCGTCAGAACTTACCAAGATCAAGCCGACGTTTCACTAACATATAGGAAACGCTGGGAGGGAAAAAAGGATTATTGCGTTTATTCCTTTGTGTGGTCGCTCAATCTTGACGGTCGAATCTCTCACTGTTGACCACTATCGAAAGAAAGGTGGCCGTTTTATATGTAGAGAAGGTAGCTTACTAGTGGAGGGGGATAGATGGGCGGAAACCCTGATCGTCAGAGATGTAGATCGGCCCGAGATACCGAGGTTGTGGCATTGTAGTGTTCAGTAATGATGTAGATTTGTGGGTGTGACAACCAGTAATTTTTTGTTGGTGGTTTGTCTTTTTTTAACCTCGGAATACAGGCGTTCTCTGACTAAAGTCAATTGTAAACCAACCTGTTGAGACTGATTTCAGTAAACGTCTAAAAATAACTTGATCATACGTTGTTCCTTATAAGATAAACACTTTAGTTTTTCTTTGCTTTTGATGCATTTAAGCTGAGAAATTCCTTTGCAATACCATATAAACCCTATATACACAAGATGCCACAGGTTAAGCCATTTTTCATCATGTGATTGTCCTGCAGCAATTAATTATGCATTAATAATGGTTCATAATTCACAATGCATTCATAATTCATAATGCATTCATAATGGTAACTGAAAGTTGCATAGAGCTGTCGATATTTTTAGCGCAATATAAGCGGCTTTTTCGGAACAAATATTTTTCTAGAACTAATAATTCAATGCTCCTTATATTTTAGACAAAAACCGGAATTATGTAAACTAAAACAAAAAGTGCAACATCTTGTTTTGACAGTTTCTGCAATTCGTGTGACGCGCAGAAACTACTCAAATCTATTTTTGGCGCAAGAAGATTCTAAGCAAACTTCTTTTACACCAACTCGTCTATTCAGAAGCTTCTTTTAAACAGACATTTGGACTTTTGGCCTAAAACAGCAAACGTAAAATGTGACCAGTTGAAAATAAGTTTGAATTGATTCTGTTTTAGTTTAAAACCAGAAAAACTGATATACTTGTAGATATGAATATCAAAAAGCGAAGCATTGCATATCATATACAGATGCATGAAGGCCTCCTTTAAGAAAACTTTCTTCTCTTAATTACATAACCCAGCGTTCTTATCTATAACGATCATTTTAGCCAAAAATAATAAAAGTAAATTTACTTAGATATGGAAACTTTGCGATGAATCTGTCTCTAGCGCGGGAAAGCGAAAAGTTTACACTGACTACCTTGCCTAAATGATTATACAAAGACTCTCTCAGAGACAAACTTCCTTTAGGAAACCTTTTCCTGAATTACAGACAGTTAAAAAATAACGGGTGATCTTCAGACTCCTTATAAAGGCTTAACGCAATATTTGGGCCGACTTGCTACAGCACCTGAAACGGATATCCGAAGACTCTTAACTTTTCCGCTTTACTAAATATGCAGACTGACAAGATAGGAAGCTTAAGCTACTGCAACGCCAAGAAAAACGTCATTTTAAAAATGACTTCCCAATCTTTAAGCTTCGAGTCCAGATAGTATCAACTCGTTCAATCTGTCTTGGTCTGTTTTGGTCAATTTGGTCATTTCACGTTGCAGTTGTGCAAAGAAAGGCAAAGAAATGTACGAGAAATTATAACGCACGTGCAGAGTCATTGTTTTCCTAATTAAAGCTTTTGTTTTGTGATGTTCTCGTTTGCTGTACCCGTCGTGTTTCACTGCCTTATTCGATAAAAGTGGTGCAGGTGATGAGACAATTTCGACCGTTCATACTTTTGCAAGACCAAACAGGAAGATCTTCAAAAGTAAACTTCCTTCTCCCAATATTTTCATTCCTATTCCACTCTACGGCCTTAAGAGGGGATGTCCACTAACATCGAGCGAGTGGTGGCACATGATGAAAAATAAAATTCCCTCATAAATTTTCCACGGATACCCTATGGTAATCTAAGAAACGTGGTGGAATTTTTTTCTTGAAAAATTTTTTTTAATCCCGAAAAAAAATATAACACGTTTAGGCCACACGTGTCCCATAAACACGCGAAATAAACGTGTATCATACCTTCTCGTGAACTTCGCTCTGTTTGATTCGCATCACAGAGACCCCCATTTTAAGCGTGGAAGTTTGCTTTTGAAGTGTGTATGAAGTAATTGAGTCCTGTTTTAGATCTGTGAATTAATTTGCAAGGTCATGGCGAGCTTCTGAAAATCACTAAAATTCGCTTGCTTTGAATTCTCAATTTGGCACACTTGAAATTCAGAATTCTTGAAAGACGAAATACCATTCTAAAATCAGGCTTAAAAATTGGTTTCGGGCTTTTTATCAGCGCCGAGTACAAACGCTCTCAAAATCCCAATAATCACAACATTAACCGGTCAAATTAACAAATAACAGGCTCGTGCCTCTGACCGAATAGCCGAAAACGTGGAATTTTTTCTTGTTTCCTTTGGTATTTGGATGAAAAGCACGGGATAAAGGTCATGACTAGCTCACCTTGAATAAGATTTTGTCTAAATGCCAGGTTTTGTCAAGTTTTAGGTGTATTGTCCAAGGGCCATCTCGACGCGTGCAATCGACCGTTATCTCCTGGTATCTCCAGATTGACTTTTGACTCAGTAATAAATAACGACTCCGCCATCACATTCACATCCCTCAATGGATGGCAAATGAATTTTCAAAATCTCTTAGTGTTAATTCCCTGAAGAAACTAAGTAACTTTGCAGTGATCTCCACATTCATCTCTGAAACCGCACTGTTATTATGGTCTGATTTAACTAAATTTGTCTGTCACGCAACGGGTTCTGGTCAAGTCACAGGATAGGTTTTGGTGATGGGATTGCAAAAATGGGAAAAAAATCCAAAGATTAGGACGTCTGAAATTTAAGCTATGAAAGAAATTGTACAAGATAGAAGGCGATATAAATAGTAATGGCGTTCAGGTTTCAGCAACTCGACCGGAATTACCGTTTTCATCCCAGATACCAGACTACCTCAACGTAAAAACAAACCGCAGAGATAGCTGAATTTTTTTCCCCATGATTTAAACTAAAGCGTATTAACAAAGAAGGTATCCATTTGTTTTTTACAAGTTCGCTGAAATTTTTAAGTTCACTTTTCTCCGTAATCGTGAGTTTTCAATGCGTAGCACTTGACTACAAATGTGTTTGTTTACTCACAGTCCGTCCTTCTGTTTGGTGTCATGTTGCACCGCCGAAGTTATGCCTGAAATATCTTTCGACTAGTAAAATAGAGTGATACTACATATGACGGGACTATTCACCACAAAATTCTGACGTGCAAAACAAGTAAAAGATTAGATAGATGTACATTTTGTGACGCTCTGGCAAGAGGAAAAAATTGTCACTAGAAGCAGAAAGTGTTAGCCTCCGATAGTCTACAATAGCAAGCATTGACATGTTTTTTTGATATCTTACTGCAGAGTTCGACTTTTCAAGAGGCGAATATTCCCTAGCGTGAATGCATTTTGGGATATTTTTCCCACAGTCTAGTTAATTTCACGGTGAAGAATTTCAATGTTATTTGCAAGCCACCAGTGTTGCGTCGAAGAAGGCGCCTCGAGAAGCTGCCATTTGCGGAAATAAAAGAATTGTTGGAAATCAGGCGTGTGAGAATTTCAGGTGCGACATTATTGGAAACTAGACAAAATGTCTTAGATGCGGATCGGCTTTGAGTACACGTTCAATAACTGATAAGTTTCGTTTAAAACAGAAAAAACGGAAACTCCAGACTTAATACGCTTTAGTTGTAGGGCGCTTCCTCTATATCTCGCCATTGTAAAAGGATAGGTTCTTTGGAGTTCTCGCAGTCAGGACCCCTGTCACCGCGTACAGTAGCCAATCAAACCATAACCTCCTTTGGCTGCGAATAGAGGTCACTTATTCTTTTCAGAAACTAGTTGCAGGCGTGTGCGCCTCCGTGTACAAGCGATATGAACGAGCAGTTGCTGTTCCAGTTGCAAAAAAGACTTTTCGGGTCACACTTGCAGCGTTGGAATCAGCGATAGAGCGCTTTTCAAATGAGTGTCGTAAAACCAAAATCAAAGTAATTATCCCAGCCAATCACAACAAACACAAATTACACAATGAACCAATCAGAACTTGAAGCAAATACATGCAACCGGCGCCAAGTGCGGGAAAACTCGTGCGAGCGAGTCGGGATTGGTTTGAGTTTTACTTCTGATTGGTCGAAAAGTGGCGCGAGATTTTTTAACCAATCACAGAGCGAAGTAAAGTAAAACCAAAGCAAAACGCGAATTACTTTCGATACTCAATTGAAAACCGCTCTATCCACTCAGAAGTTGAAGGCGCAGACACACGATGCAACATTACCCGCAACATCGCACGCAACTTGAAAGTTGCGTCGTGTGTCCACCCTTGAAATTGTTGCACGCAACGTTGCGGAAGTAGAACTGTTGCAGAAGTAGAATCGGCAACTGTTTCACCGTGTGTCCATCATCTGCAACATTGCGTGCAACTTCGTGACGCAAAAGTTGCGCACAATGTTGCATCGTATGTCTGCGCCTTGAGCTTCGTTGATTTTATTTTAGCACGCGCAATAGCATTTTAACTAGTATTCTAAACATGGACCATTTGCCCAGGCCATCGCTCATGTCTGGGAATTGGCTAGCGGAGAGGGAACTAATCGACGTTGGTCATGTTGAGTTTTCACCAGGGCTGTCTAAGTATGCCTCGAACGGGAAAGTGAGAAAAGCAGACCGTGGAATTGGCAAGTCGGAGTCCAAAGCTATTTTGCAACACATCGGTGTCTTCGTTCCAGTGGGCTCCGGTAAATACACATTTTTCTCATACCCACTTTCGTGCATTCCTCGCTGTGATGGCAGACGTCATTAAGCAGATTAACACCACCATACCAGCCCTGAAGACAGTCAGCTTCCGGTAAGACAACGCTGGCTGCTATCACTGGAGGGCCTGCAGGGCCACCAAAGTTTGCGCAGTAGTACTAAGAGCAGAGCTGGACGTGCTGTTCAAACTCCTGGCTACCTCCCCCCCCTCCCCCCCATGGAGGGAAGGGAGCCTGCGACCGGCAAGGCCGGCGGAGACTAAATCGGATACATTTATCCTCCTAAACTCCGGACACGATATCAAGATCCAGGTGGAGAACCATCCTTAAGCATGTTAAGTGTCACCCTGTGTGCGTCCATTGCAAGCCCTTTAGTGGCCACTTGGAAGATCAATGGTGTGAGCACACTCTCGAATATACAGTTTTCCAAAGAAGGAATCCGTCCGTGTATGAAGAGCATATGGCGTGGGACCTATAAGACCAATATCTGCGCTGAAATCTAAGGCCCTGTCATCTGATGGTCTACCGTCCATAGCAGTGCTCTAAGCGAAACCAAGCTTGTTCTCCTCAACCGTGAAAAGGCGGAGAAATATCGCACAACCAACTGTCACCTGACAAAGAAGGGGGTTAGTTTCTAGAGAAACTGTGGTGCTGCGTCGGTGGAGAAGCGAAACACAAAACTTTGTATTTATCAACTGAGTTGATAAGGTAAATTGAGCCACCGTGAAGAGATTGAAAGCTGAATTTTCGAGCGTTAGCCATTCCTCACAAGGATGGCTCTCCACCTTCATCACCTGCACTGCCCAGAAGATCAGGTGGAAAGTGACAAAGAACCCTGAACATTAGGACTCCTTGTCATAATGAGTTTCAACATGAGTTGTGTTTCAAACTCAACTTTATTTTGAGTTTTATGTATAAAAGTGTAATCCACTAGGCTTGCCATAAAATGGTTTCATAAGCTTCTAAAGAAGGAAAAGGACGGTTCCAGCACTCCTGGCCACACCCCTGGTTTGTGCTTGAGTAAACTCAACATACATTTCTACTTTCTTACTCCTGTCTTGACCAATTTTTGAAGACCAATACATAGAGACCTAATAATAATTTCTTTTTCAAAGCCCTAGTAACGGGCAAGGTTTTGGCAAGGCTTCACTGTTTCTAATGATACTGATAAATACATAAATACCGTAAACTGCCGCTTATAACTCCCCCCCCCCCCCGCTTACAAGCCCCCCACGGTTATAGACCCATCTACCTGTAAACAAAAAAATATATCGGGTTACAAGCCCCCCCGGATATAAGCCCCCTTCTAGTTTTTCCTGTGTCCTTAATATTAAGCACTCTCACAGAACACTGCGAAGATGAACTCTGAGTTTCTGTTTTGCTACGTTCCGGTTACGTTCGTGTTGTTACAGTTTTGATTTTGTTGTTAAAATTGAAATGAATTCGATTTATTATGACGTTTCAAAGGTCAATTAAAAACTGGTAAATTCAATACGTATTTCGATCAACACTGCTGTGGCTCATTTAGAAACGTCTTTCTTATTCCGCTTATAAGCCCCCCCGGATATAAGCCCCTCCGATTATAAACCCAACCAAAACCCCCTACGAAGTTGTATAAGCCCAGGGCTTATAAGCGGCAGTTTACGGTAATCGGTCCTTGGGTCCACAGGTTTTCAAAATTCTCATTGCTTTGTTTTTGTTTCTTGTTTGTTTGTTTCCTTTTCGCTTGCTTGTTTTTTGTTGTTGTTGTTGTTTCCTGTGCATTTCCCCCTCCAAATCACTTTTCCCAAGGTCAAACCTGACGTCAGGTGAAGTCAAGTGCATGACATTTTGTTGCGTGACTCAAACTAAACAGGCTTGTGAGCTTTCGGCAAGAAATTATCGTTTCGAAATTTTGCAACGAATACAGAAAAGACGTCTTATAGGAGAAAACTGTTTTGAAGTTCAAATAAGGCAAAATCGTTTTATTTCTGAAGGTTTTTGATTTTAACAAAAGGAGGCGCGATGGAAATAAGTCATTTGGGTTGACCCCGAACGTCAAGATGGTTATTATGAAAGAGTACGCACAGAGCCTGATTTTTAGACAATACATATTCAGGTGAGCTAGACATTACCTTTCCGCTCTGGATTACAACAGAATACCAACCAAAATAGAAGAAATATCCACATTTTCGGTTATTTGGTCGGAGGTATGTGCCAACTGTTGACGTGTTAATGTTGTAATTATCGGGATGTTGAGAGCGTTTGTACTCGGCGCTGATAAAAAGCCCGAAACTAATTTTTAAACCTGGTTTGAGAACGGCATTTCCTCTTTCAAGAATTCTGAACTTCAAGTGATTCGGTGTTTTACCGGGGAGGGAACTTTTCTCTTGAAAAAATGCGCCAAATTGAGAATTCAAAGCAAGCGAATTTTAGTGGTTTTCAGTAGCCTGCCATGACCTTGAAAATAGATCATCGAAAGTATAATTTGACTCAAATTTAATACTTGTAAACTCTTCAACAGCAAATTCCCAAACTCAAAACGGGATTTTTCCATGACGCGAATTAAACAGAACGAAGTTTACGGGAAGGTATGATTCGCGTTTATTCGGGGGGTTTGTAGAGACACGTAGTGCGGTAACGGTTTTTTAATTTTTTGGAGGTTTAAAAATAGGTTCTCAACAAAAAATGCCACCACGTTCCTAGAGCTACCATAAGGTATCTCTGGGCGAAAAACGGAGAATTTTGATTTTTCATCATGTGCCACATATTTTCGATTTCGCTCGGTCTTAGTGGACATTGCCTCTTAATTTATATGTAAGCGAAACTTGAAAAACAATTCAAACAAAATATTTCGAAATATATTTTAAGTTTGTAAACTTCCTTCGTTCCGAAATAGGAACTTGTTTGTTTTTCAGAGATATTTTAAGACTGAACTGTTATAACTTTTAATATAATATAAACGTGTTTTGACAATCTGAACCGACACGTTTACAAACTTCCTCTGAAATACATTGAGTGGTTTAACTTTACAGCTGCACATACCTATATAGCTTATATAAGGGAGTACCCCCCCCCCCCCCCCAGGATTTACGTACAGTTTGCAAATGACGTGGAACTTTTCCTTGAGGTAGCTTAATCCTCGTGCCCTTCAAAATAAAACAATTGTTCATGTGGAAGCAAAGTTCTGCTATTTCTTAAAGGGAGGCAAACTGAACTTAGCTCATTTTTGTCAAAATTATATTTTAATATCCGCATTAGTGTCACAGAAAGGGCGGCTTTACACCAAGCAGGCATACTGTATTTGACGAGTGGACTGGACTGGACTGGTAAAACGGGGACTAGTAAAACGCAGACTGGTAAAACGTAACAAAATATTCCTCTTTATTTAAACGATAATCTCTCATTTAAAGAACTTCTCAAGTGACCTGATAATCAAGTCATCATGATATCTAACAGAAACATATACAATAAATTCTGATTTACAGCAACCTGATATATTTAACAATTAGATTATTCATGAGCTCGAGATTTCTATCGCGTGATAGTTGATGAGGCCGAAGGCCGAATCAACTATCACGCATAGAAATCGAGAGCGAACAATCTAACTGTTTTAGTATAAATCTACTAGACGTTCAAAACTTAACAGCAGACACTACATGTTTTTATTGAAAACTGATATAAATAGGTCACACCGCGCGCGGAAAACACTCTACTCACTATCTACAACAGAATAGATAGTGAGTAGCGTAGCCAATCAGAGAACAGCATTAGTGATAGAACGCTAGTAGATTTATACTAAATCTTGCTAGAAAATGTAATTAGTTGAAATTTTCGAATTCCACGATCGAGAACAACAACCCCAAAACTACAGTGAACAGAAACATATACAATAATCACCCATTCCCAATTAAAGTGAGCCATTGAGATTTAAGAAATCGAAAAAAATTAACTTTCCCCGATTGTGTTCTCGGTTATTCTAACAGAAACCTTTATAAAATAGTGACAAAAATTTGAAAAAATTAGCATGTAATTCTAAATTGTCTCACTTTTAATGATATTTTTATATGTGGGGGTGGCCATTAAAAAAATAGCATTTTTTTTACAATGTGTCGAACTGAATATTGCTTTTTTGTACCGGTATGTCAAATGAAATCTTAAAATTTCCATCTAGCATAAACGCCGATATAATTATCCACACATAATGTCTAAAAACAAAACACATCCTTTAATTCCAGTCTTCGTTTTAGCTTTTACAGATCATCAGGGTTGCACAAAAATAGATTTAAAAAATGCCATAATGTCTAAAGTTCTTAATAGTAACTTTATCTGGCTGGGTATGTTAAAGATTTTTGCAGTTATAAAAACTACCTCGTATTTTTTTTGTATATTTTTCAGTCTTTTGATCGTTGAATCTGCCAAAATTTTATTTTTTGGTTTTTCCATGGTAACGGTTTTGGTAACGGAGGTTATGGTTAAAACATCTTTATACTTATATCTTTTTCTGTGGATTTATGGCCAAAGCAGCTTATGCTTGACTGTCAACAGGTTATATTGCGGTTCATACTTTCTTATTAATCAAAAATCTTAGCAAGGTAACTTGTCAACATTAATTTCATGAGAAAAAAATTCAAGGAAATAAGGCAAAAAATAATTGTAACCCTCATCTATATAAGTATGTACTTGAAAACCAAGGCTTTCTTCAACAGAGCTCTTCATGTTTATTGTATTGAGTAGCTTTCTCCTATTGTTAAGGGCTGTTCCCTTACAACCGTGGGTAAAAATCCGAATAAGAGAGTGTTTTATGGTAACGATTTTGGTAACGGAGGTTATGTCACAACTAATTAATGAAGAAAAGTAATTTTTACCCATCTTCTCGGCACTAATCATTCAAGTTCGAAGTTCACTAAAACAATTTAAATCCTATCGTCTATACCCATTATTTTTGATTATCATGAACTACTGTCTATTACTCCTTTGAATTAGTCTGTCCTTTTGAAGCCTTGGATGTAAGCCATTTCGAGTGCAATTGAGTTATCATTTGCACTGTGTCTGTGTTAAATTTGTACTGTCTCCTGGTTTTACCACGTGGAGAAGGCGGCTCGATGATGGCTAGAATTGACTGGAACTTGATCCAGATTTCGTCCGGCTCGCTGGGCATCTTAAAGGTGGCTTCAGACTTCCGTGATGCTTCCATAAACGAGATGTATGCATTGCCATCTGCATTGTCGACCTCGAGAACTTTTCCTACGTACCACTTCTTATCATATACAGCGGCAACCCAGTCTCCAATTGTGGGTGTTACCAAATCGTTTCCTGAGGAATAAACAAATCTTGTGTTATATCATATCTCAAAAATCATGCTTATGACTATTGTACAAAAACAACGTGTAACTCATTGGAGTTGATAAAGACCAACGCCCAGCAGCCATATAACCAGATTAATCTGGTGCGTAGTGCATCACCTTACCTGTAGTTTGAAATTCTTTCAGAAGATGTCTTTTCCACTTGCAAGGTGAGTCCACACTAAATACTCCATTGCTGAAGCATTGCTCACAGTAACAAGAGCCTTCTCTTGCCATGACCTCTGCTTGCTCGTGATCCTGCAAACTAGCAACGGCATGGATCTTCATTGTCCCTGTCACGGTTTTGATGTCCCCAAAAGCCTCTATCTCTTGCTGGGCTGCCTTGCAGTCTTGTTGGGAAACAAAAGTGAAGGAAACAGAGCTTGCTGACATGTACTGCTGTGTCCAGGAAAAGAAGTCACTTGCATCCTGGATGATCACCTTCTGCTGTCTAACTGCTTCGTCAGCCATTCTTTTAACTGATCCACCAACGCCATCACGGACCCTTCCCGTGACCAGCTTCAAAGTAATTCCACGAAGCGCTCACTCCAAATAAGCTTTTGTGTTTGCTTATGATGTAGAATATCGTTTTGTTGCGATACTGGGATGTCGGACTGTCCGTGTAGTAGTGGACATGGGTAAGATTAGGAGATGCTAACTTCATTTCAGAGAGCAGCTTCTTCAGAATGGCAAATACTGTTCCTGCATTATGGCCCAGTTCGTCTGACACAAAGTCTCTGCTGTTATGCTCCATCTTTCCATCAGTTGATTGCATGTAGGCGACGGCTGGATGGAGAGTTACCATAGACGCGTTCCAGTAGGATGACTGCACTTCTTCGTTCGACTGGCAGGTGTAGTTTTCAGCAAAGTCCATCTGTACAATGGCATGGTTCTCAGAAAGGCGATCTTTTAACTTCTTCAGCTGATCATATTGAGTTTTCACTCTTGCAACGTGCTCTGAAAACTTCTGAATATCTTCCCTCAGGGTGGTGGCAAATTCCTCTTTCCTTACTTCAAAAGACACGATTTTCATCTTCTTTTTTCCGTCGGCATCTTCGACACGCTTCCACTGGCTATATTTCACCGTAGCTGGTAGTGCACTGACGATGTCATGCAAACCTTGGCCATCAGTGCTGTTCTCCTTGATGAAGGTGTCAGGATTCGTGGTAACTTTAATCCCGCAGGCCTTTATGCCTCTTAGTTTTAGTGACATGTTCTGATGGTGTTGACAAAGGCAAGTGTGACGGGAGGTGAATGGCGTTGGAAAGATATGTGCAGGTCACAGAACACAGATCTGCTAACATTTATTTCTGGGTTCTCAGCTCTGAATTTTGCATGGAGATTATGCATGTAATCATTGAGATAGCGCTTCTGTACTTTAACGCCATCACAGTTCGTGAAATCGCCTTTTCTTGGCATCATTCTTGAGTTGTCATCCCTTTCCAAGAACTCTGTGATGGTCTTATCCAACTCCTTTTGCTTTTCGGCCAGGCGTGACTTCTTTGAATACACCAATTTCCCCTTTGATTTACTTAGGAGGGATCTGTTCACGGAAATAGCTTTACCCATTCGTCTGATCAAACGGTACCTGTGGAGGAGTTTCCCAGACACAATACTAGCTGCAAGTCCTCGACCCGTGCTTTTATTGAAGGCGGTGCTCCTTGTATTTAGAGAAGTGCTAACTTCATCTACCATAACTTGGGCAAACAATAGCTGCTTGCGAATTTGGGGTGGCAAGCTTCTAGGGCTGACACCAGCTTCTCTAATGGCCGAGTTGGTCTTACTTCTAGGAGTGTTAGGTGCAGTCGTCGCAGCAGTCGGTTCTGGCCCGGTCGGCGTGCGTTTCTTTACTTTATGTTTGTTGGGTCTCTGGAGTCGTTTCTCTAGCATCCATGTTTTCCGTTGTAACTTGCTTTTCTCGCTTTCAAGACTCTTGTTTTTTCTGTTTGCCTTCGAAATTCCCCCGGCTTATTCTCTTCCTGGTACTAACTCGCTTTGATGCTGCCTTAAAATCCACTTTGATCACAAGTCGCCCTTTCTGCTGGATATTAAAAGAACACCCAGCCTCTTCGTCGGCCTCCTCGACGCCATTCTGATCGTTATCTTCGTCTTCAACGATGGAAGGAACGATGGAATCGACGTGCTTTTTCTCGGTTTTCTTTACGTCGTTTAGCTTGTAAACTTTCAGATAGTAGACACGTCGGTGTGTATGCGGCACGTTTGCGTTCCCTTTCCTTTCTCAAGAAGGCTTCGCTATCAGCCTGCTTTTTCCTCTCTCTGTAGTCTCTTTGGATTTCGGCTCTGGGTTTTTTTCCTTTCTTTTTCGTTATTCCTTCACGTTCCATTTTTCTCTCTCTGTGCGCTCTCTGGATCTCGGCACGTGTTTTTGGAGGCATCTGTAAGGAAATTATCCACCTGCCACTTTATAAAAGGCATTGCACTGGGTTTTGATGAAAAAATGCCACGATCAAACTGAATTGTTATCGTAAAAATATTATAACAATGTTATTGCTTTCAACGAAAACCCAGGATTGTCTGTAAAGTAATCTAGTCTCCGTTCTCTGACGTTACCTCTAAGTTAATGTTATTATTACTCTTACAATGTGAGAAAATTTTGCGACATCCTTTCAACAACCTCCGTTACCTAAATCGTTACGTGTCACAAATGACTACTATTTTGTTTAGTTTTCTCGCTAAAATAACTGTCAATGACTGGCATAATACTCACCTTGCGTTTTTTCCCCTATTTAAAGCAATTAAACCTGGGGAAGATGAAGTTTTTGACGAATATTGCAGGAGCAGTCTTTCGGTGGTCCACGTGTTGCGGCTTCTTTTATCCGAAAAGGTCAATTAGTCTTGCAAAATCTACGTTAAACATGTGCATGACGTTTTATTTACGGAGTATTATCTTACTGCTGTTAATTGATAACAGTATCGCAAATGTTTAACGAAAGAAAGAAAAGTTGGTCACGGAGGTTATTGGTAACGCTCGGTAACGGAGGTTATTTTTCAAAACTTCGATGCTTCGTCCGTCTTAAAAACTAACACCTTACCTACCGCATTATGACCAAAACTTACTAAGGGTTAAGAGGAAATAGTAACCGGCCCAGAGCAAAATTAAGGAGCAGACAGGTTATGATGAAAAAATTGAGGTAACGGAGGTTATGCTCTTATCCACACGCACTGAGTTGTGTGACATGAAATTAACAATTCTGAGTCGGCTTGTCAGAAGCAAAATTCAATTTCCGTTTGTGAATGTAGTTATATCTGAGGGATAATTTGAAGGACTTATCAGTAGGAAATTGTATTTATAACTAATATTGCATAGCTACTAATTTCCAGGTAACGGAGGTTATTTGAAAATAATGGACAATTTTGGTCCAAAGTAGGAATCCAAAGAAACGTCAGGGCTCGTTGGAAGCTACGCTTCTTGTATTTTTGCTTTTTGCCGGTTAAAGTGATATTCTAGGTTAGCAAACAGACACATCACAAGTGTTTAAGTTATATATTTGCCAATGGACAGCCAAAAAAGCTGTGTATTGAGGTGTTTGCAGTTCAAAAAATTAAAGAACTGAAAACAAATTTTGCAAGGCTCATGCACTACTTTTCTGTGAAGGCCGTTCCTTTCTCATGATTGAAACATATTTTCCAGTACAGAACTCTTGCCCAGGAGCAAGCTACCCGACCAAGACAAGAAAACTGCGTTTTGGCTCACTTTAACTGGGAATGAGTGTAATACTAAGAGCCAGATCGGGCATGTCATCTCATCCTATAAACACATTGCTACAAACAAATGTTGCTGCATTTTAAATCAATAAAAACTAAGTTTTTGCAGTGCATCTTATCTTGACTCATCTTTTCTGATTTAAAGTGGTCCTTCCAACAGTAACAAAAAAAATGAACTACACAACGTCAACGATACTTAGAGCGTGACGGAAGGCAAGGATGAAAATAGAAATATTGTAAGAATTATATGTTTGGCTGCCCACGTGAAAATTCGGAATTTGAAGATTCAATTCAACAAAATTAACTTTTATTGATTTTAAATTCAGCAGCATTTGTTTGTAGTGTTTTTAAAGGACATGACATGTCCTTTTCAAGGCATTTCTCAGAGAAAATTTATCACCTTCAGGACTTGTGATCGCCCGGTGTGTTGACGGATTGCATGTGGCTAGAAGAAAATTTCGATTTTTTGTTTGGTCCAATGCAAAACAAACCACTTTACGTTTGGAAAGGAAGAGTGACTTAATCATTATGCATGTAGCCCAATTTAAGGTGTTTAGTTATGTCTTAGACCGGTTATTCTTTGCAACTTTGCAAAAATTCGTGTCTTTTTTACTCAGCTTTGTTTTTGAGGAATGAGTGGAGGTATGCCACTTATGGTTCGTCCTCGCAGCCAGAGTCAGTCTAGCTATATTTCGGTGTTTCCAGCTGGGCGGAAGATACACTCAGTATGGCAACGTAATTTGATGTAGCCTGTAGGTCGCCAGCATCTCCTATAGACTGCGAGCCTGCCCTAGTGCTCGCATGAGGACTCAACAAAACTGATTTCAATTCATCTGGGAGATAAGAGGTAAGTATTAAAAGGCTGCTCAGTGGAATGTAGAAATTCTAAGATGTTCCAAGTCAGCTGTAGCTAGAAGCTATTAGTTTTCATGCCACTTTCTCGGTTTAATTTTCTCTTAATTTTCCACCGGCGTTGACTCCTTTATTCTTATAGTCACATGCTTGAGACAAACTGAATTCGGCCCTCTTTCTACATGCCTCACCAAGATGAAATCAATTTTCATTGTCTTCCTAATTATCCCCTTCATTGTCTTTAGAATTGTCATGAGGTGTATTCGTGATGGATTTAATTTTGGACGTGACCTGATCGCATCATCTGACTGTTGATCGAAAAGCAGCGCCCAAGACATCTAATACTAAGCAAGAAATTAACTCTATATTTGCACAAATTCGAAGAGACAGTTTAACATTCATCATCCATTAATCTGTGCACATACTGGAAGGCTACAGTCCCCAGCCACTTGGAATGCCCCTGACGAGCTGGCAAACTGTGGCATAGTTAAAAAGATCTCTAGCCTATCGAAAAAGCTGGAATTGAATGCAATTAACGAGTTATTAAACCGTGTAGCGTGCGTATAGGGTATTGCATACCTGTGGCATATCTAAATATCGAATTTTAGAAAAGGCCGCCTTTGTCATGACAGTTGAACTGATCTGCCGTCGCTTAAGGTTGTTTTCAATTAAGGCAAATTATTTTTATTGTTGTAAGCTGCTCACATTTTAATAGATTCTCTTTATTGAAGGTATTTATAGTAGTCAAGGACTTACGTTTCTTATGGACGTGCCATTTCAACAGTTTTGTATGCAAGAACAACTCCCAAGCTAGGCTAGGCATTTATAATCCTCAGCGAACAAAACCTAACATAGCGTTTCAGTATTAATCTGTATTTGCAATAAACACCTTAAAAGGATCCTTTAATCTCTTGTTACCGGATGAATGGAGTCTTGAATTACGTGCATGATTTAGCCTCAAGGTGATTGGAGTCAGTAAACCTCCTTTGTGGATAAGGGAAACCATCGAGTTTTGTTGGAATGCAACTAATTAATTTATAAAACCTTTCCAATGATTATTGAGTGTTTGCCGCATTAATGAGAAACGCGGGAGAAATAGTTTTTCTGTTTTGTTGAAAAATTAATACCTCTTAACGCTTCCGAGAATTGAAATCTGTGCTACCGGCTGAGGGAGTGAAAAATTGAACGTCTCTTAATTAATCCCCCGGCCAATGTCATGCTCATCACGTCAAAAGCATTTTAGACTGACAACATATGATGCACTGGCAGCCGAAATCTCTCCGATACTCGGTAAGATGACTGTTTTTTGTGATGGCTATCAGTTGTCTCAACAATACTTACGAAACAGTAGATAATTTCTCCTTAAAAAATAGATTACGTATGCCAGTGTCTGTATCAGGCAGATCTGCGCCCTTACGTACGCCTTAACCCTTGAGATGAAGTTTAAGACAATAAGAATTGTCCATTGTTTGATCCAATGGGTTATTAGGTCAACATTCATAGGAGTCAGGCTGTCGAGCCTATCTGTTGGAATAAACTTCTAAAGACATAAACATACACTTTTCGACAAAATCCTCAGACACGCACGTTTATGGTCAGTTTTGCAAATACCAAAGATGTAAATTAACTGTGTCTGTCGGGGCATTTGATAGCTTACAAAAAATAAGGTTGATATTATTTCGGTTTGAATGAAGTCACGTTGCACGTGCCCAGGGCATGCTAAGAGACAAGTAAACTGAAAAATCGTTTGTTGATTTTAGAAACTAATAACTGATATCACGAGACGTTGTTACCGGAAATTGGAGTGATTAACAGTTTCACAGCTTTTAGAATTTGTTTGGGCAGACCAAAGAAAGGTGTTGACAACAGATCAATCACCAGCACAGCCCAGGTGAACATTATTGACAGATTACTGACGACTTGCAACCCTATAAAAGAAGTTCAAGATCATTCCAACGAGCTATTCGTGGACTTGCTATAGTCAGCTCCACACTGAATTAAGAGTTGTGCACACTGAAACCACACGATGCCTTCTTCAAGTTCTATAGCTGCAGTTCTCCTTGAGCTCGTTGTTATCCCGACCTTGGTGCTCTCCGCAGAGATACCAAACCTGCAGCCCGGTGATTCTGCTCCACCGTTTGTTCTCCAAGTAAAACAGGCTTCGGAGCACAGACAGAAGCTCCTGAAATATGGAATGGGCAACGAGTCTAACATCTATGGACCAGTAGCATTCCTTGCGCACACAAATCGGTCAGGATTCTTGGAGCGACTCCTGTCCGATCCAGATTGTTTTCAGGAACTTTCAGTACTCCCCAAACAATGTCAACTATGTGTTCCTCTTCTATGCTAATTCTGGACCCACTGTTTGCAACAAGGAGACCAAAACGAAAGCTGAGAATCTGGCAGTGAAGTTTCGACACGCCGTGAATGCCTATCGCCGAAAAAAGTAAGTTTTTAAAAATATTAAACTGCATGAACCTAATTGCGATGTTTGTAATGTTTAAAACATAGCTTAATAACTTGTGTCATACCTTGCGGATTTCTGTTGTGGAATACAGTTAACGCGCCGGGGGACAAAGATAGAATTGGCACAAGATTTGGGACAAGATAGAATCCTTGAACAGGGTTGTTTTGGCTTGAAAAAACGAAACTGATAGGCCAGGCCAGGTAACGATTGAGAAATACGAACACTGGATAATATAGTTGTGATCGGGCCTCACACGACCTAAATTTCGTCCTCGTCAATTTTTAAAGCGGTGGATAACTGGAGCCATTTCCAATGCGAATAAACGAAGTGGAATTTGGCGGCCATTTGTCGTTTACGGGCGGGACACGCAGTAAGTAGGCCAGGCCAAGGAGCATTGAAGTTCGCTTAAAAAATTGACAAGGACGAATTTTAGGTCGTGTGAGGCCCGATCACGATTAATTTATCCAGCGTTCGTATTGCTTAATCGCTAGCTGTCCTGGCCTATCAGTTTCGCTCTCTCAAGCCAAAACAAGCCCGTTCAAATTGAAGATTCTATCTTGTCCCACATCAGAACGAAGAAGTGAACTCCCCCTTTATCCCCTGGTGCGTTATTCCACAACAGAAATCTGCAAGCTATGCCACATGTTATGATGCAAGCAATGCTTTAAATATTATAAGCGTTACCGTTAGGTTAATGCAGTTTAATATTTCGAAAAACTTACTTTTTTCGGCGATAGGCGTTCAAGGCGTCGACGAACTTCTTTGCCAGATTGTTAGCTTTCGCTTTGGTCTCCTTGTTGCAAGCAGTGGGTCCAGAATTAGCATAGAAGAGGAACACATAATTGACATTGTCTGGAGAGTACTCCAATAGCTCCTGAAAGCTATCAAGATCGGACCGGAGTCGCTCCAAGAATCCTGACCGGTTAGTGTGCGCAACGGAATACTATTGGCCCGTGGATATTAGACTCGTTGCCCATTCCATATTTAAGGAGCCTCTCTCTGTGCTCCGAAGCCTGTATTACTTGGAAAACAAACGGTGGAGCAGTATCACCGGGCTGCAGGTTTGGTATCTCTGCGGAGAGCACCAAGGTCGGGATAACAACGAGCTCAAGGAGAACTGCAGCTATAGAACTTGAAGAAGGCATCGTGTGGTTTCACTGTGCACAACTCTTAACTCAGTGTGGAGCTGACTATAGCAAGTCCACGAATAGCTCGTTGGAATGATCTTGAACTTCTTTTATAGGGTTGAAAGTCGTCACTGATCTGTCAATAATGTTCACCTGGGCTGTGCTGGTGATTGATCTGTTGTCAACACCTTTCTTTGGTCTGCCCAAACAAATTCTAAAAGCTGTGAAACCGTAAATCACTCCAATTTCCGGTAACAACGTCTCGTGATATCAGTTATTAGTTTCTAAAATCAACAAACGATTTTTCAGTTTACTTGTCTCTTAGCATGCCCTGGGCACGTGCAACGTGACTTCATTCAAACCGAAATGAAATCAACATCATTTTTTGTAAGCTATCACATGCCTCGACAAACACAGCTAATTTACATCTTTGGTATTTGCAAAACTGACCATAAACGTACGTGTCTGAGATTTTTGTCGAAAAGTTTATGTTTATGTCTTTAGAAGTTTATTCCAACAGATAGGCTCGACAGCCTGACTCCTATAAATGTTGACCTGATAACCCACTGGATCAAACAATGGACAATTCTCATTGTCTTAAACTTCATCAGTCTCAAGGGTTAAGGCGTACGTAAGGGCGCAGATCTGCCTGATACAGACCGGCTGGCACAGGTAATCTTTTTTTAAGGAGAAATTATTAGGCAGTGCACGGCCGTCTCATAAAATGCAACGCATATTCCTGAATTTACGGAAGTCTGTAGACTTAGTCTCCGCGGGGGCTCTAAACAATCAGGCTCGTTATAATGAGGTGGATTTTACGAGATTGAAAGCTAATTTTTCAAATACGGGACCATTTGTTCGTGACATGACCATTCTTGCATGTGAAGCGTAATTTTGATGTTTTGAGTTCGCGGCGTATTGAAGTTGAGTAAAGGTAAGCGTTGAAATGTTTATTTCGCTGTTTTTGAGGAGACTTCGTTTTTAAGGGGCAGTGTTTACAAAGGCTAGTGAGAACTTGGGAGTTGTGCGCGTCCGGCCAATGCCCATCCGCGCTCAGGTGCGTTCTCTTAGTGCACGAGACGGAAAGCAATCTATACCTGCCACTGTAAGGCCGACCCTTACAGAATCAAAGCTGGAACTAACTTCTATAGTTTAATAAATAGCGTCCCAAAAAACTATAACACTAAAAAAAAGGAAAACGGTAAACAAAAAAAATTCTGTGGTGATGAAATCTCAATCAAATAACAAACAAGGCCTGAGTATCACCAATCAGTAAATTGATTCCGTCGCACCAGGTCAGAATTACATTTCTGCTTTTCGTTGGCTACCTCTCTGAATGGTTAAAAATAAGAAATGGTTGTAATCACGGCTTTAGTTATTTTAATTAGGTAAGTAATTAATAATTAAATTTAAGTGGCTTTTGCAATACTGTAAGACTTTGTTATAGTCATGCAAATAAAACTTGTTGTTGTTGTTGTTGTTGTTGTTGTTGGTCTGAAATAGGGTAAGGGTTTCCAGAAGCGCACTGCACACCCCCACCCAAATCTTCGGGACGTACCCCCCCCAGTTCGGTTACAGTACAGTTCGGTTTAAAACACACAATTTACACTTGCCCCCGATTAATTGGCGGTAAAGTTAAACCACTCAATGTATTTCAGAGGATGTACAGACTCATCAAGGCCCCCTTTAAGAAAGCTTTCTTCTCTTAATTACATAACCCCACCGTTCTTATCTAACGATCATTTTAGCCCCCCAAAAAATAAAAGTAAATTTACCCAGGTTTGGAAACTTTGCGATAAATCTGTCTTTAACGCCGGAAAGCTAAAAGTTTACACCGGACTATCTCGCGTATAAATGATTACGGTATACAAGACTCTCTCAGAGACAGACTTCCTTTAGCAAACCTTCTCCTGAATTACAGACAGTTAAAAAAATAACTGGTGATCTTTACCCTCCTTATAAAGGCTTAACGCAATAGTTGGGCCGACCTGCTACAGCACCTGAAACGGATATCCGAAGACTCTTAACTTTTCCGCCTTACTAAATATACAGACTGGCAAACTAGGAAGTTTAAGCTACCACGACTGCAACGCCAAGGAAAACGTCGGTTTAAAAATGACTTCCCAACTGATCTTTAAGCTTCGAGTGTAGATAGTATCAACTTGTTCAACGGGGATCCGTCTTGGTCTGTTTTGGCCAATTTGGTCATTTCACTTTGAGTTGTGCACAGAAAGGCAAAGAAATGTACGAGAAATTATAACGCACGTGCAGAGTCATTACCATTATTACCAGACAGTGTTATTATTACCACAAATGTACATCATTACTGAACACTACAATTCCACAACCTCGGTATCTCGGGCCGATCTGCATCTCTGACGATCCGGGGTTCCGCCCATCTGTCCCCCTCCAGTAGTAAGCTACCTTCTCTACATATAAAACGACCACCTTTCTTTCGATAGTGGTCAACAGTGAGAGATTCGACCGTCAAGATTGAGCGACCACACAGAGGAATAAACGCAATAATCCTTTCTTCCCAGAGTTTCCTACATGTTAGTGAAA
Organism: Siderastrea radians; assembly: GCA_964017195.1. NCBI lineage: Eukaryota > Metazoa > Cnidaria > Anthozoa > Scleractinia > Rhizangiidae > Siderastrea > Siderastrea radians. The sequence goes on along the minus strand of OZ024893.1, from coordinate 52,350,352 downwards.
CGTCGGCTTGATCTTGGTAAGTTCTGACGGGACGACTTCGACATCCACAACATTAACCAATTGCAAGCAAGCAGAACTCTGAACACTGTCTGGAGTAAAAAATCCCCATTGGATGACAAAGAAAGTGAAGAGTACTTCCCGGTGTGGTTTGTTGTTTTTTGTGATTTTTTCCCAAAGGGAAATTTTGTGACGTTTGTCTTTGATACTTTCGCGCACGAGTTCAGGTCGTAACGGAAAATTATACCCACGAATTACTTTTTACTCGATATATGCATACTTGTGTTTCAAAACTAGTTATATTGCTTGGTTAAGAATTGGCAAAAATCGTGCAAATTTGATGAGTGATATTTTCGGGCAATTGAGTTATACGATACCGTATTCGGTAAGTACAATGGTTTTAATGCAAAAAGTAGTGCTATTGTCAACGTACACTGAAAATGTGAGATATATTTTTATGGTAAGGGCACTTTCACAGTTTCCGAACATATATCTTTGAACTAATTATTTTAACGGGTTCAATTTTCGCTTCCCTTTAACGACGCGCTAAAACAACGAAAGTAAAATCCACGCGACAGTTAAATCTCTAGGCCGATAGCTCTTTGATTTGTACCTCAATTTGAAAGCTGTAATAGGTCAACAGAACCTCTGTAACTTTAAAATAAAATCTTCAGCCGAGAAAGTACTTATGAGTAATTTACACCTTATTGGACATGAGTTGAAAACATGGGTTTTTGGCTTTTCAAAGATTTAATTAGGCAACCGAACATGAAAGCCGGTTTACAGCATGCGGGTTGAATACTAATGTGGTCGCATCAAAATATCCGACTCACGTTTCTTTGCCATGAGATAAAGAAATTCATTAATCTGTGTGGTTAATCGAAGCGGCGTGCGCGTGTGGTAGAGTTTTAATCGTCGGTAGGTTCATGGTAAAATAATCAGACCCTCTGGTCTGTATAATAAAGCTCTCCCCGAAAAGGCGGAATTCGGGAAGGTCGTAGAAACTTTGAAGGTATCGAGTCACTTTTATTTTTAGCCTTTTAGTTCATAGGATGCTTATTCAATTGTGAATAGCAAATATTTTGTAAATACCTTGCTGTGTACAGCAAATAAAGAAAAGCTTGCCAGCGCTTGCAGCTATTTCATGCCTCTCTGACATTGACCTTTTATGGCCGCATAGTAGTAGTAAGCGCACGTACTGAGAAACTCACGCATAATTTGGGTACAATAGTGTCGAAAGGCTCTGAGATATGCCGGTTTAATTGTCATGTGAAAAACTCAAGGAAAAACGAGAGTTTTCTTTAGCGAAAATGCCTTTTTGGATGCGTTAAAAGGCCATGCAGCTATACTGGGATTTTCGGAACGGAAATGGTGACTTTTAAATTCGGAAAATAAGATTCTGTTTCGAAGATTTTCTATAGATATTTACCTGGAAATCGTAACAGAACAAACTGTGTTTTCAGATAACATAAACACGAGGCATCTTTTGAGAGGTTCTATATCGTACCACGAATCCGAGCTGACGTTGCCAAATTGAAAAAAACAAAGTTGACCTGTGCTTGTGGAACTCATTCAACCAAAAAAACTGTTCTTTATGGTTAAAAACAAATTTTCCAAGTTTCTATTGATTAATTTCACCTGCTGTAGTTTATAGAGCAATCTGTTGCATTTGAAGTAAAATTTAAACACAAAGTCAAACAAACTCGACCCATTTTGTTCTGCCTTCGCAGAAGTTTTTTGACCTCTAGGCTTTGCTTTAGGAAAAACTTCCAATTCGCACCCACTTTCTGCAGAGCGACTTTTCGCGTGTGTTATGGTTCTCGCTTAACTATTGTCAGAGGTTTACCATATTCTGTTAGTGTAGAAAACTGCTTCAACTGACAGCTGTTTTTTTAGCCTTTCTGAAGCCTGGTTCCTGCCATAATTAGACGAGAAAATTTACTCCACATAGTCTCTCTCACGGGCACAAACGGGGTACCGGCAACATAATGCTGGAGCAGAAGCCTGCCCTCCTGGCTGGTGGTATCCCTGTGATAACCTTCTTCCGTGTGGGATTCCTGTGGTACGTGTGCGTGCGACTTAACCTAAAGTATAATAATTAACTTTATTTATAGACGGTGATAATTTCAATAAATTGGTTTTCAAATTAGCCGTGTTCCTAATTGATCTAATATTAAAAAGGAACTAGAATGCTCATAAATAATAACTATACTTGGATGACACGATGCCTGGGTTTTTATGTATTACATAATCACCCCTCTGATTATGAGACAAAAACACTATGAACGAATCATGATATATAGAACGAACGCGTATTGCATTGTTTTAGCATCATTTTACGATGTATGTTGTTTGATATTAGCAAAAAGGCTATTCATAATTATTCAAGTTTGGGCGCGGAGTTACTGCAAAACATCCTTTTTTTTTCAATTGCGCAAAATAAGAACATCCCAGCCTCGAACTCTCCAACATGAACACGTACTAGCATGAAGGTATAGATATTTTTAAAGAAAGATTGTAAAAGAAGCAAGCCCGCTCGCAGGCTTCTAGACTACAATACAGCGTTTTTCCTCTTTAGACTCTCGAGAGAATAGAAGAGAAGTGCCGCTCTCCAGACCTCTCGCTCGGAGAGCGTGCGTTTGCACAGACTAACGCAAAAAATACGATTGATTTGCAGTCTAGCAGTTTTCAAATCCTTGGGGTAAAATAAAAAAAGTTTATAAGATCGAGTGTATTATGTACTTTGTTTGAACAACTGGTGGCTTTCTCTGATCACGGTGTTAGATACTTGTAGTAAGTCAAGTAAGAGTACATGATGATTTTTCCGGGGTCCCAGGTGGGGTGGGGATCGGTGTTGTTGAACCAACCAAAATACTCTATGTATTATTAGGAGATTGTAGCGCACTGGTTATATCCACCACCCACGGGACGACCTCCTGTCCGTCACACCACCCGTCACGACCATACAGCCACGTGCCATGCTCATTTGGGACCACACCCTCGGGGACACGATCCGCACACCCCATGGCTGTTCCCGCGTTGCTGAACACCCGGGTATAGTTATGTTTCTTGTTGACTACAAAGTGATGTGAAGTGACACAAAACTCAGCGCAGTTATTGTTGTCACTACCATGGCCAGTGATAACGGCGACTAGTTTGATTCTTTCTGTTCCTTTTGGTGGGATGAAGGAGAACGGAGAGTATTTGGTGTTGTAGTCCTCGTGAAATGTTCTTCCTCTGAACAGTGGCACGATTTGGTAAGGGACTAGAGTCTTCTCCATCGCGTGAAATGTCTTGTACCGACACTGAAGTACCACTAAAAAAAAAGATCGAGACAATTACCCATGTAAATGTTCATTCAGTGAAACCTTAAAGTTTTTTCTGCGATATTCTCTATCGCAAGCGGCAACCTCCGAAAAGAACACTTGCCCATATGATACC